>OY293411.1:101355353-101955353 GCA_958502065.1 Chrysolina americana
CGCGAATTTGCAAAGGATGTTGAAAAATAACGTTATACGCGATAGAGATAAGTGATTGGAGGACGTAGGTGCTAAGTTTTTATAGAAGAAATTCATTTACTCATTGTATTGTCTACAGAAATATACTTCATATACCGACTGACAGACTATTAAATTCCTAATCCTGATGACGGTTCGTCTACATCTGCGGTAGACATTTTCAAAGCCTAATTGATTCGGTATCTTTGCTGATTCCTTCTTTTATTATTGTGCTCATCCTTATAGGGGGAAGACTTCATGAGGCGTGAATTCTAAAACACCCAAATACTTTCAACAGCAAGGAAGAACGTGGAGGCAGGTCATCAGAGAGATCAAAACAAAACCCTGCCCAGGTACAAGCAATTATAGTCAAAAGAAAAACAAGTATCGGAAGCAAAGGCTTAATGAAGTAACTATCTCCTATTAGGATGAGCACAATAAAAGAAGGAATCAGAAAAGGCACCGAATTAGTTAAACCAACGCTTCCTCTGTTACCGCACCACAGATATAGACGAAAAGTCAGGAAGAATTATCTCGATACCACGATCAACAAACCCGAAAACCACCGAAATTTCAGAGATCACCGATCGCGAAAGTTTACTGTAGTAAAACTGCACTAACTAATTTTCCTAATTTATTTAAAACACTATTTACAATAATTATTCACTAAAACATTCTATTTCAATTTATGTCTACTGTGGCTATCTATCAGCGAACTCTGGAACTGTCACTCTCTGAATTCTGGCTGTCCCGCTTATATACTCCCAAGCAGTTTCCATTAACGACTCTCGAATATTCAGGAGTATAGAACATTTCATCTAGATGGCTCTTCGAATAGTATCGAACAATCGATTATTCCAGCTTGTTCTCGGCGATGCGTACGCCAGCAGATATGCAGAGTTAGTTGAGCGAGGGTGCATAATTAATAAGATCAGGACCGGTCTCGGGGCCGGTCTCGAAATCGTTACATTACCTTCTAAGAAGAAAATGTTTTGTTGAAATAAATTAGGTAATCTCGGATGAATGTGTCACCGATTTTGAAACACTCAAGAATGTCCACTCATTTTCATGATTTTTCAACGTGAATCAAGAAAAAGTCTTGATGTATGTGCATAATTGTATAGAGTATGAAAAAACGAGGCTAACCGGAAAATCGAATCTGTATAGTGATTGAATGAAAAGGGTGCATATGGTGTTCCTCAAAAATGGGCGCATTATAAAATTTAGGGAAGCCTTTTGTGTTCCTCCTATTATTAAAGCTCACAAAATCGTATTTCACAAACAGAACAATTAGCATCTATCAAGAAAAACAATAAAGAATTTAGGTCTGAACTAAATAATAACAATAAGGGGGTACCGCAAGGGAGTATAGTAGGCCCACTATTTTTCATAATTTTTATGAATGATCTACCTAAAATTGCTAACCATAATAACAGAAGTATTATAAATTACGCTGATGGCACGAATCTTTTCATTCACAATAAAAACTTCACGGAGCTTAAAAATAATTTCAGTCAACGTTTTGTAGACGCTGAAGACTGATTTAACAACGAAAAAACACAGCTAGTATTATTCAAATCAGCATAAAATGATTTTGATATTAATTTAAATTACTATCAGCTTGAGATCAAAATATCTACTAAATTTTTAGGAATCCATTTAGACAGTACACTAATATGGAAAGAACAAATTGAATAATAGAGAAACCCCTAAATTCTATTTGATTTGGCATTAGAGTACTGCCAAATAAATAAATTGATCCGCTATGAAAACAGTTCATTATGCAACATTTAAATCGAAGATATTTTTTATGGTGGAAACAATATAAAACAAATTTTTGTTATAGAAAAGGCTGTCTTAAGGAGCCTCTTAAAAATTGAAGTTTTCATCGTTGAGTGCCTTTGATTTTATTAACAGAATCAATAATAAATTCAATTGATCCTACCTGCTGATGGAAGAATAATATTTTAATTTCAAACAAAAAACATAACGTTTACAGAAAAACTCTAGCAGGCAATTCAATAAAGCAAAACTTGAAAAATTATAATTTAATAACTTAAAAGTACACATTTTGCTTATGGTATTATATAAAGAGAATTTGCTCTGCAGTGAAGGCTAACACCAAAAAAATGTTGAGAGCATTGTCTAAGACCTCCAAAATTCGGACTCCTCTCTGTTGAACCTATGCCTTAACATTCAATATTCAACAAAATGACTAGAAGTTGTGTATGTGAATCATTGTCCAAACCTTAAAAGTTTTTCTATATGATATAAACTTAGCAGTAACACACTATCTTCCCTTTCAACTAGAGGATAACCCCAGAATTGGTTATGCACATCGTCAATTGCTTTCAGTATCAAACCATTATTTTTGGTTGAATCCTGATTGATTTGGTTTCTTTGGTCGGGATGGTGTTGAATTGAACTGGTGGTGATGTTTTTGTCTGAAATAGGTAGATTTGGTGAAGGCGGCTTTGTTGAGACTGGTTTGCTACTATGCTGAGCTTCTGAAACAAAAAAGGTGACAATAAGTAATGTTTGTAGTTTTTGTTAATTACAAACAATATCACAAATCTAGTAAAAAACTTGAGATAGGAATGTGGCCTAACAATATGGTAGGTTCAAGTACTTTGAAATGCTTTCACATACCAATATTTCCCAACCTCCTAGTAAGTTCTCTGAGATGAGCTCTTTGTTCTTCACACTCAATAAACAATTCTCTAATGTTATTTTGAAAGTTGATCATTTCCTGTCTCTTCGCTTCTTCTTTAGCAGCTTCTTTATTTGAAGATCTGAAAGTTATAAGTAAATGAATAAAAATCACACTTGATTGGTTAAAATGGAACTATCAGTTGTGCCTTCTCATAACATAATTGAGTGTTCAAATCAGTACACACCGATTATATTCGAAAATCAGTAACCCAGCAGCTATAACAAATATAATTCCTTCTCCTAATAAATTTGCGCCTAATTCAATTGCCATGGCTTCATTCAAAACTGGTATATTAACTGGTTTTCCCAAGTTGAGAATCCACATCTTCGATTTTACCTCGCACCAGTTATAGACTGAAACGAGTTAAATTTTTCATAAGTTTGTGGTTCAATCAGCTTCAGTTATGTCTTTTAATACGTACTCTGTGCTGGAGGCATACAAACATATTTTCTAAAAACTGGAGAACTCTTTGCTTGGCTTTTAACAACATTGGCTATAGGTTTGCTGATCTGTTTCAATAAAAGAGCACCTAATTTGGCGGCGGGAAAGGCACCAACAACCATTTTCACCAAAACAAAAATTTAAAATACAAATTATGTCATATTTCATAACCGCATTGATTACTGTCATTGTCATTCGGTCTGTCTCTGTTATGTCATGACCACAGACTTCATAAAAGTTTATGAGGTCTGTGGTCATGACTCATGATATGACATGACATGACAGGCAAAACAAAGGCCATGTTCCAGTAGAGCTTAGAATACACCATTTTAGTGCTGATGTCAGAGCTGTCAATTTTGTTGAGTTATTTCATATGCATTATCCAAACAAACTTGTCTTGTGTATGATTCCTATATAAGCTGTTGGATTTTTGTGGATATTTAATTTATTAAAGGGTTTCAAAGCGAATAACAGTAAGTATCTTATGTGTAAATAATACTACAACAAAGTTACTATGGTAAAATTTAAACATAATATATTTATATATAACTTTCATTTGTAGGTTGAAAATGGTAGAGAATGCAATGTTTTTGATTATTTCACTCATTTCTCTGCACTAATTTTGACAAAAAATCAAAAAAATATACCACATACACATTTTTTCAATGTTAAATACGGTTTGTTTGGATAATGGCCCGTGACACTCAAGCGGCGTGACGTCACACTAAAATGGTCTATTGAAGTTCACCTGAAATTATTAATGTAGTTTTAGGCATGTGCCTGAAAACTGCACGACAATTTGCATATGTGCCTTTCGCTGGCGTTTATGTTTCTATCACAAAATTGTATTTCACGTGGTTGCTTTATAATTTTGTCTATATTGGAGCATTTCTCATTTGAGTTTTCCAAACATTCCCAATGTATTTTTCACTGTATCTTTTATTATTTCAACTACACACGCACGTTGACAGGTATAGGTAGGTGAATGACGACAAACAACAGACATGCATTTCAATGTCGGTGATTTCATCGTTAGTGGTGCGCAGTGAATATGACTAGACTGACTCCTTCAAAATAATTTCTTTCATTTTTGATATATCTATCAATTATTCCACTGTGCATGGTGTTTCCATGATGAGTGAAACACACTGTATATTGAAAGCCAGAAATTGTTACTTTGAGTTGAGTACTTTGACATTTTCTTCAAGTTCCAAAACCAAACTTAATGAATTCTCCTAACGGAAACAAAATCAGCAAGTAACAAAAATACACTAAAAACCGGCTCTTTTTTAGTAATATAATTTATCAAATTTATCTAAGCCTATCATGGATCTTAAATGTCCCGCTACTGGCACCAAATGCCGTGCGCGCGCTGATATTAGTTCAAAATCTCCACCATTCCCAACACAAACAGTGGCAGAGATGGAAGCAAAAAGTTTTTTAACTTCGACGCCAGTTTGGCAAAGCATTCAAGAACATTATAATAAATCAGCCCAAAACCTGGTTATCAAAGACTTGTTTGCCCAAGATCCCAACAGATTTAATAAATTCAGGTGAGTTTCCAGACTTTTTATTGACCCGACTGGTCCGTCTCCAATGACCTTCAGTGACCTTATGATTCTTCGGTCAATATTTTACTCTATTGAAGAAAATAATTGAAATAATAATGTTACATTTACTTCAGACACTGGAGGAGCTAATTAAAATTACAGAATGGGTCAACAAATATGTTCAAAAATGCCAATGAACAAACATTTTGCAAGTCACCATATATTTAAATTTTAATTCTGCTAATGTAGTTTAGATATCAAAACAGATTAGAGTATTATTCAACACATCAAGCATTTCAAAAAAACTGTATTGGAACTGTGTTGGTTTTTTGCAACAACAGAAACTTATATGTGATAATTTTTTATGTTTCAGTTTGAAACTAGGCACCCCAAATGATGGCGAAATCCTTATTGATTACTCCAAAAACCGTGTCGACGATCAAACATTCAAACTTCTTTTCAATTTGGCAAAAGAAAGAAAAGTCGAAGAAGCTAGAGATATCATGTTCAATGGTGGTAAAATTAACTTCACAGAAAACAGAGCAGTTCTTCATATTGCACTAAGGAATCGATCAAATAGGCCCATATTGGTTGATGGAAAAGATGTGATGCCTGATGTTAACGAAGTTCTGGAGCACATGAAACAATTCACCAATTCCGTACTTAGTGGACAATGGAGAGGGTATGTATGTAGTTAGTCTTCAAGCTTTTTATTTCCTGTGCATTTGAATACCATGAGTTGTTCATCAGACATAATTGTAGTGCCCACTGTTAATTTCTGGCTCCCTATGGTTCATAATATATGTTGAACCTAAATGTTTATTATCAAAAAACCTGTTGACAAACACTCGATGTATAAAATTATCAAATTATATGAACATTAAAGAAAACTCACGCTAATACTCATTCATTAAACTCACTAAACTAAGTATTGGGGGCTGATGGTCATCATGAAATTCAATAAGACTGTAGAATACTGTAAAGTACAGAAAATATTCAAAATTTTTCCAGAAACATAAGAAACGCAATATACTTGACAGAGGTTTTTCATCATACCATAGCAGAGTTGTTGTGTCATCTGCAAACAAAATAAAGCTTCTGGGACTGTTGGCGAGATAATTTATGTATAACAGAGACACAATGGGCCCTAGAAGTGGTCCTTGTGGCACTCACCAATTTATTAGTGCTCTTATATTCCAGAGTCTTTAATTATTCTCACCAATTCTTTTCTACCAATGATGTAGGAATGCATCCATGTCAGTTACTATCTCCCTGAAAGCATGTACCTTACATTTTTTGATCCTTTTTAGCAGTATATTGTGACTGACACAGTCAAAAGCTTTTGACATATTGCCACTATTAATAAAAATACCATTATACACCATCTGCAGGAAGGCGAATATTGCATATTTTGTGTATTTGTAAACCAATTATTGCGTCCTAGTATTTTATAGTAGAGGCAACTATTGAATTCAAATAGTATTTATTAGTCTGAAAATGGAAAGTTCAGTGAATCCTGAAAAAAATAAATGATTTTACAGCCGAATCAAATACAGTCCTACAATTTTAATTTTAATTTCAGGTATTCTGGCAAGCAGATAACAGATGTTGTTAACATTGGCATTGGTGGCTCGGACTTGGGTCCTCTGATGGTAACAGAGGCTCTAAAACCATACAGTAAGGGCCTCAGGTTACATTTTGTTTCCAATATCGATGGTACCCATTTGGCAGAAGTTCTGAAGAAAATTGATCCTGAAACAGTACTCTTCATCATAGCCTCTAAAACTTTCACCACCCAGGAGACTTGCACAAATGCCAAATCTGCCAAGGATTGGTTTTTAGCATCAGCAAAAGACGTAGGTCATTCTTTTTCCAAACTCTCATCATTACTTGAACTGTAATTAATTTTTAGCCAGCAGCAGTTGCCAAACACTTCGTTGCTCTGAGTACGAATGCTGCCAAAGTATCAGAGTTTGGAATTGATACTGCCAATATGTTTGGATTTTGGGATTGGGTTGGTGGAAGATATTCCCTGTGGTCTGCGATCGGTTTGAGTATTTCTCTGTCTATTGGATTCGATAATTTCACTCAATTGCTTGATGGAGCTCACCACCTCGACAAACATTTCCAAACTGCCCCATTAGAACAAAATGTGAGTGATTGTCACTGAAAACTTCTAAATCTGTGAATGAATGATATGATAGTTTAGGTTTTCTAATAGTTAAGGATAATCAGGACACTGTAATGCAGGTAGACAATGGCAACATCCCATCCGGTCAGGTAACTCAAACACCCCAAGCAAAACAAATGAAAATTATGGGTCACCAAAATCTACTGAGTTCTGACACAAACAGTTTCATTTGACATGATCAAATGCTTTGGAGAAGTCACTAAAGACTGAATCATCCTATAATAATCTTCCTTCAAAAGCTTGAATTATTGTAATTAAATGGTTTTTATTTCAATTTGCTCATGTTGTCATGATCTCTATTTATACAATTGTTTTTTATTCCTTGACTGGACGAAAATATTAATTCAGTTTTGTTTTACAAATAATTTTTTAGGCTCCTGTGATCCTGGCTTTGTTGGGAATTTGGTACGACAACTTTTATGGTTCTGAAACTCACGCCCTTCTTCCCTACGACCAATATCTTCACAGATTTGCTGCCTATTTTCAACAGGGTGATATGGAGAGCAACGGAAAATATGTTACTAGGAGTGGTAAATCTGTGAGTCTTGAGTATTTTCTTGAAGTTAAATGTAGTTAGCACTAAATTTAAGAATTATTTTCCCTTACCATATATCTGACGACTTCTGAAGATAGTCTAAATCAAAAGACATGATTATAATAAATAGTAACATTGGTGGATAAATAGGATATAATGTTATGAGTGATGTGAATTACACTATCAATGAATTATCATTCTGATTGTCTGCAGGTAATTTTGGTAAATACTTTTTCGAATAATAACTTTAGTCTTGTCCATTTTTTGAATTTAAATTGAGTGGATTATTTTCGGGGCTCCGTTAGATAATTTGTTTATTCAACAGTACAATATTAAATAATGCAAAACAAATATTTTATTTGTGAAAGTTGAAAATTCTTCTAAAGAGACTAGTTTTCCATGGAATTATCTAAAATTATCTTACTTGAGATGAGAGTTGAAAGTTATTCTTAGAGCGATTTGTACAAGACAAGTTCACCAACAGTTCAAGTGAACCGAATTGAATTGCTAAGGAACTAGAAATTTCATTGGCTGATCCCTAGCAACTGAACTCGGTGTACTTGAACTGTTGGTGAACTTGTCTTGTTCAACTCGCCCTTTACAAGACAAGTTCACCAACAGTTCAATAAAACTGAGTTCAGTTGCTCATGAAGTAGAAATTTCATTGGTTAATCTCCAACAACTGAGTTCAGTTCACTTGAACTGTTAGTGAACTTGTACAATCCGTCCTTAGGGCGGGTTGTACATCACAAGTTCACCAACAGTTCAACCAAATTGAGTTCAGTTCCTAGGGAAGTAGAAATTTCATTGGCTAATCTCAACTGAGTTCTGTTCACTTGAACTGTTAGTGAACTTGTTTTGTACAGTCCGCCTTGAATTCAGTTGCTAAGGAACTAAGAATTTCATTGGCTAATTCCTAGTAACTGACTCTAGTTCACTTAAACTGCTAGTGAACTTGTATTATACAATCCGCCCTAAGGGTGGGTTGTACAAAACAAGTTCACTAACAGTTCAAGTGAACTGAACTCAGTTGTTAGAGATACACCAAGTTCAGTTACTAGGGATTAACCAATGAAATTTCTAGTTCCTTAGCAACTTGAACTGTCGGTGAACTTGTTATGTTCAACCCGCCCTAATGGTGTTGATCCGATCAGCCATAAATTCTTGTCAAACTAACGCCATCTTCACGTTCGGGTCAGAACTTTGTCAAAGTTTTCAAGTTAAAATATGTTTTAATTTGATAGCGAAGTATCTTTAAATTTTTTTTAGGTCGACTACTCAACTGGTCCAATCGTCTGGGGAGAACCCGGCACAAACGGCCAACATGCCTTCTACCAGTTGATCCACCAAGGTACTCGAACCATTCCAGCAGACTTCATCGCTCCCGCCCAAACTCACAACCCCATCAGCAACGGGGTGCACCACAACATCTTGCTGGCGAATTTTTTGGCACAAACCGAAGCTCTTATGACGGGAAAAACCGCGGATCAGGCCAGAGCTGAGCTGCAGATGCAAGGCTTGCAAAAGGAGGAGTTGGAGAAAATACTGCCGCACAAAGTGTTCCAAGGAAACAGGCCTACCAATAGTATTGTGGTGAAGAAAGTTACGCCTTTCACGTTGGGAGTTTTGATAGGTAATTTACAACTTTTGTGGTAGTTTTTATTGCGATAAATTTTCTTCAAAAGTATCAGCCGAGTTGATTTGATTATTAATATTGAAACTAACCTCAAATAGAACTATATCACTTTGTTTTTACAGCATTATACGAACAGAAGATTTTCACCCAGGGGATCATCTGGGACATAAATTCGTTCGATCAATGGGGTGTGGAACTGGGAAAACAGCTGGCCAAAGCTATTGAGCCAGAACTCCAGGATAACAGACCTGTTTCGTCTCATGATGGTTCCACTAATGGTCTCATCAACTTCATAAAAGCCAACAGATGAATGAATCCAATGAGCTGTCTCTGTTGTACTGTAATTGTGACAAAAATAATTTATACTTAATTTTTTAGGAAAAATATATTGGTTATACAATGTTTTCAATAAAAATATATATGTTATAGTATGTTTGTTTTATTAACAAGGTTGGTTGTGGCTGATTTCGTGAATATTCCACAATATTTTTCAATGGACTACCTAATAGTTGTCACGACTGGGCGGAGCTTCAAAAACCTTTCCAAACAAATGGGAAATATGTGTTGAAATTCCATAACGAATTATTGATTTGATTATTTTCCATATTTCCGTCAAGAATAAGGATAATAGTTATTATTTTCAATAAAAGGTCTGTTAGTGGAAACCTCTTGTCAAAAATACCAATTCCGTTGTTTGCTAAGGTTAACTAAGTTCCACCAACTTTGACGTCACGCTTAGTTACTGTAGGTTTATACAGCAAATAAGATAAGATAAGGAATAGGATAAGAAACAAGCCACAAATAGATCCGTTTATACAGATTAAATAAGAAATAAGAATCAACCAATAAAATCACAGCTTTCTTGACATAGAATTCATATTTGCTGTCAATTGTGTCAAAAATTTCAGCAGCACATGCGCATTTGTATTTTCAGATAAGAATAAGATAAGAAGTTAAAAGTTGGCCATCTCTTATGTTATCTCTTATTTCTTATCTTTCCTATTTGGTGTATAAACGTTCCCATTGATTTATGTATGTTGAACATTCTTATCTTATTTCTTATGTTATCTTATTTACTGTATAAACCCACCGTTAGTCTATACTGGGTATTTGTCCTCTGGTGACCATAAAACTAACCAAGGTGTAGTCAAGGTCATTCCTGTTTTCAGTGTATTGACACTGCTAACGATTCGTACTGTGAGCAAATGAGCCTTTGATGTCTACAACTATGATATGATTTCCCATTTACAAATATTTGGGAGGCTGATTTTGAGGGTCCTTCATATTACAGATCACTGTCGCCTTATGAAACTTTAAGAACTTCTAGGAAAACCTGGTCTGAAATTTTTGGAAGGGGTTTTAGCTTACCGTATCGTTAAAATGTAGAATTCTGAGTTGAGTGAAGTCTGATTAGATACTGATGGTAGGGGGGTTAATTATCAATTATCCCTTCTCGAAGACATTAAGACAGTTCTTGTGATGGGAAAAAATTTCTATCCAGAGGAGTTGTTCAGAGAGAAGTAAAATCAATCATGAAGCACTTTGAAAACAGTCTGGAATTCTGAGAGTGTGGTAGGTTGTTGAAGGATTCTCAATAACCCCCTTTGACTACGCCACTGTTATATGTTTGGAAAATTCTTTTTTGTCATTGGAGGTTGGATCAAGATATGAACCATTATATTCTTATTCTAAATTTGATTGATTCCTTGTGACCTACAAAACTTGTGAAAATAATAAAAAATAGGTACGTTTATATTTTTATGGTAAGTTTAGTGATATGCATCAACAAGTCTAATATCATTAACGATTTTCTCATTTTTTAAAATTAAGTACACAAAACCTTATAGGTCATTGCAAATTATAGTCATAAGCTGTAGCAAGAAAATGTTTCTAACCAAAAAAAAAATGTTGAAAGTATAAGGTACGTGCGTTAGTTTTTGGTACACAACCAAGATTTTGAAAATCCCCAAATAAAAACGACCGATGAATAACATCTGTGGCCATTCGCTTCATATTTCCTTTTGATGAAAATATGATCAGTTTTTCACTGACAAATTGACATTGCTTCCTATACATCAAATATCAACATACTCATCAACATATTTACACAAACTAAACAGCAATAAAGCCAAGCTCGATAAATATATAATGTTGTGTTTTTTCACAATGCTCCACCTGTAGGATAAGCTATAACTCAAATCGACCTGACTTCTATATCATATAGGCGATCCGCATGGCCCAATCATAACTGTGAATAAGGTGTATCTAATTTGTAACTTTCTGCCTGTAGAAGAAAATTTCCCATGTTAATTTGGCCTTCTTTTCTTTATTTTCAAAATTAGCCGTGCCCTCCCAACAACTGTTCTGATTGGATTGTTCAATAGTTTGCCACCCCCTAGAAAGCTTTAGAATATCTTGAACTGCAGCTTCATACTCAGAGATGTCGCTAGTTTGCAACGGCAACTTTCAAAATAGATAATTTTGTTAGCAGAACTTCAGAAGATGGCAGCACTTGTCACGAAAAACCATATTGTTTGAAGACAAAATATAAAAAATCATAAATATCCAAGAATTATAGCTATATATTATCGGGAATTGTCTTATCAGAATGTTTGTTGAGAATTAACTATTCTACATATTTGATTTCTATATAAAACAGGCCAGTTAAATGTGTAGATTAATTGTCGAAAATAATCATTTAGTGAGTGTGAATATGGAAGAGATTGAGCTCTTTTAGGATCTACTTCGGCAAGAGTACGTTTGACTGGGGAGAAAAGAATCTGATGCTTTGATCGCTTTCTAAGTAAGTAGCTATGTGTAGGTACATTACGTGTGCAGGTAGGTATATGCGATTTTCCGACATAACAAAACTTTTATTTGTATGGGCCCTGGAAGTTTTTGGGAGCGATGACAGATACTTTGTACAACGTTCCTCAAGATTGATTCTATTGCAAGTACTTCTTGCAATATGCAATCGAACACAGCAGACATTTTCTTTCATTCGGTACGTTTTCGTTGAGACATTTTTCTTGAATAAGTTTTATAGCAAGTGTTTTCGAAAACTTTACGGACTCGATTGTGTCAACATGGAATGAAAGTTGTCGTTTGTTTTCATTTATGCCTCAGTTCGCTTATTAAATATTCTCCTTGAATAAGTATAACTTTTTTATTAGAAAAGGGGTGCTTCGTTTTATGGGTCATTATAAATTTGAAATATTGATTGAAAGTTTTGGTTTCGTGGAGGACAGAAGTTAGAAATGTTTTGCATTATAGTCGGATGAAAAAACGGACAATTGAACAAAAAATAAATAAAAGGCGGGTAAATGATGAACACACAATTAAATAAATAAACAAATGAGTAAATTTATAAATAAACAACTGAATGTGAAACTCTATTAATGAATGGTGTTACGTAACAGTAACATGGCTGCGTGATTACCAATATCGTCATGATCGAAACAATTTTAACAATAATCGAAACATCTCTATAGATTTACGGATCGACAAGAAACGTTTCGATGCACATTGATGAGCGGGAACTTGGACATTTCCCGGCATTATCGATACTCTCGATTACTCGAATGGTGTAGATGAAAAAGAGAGCCATGGAGATGGCCAATCTGGACGCAAGTTGAGGTTGTACAAAATACAAGTTCAGCTTGAGTCAGCGTATACAATTCGGTGAAGTACGTAGGGAACTCAGCATAGAAGTCGTGCTGAGTTATTGGAGTCAATTGTTAATTGTGAAAATAAATGATTCACTATAACTTCCAGTATATTTCTGTAGCCATGTTTTCAATGTGCATTTTCGAAAAGTTGCTGTAACTTTTTTCCTATCAAAAATTTCTCGTTTCTATGAAAACATTTCCTGAGCACTATTTTACGTAGAATATATAATGGTGTAACTTATTTTTTCAAATAAGATATCAATAGTTATTGGTGGAAAAATATATGTTTTTTTTTTTAAATGAGAAACCGTGTAGGTATTTTCCTGCATATCCTGAAGAACACAGAGCTTTTATAGGTTTTTTCATGAAGACTTTGAAACGCACACTTTGAACAAGCAGGCTTTGGACGACGCGGCGATAAAACAGAATGCAAATGTTTACTGGTAGCTGTCAAATTTCAAATTGAGCAGTAAAGACGCTCTTCAATTAATTCGTGGTTTTCTGTTAAATTTTCAAACACATTCGCAATGAAGTATGAGAAGTATGAAAAATGGGATATGATAGTCTGCTTTATACAAACCGGGGAAAATGTAGAAGCAGCAAGCAATTTGTATTACGAGAGGTTTCCAGAAAGAAGACAACTTTTTGAGACATTTTCGCAAGATTGCGACACAACCTTATTGATGGAGTTCAATTTGAAAAGAAAAGGCCAAAATTATATGAATCAAATAGGGATATGGAGTTCGGAGAAATTGTCGTTAAAAATAATTCCAAAACGTCAACGCGAAATTTGAAAATATCAACAGGCCTACTAACGTTAGGCGGATTTTGAGAGAGCACAAATACAAGCCATACAGGGCCAGAAGAGTTCATAAACTCAGACCAGGAGATTTTGAACGCCGCATCGATTTTTACCAGTGGTTCCTGAAAAATTTTAACCAAGAGCGTGATTTTTCGTTAAATTGTATTTGGACAGACGGAGATAATGTGAGCAGTGCCAGTATTTTCAACCGCTACAATTCTTATACCTACTTGGGCACAACAAAATCCTCATCTTTCTATTGCGGAGCAGACAAGTCAAGGAAGATTTGGATTTAGTGTGTGGGAGATGTTTTCAGAGGTAGAATTATCGGCCCGTTCATTTATAATGGCACCCTCACATCTCAGAGGTATGTAGAAATTTTAAGGCTGGTAAACATTTTGAACACCTCTGAAGAAATATATTTCATTGTTTGTTCTTTATCATTATTATTATTGTTGGAGTTTCATTTATTAGTAGTCAATATAGTATAAATTATCAAATAAATTATTATGGGCCGTGATGGTCGTGTGGTAGAGCGCTCGCCTTACAAGCATAAGGTCGTGGGTTCAAAGCCCAGCACGGCCGTCGGTCCCGGATCTTTTTCTCTCTCGCACAAGCTCCTAGGAGCTTCTGAGGGGCTTTTCTCTCTGGATGGAAAAAAAAAATAAAAAAATCAGTTTTATTTAAACTATGAGTTTTAATTACTGCTGTGAAAAGCTTTCTCAACAATTTCCCTCTGTTTTATCGCCTACTTGTTCAAAGTGTGCGTTTCAAAGTCTACATGAAAAAACCTAAGAGCTCTGTATTTCAAAGATGACTCTAGCAAAACATCAAGTGTGCTATATTTTTGGAAAGGTATAGGCCAAGCTATAGAGCCACAAATGATTGCTTTTTGGACAAAAATACTACCTGGAAGCCACCTGTGCCATCCCGTGCAGGACAGTTCGTAGTTTATTCCCACCATGTCCTCAACTCGAAAATGCCATTTTTTAATTTGTTATAAACAATAAACAACCAAAAATTGCGTTTATTTTAGTTTTTTTATTGTAAAATGAAAACTGTTGAAACAGTGTTAACAGTGCAAAAGGGTGAACTGTAGAGAATTGAATTCCGAAGAGAATGACGGATAAAACAATCCGATCGGATAATTAGAACCGGAGAAAAGCGGGAAAAACCGGAAAATTGTGTTTTTTTTCTTTAATTCATAACTCTGCCATTTTTTAATATTAAGAGCTGAAACTTTGCACGATAGTAGCTATTGACGTGCGCCTTACGTGTGCAAATTCAGTCGGATTAATAGTTTTCGCACAATCCTCATTTGAAATTTTTTTGGAAATATTTTCGCGGACAGCTGGATGCGTGTGAGGTGGTCCGATTGAAATTTAAAAAATAGATTTGGGAAGTAGACGTAAGCAGTAACAAAACGTCTATTCTGATTTTTCGATAAAACGCGTTTAAGTGTGTTAAAAACTAGTGAGAACATGAAGGAAAACGACCGACTGCGTGTGAGCGATCGAGTGGTGGGGAACTATGCGAATCGAGGAGAAACGTATATAATATAGTAATAGGCGCGCGCTGCGCACAACTTATAATTCTTTGCGTTTATCTCGGCATGTACTGTAGCTATTTGATTGGTCTTTTTCTTGATTTTGGGGTATCTGATCCTGAGGAATTCGATTCGTGACTCAGATTTCATGAGTGATGAAAGAATAAGCAGGTATCCTATGTTTTTTGCTACATAGCTTTATTTATAGACAATATATGAATAGATAGCAGCTTTTTTTATTACGAAACAAAGTAATCAATTTTCTTACATATATAACTGTACATTTTTGTTTTAACGCAATTACAAAATCCTTCTTTTTTTGGCAGGCTCATCGCATTCTACTACTTCTCTATTAAAATTAATATTGTCTATTGACATGAAATCATCGCTTTCATCCTCGGATCTACATTCTACATCATCAGACATAATTGTATCATTATCATTTATTAGTAAATTGTAACACGTATCTTCGTGGCAGTATGCACAACGATTCGAACATCTCAAGCTGTGTTTTTTACAAGTACATGATGCATCAAAACATCCTTTTTTCCTGCATGAACACGAAATCTGATCAAGCAATGTTTTAGGGATTGGTGGATCAGTGGTTCTTATGGGAACTAAACGATTATTTTGTTCAGTCCACCCCCAGTCAGTGGCTTTCAGATTTTCGTTACCTAGCCACGTTTGGACTTTGCGCCTCTCTTGGTTCAGTTATTAAAAATCATCAAAAAAAAGAAGACTTAGTGTAGATCCAACTCCAAATCCAAACTTTCTGCGGAAGTCTATGGAAAACCACTTCGGAGAAAGATTAGCATTTTCTTGTAACAAAATAATAAAAAAATCTGTAGTTCCAATGAGCTTATAATATGAGACACAAGACGTCTGTAGGACTTCTTATTGCTAATATCCTGTAAAATAGCAGTATTTGGGTCGAAAATCTATCAAAAAATAGCTACTTCCTGGCTAATGACACTACAAACATTGAATTACTTGTGATAAAAGTGGAGCTCTCAGTTTGGATTTATCCACGGTGCGGGCGCGTTCGCGGCCCTGAAATGGAATTTACATCGAACCATTCGTTGCAGTCATTAGTTATTGAATACTAGACCTACCCTATACTGATGAGGGGCAGGGAAATTTTATCAGATGTAATTCGATGTTGGTCGCAGTATTAGCCAGGAAAGTAGTTGTTTCTTGATGGATTTTTGATCCTATTGTATAGGATATTAGTAATGAGCTGTTCTACGGACATCTCGTGTCTCACATGTACATCTGGAAAACCTACAAATCCTACAATCGTACATCCAGATATCGTTTATGATCTTCCCAATTGCCAATTTCATATTGGATATTCTTATGATATCATCTGTGAATATTTTTATCAAGTAGTCTATATAAGTAATCTGTTTCGAATTAAATTAAAATTAATTGCACATTTCTTGTGAATGAATAGTGAATACTTTCTGTACACCGTGTAAATATATAATGAATTGTGTACAAATATGTTTCACAAGAATTAGGAACTTCAATTCAATGAACTTTATTCATTCTATTTTCAAACCTTACTATATGATCCCAGGCGACAGTGGTTTACGAATATTGCTTCGCCGATGATATGTTTCGTCGTCGTCAAATGGCTGCAGCCAATTTATTATCAAGAAAATATGTATATATAATTTACATGTAAAGCTACTTGGAAAATTGCGCAGTTTTTGATGAAAAAAGAATTTCAGTCGGATGAATTATGAGTGACTTTCAGCGTGTTGAAAAATGAACATTTCATTGAAAGTTGAGTTTTGGCACAAAATAATGCTCATAGGCGAAACAGTATTATTAGCGGTGGCAAACCTAGGCGCCATGCGGTCCTTGTATATACATACATAATCGATATGAAATGTAGCTGGGAAAATTTTTGTGAAAAGAGAATTTTAGTTGGGTGAATCATGAGTGACTTTCAGCGTGTTGAAACATTAACATTTTATTGAAAATTTTATCTCAGCACAAAATAAAGCACATTTTCGGAAAATGCTTTTTTTCTTTAGAAATTTTTGGAGACTCATTCCAAAGTACGTGAATAGGCCTTTCTAACAGTAAAAGGATTTTTCAAATAACTCTATTATACTAGAAGTTATAGCGCCTTCTTTTAATTAATTTTTGGAATATTCCAATTTTTTTCGTTTTTTCGATGGAATTTTTGTCACGACCAAGCTGGCGTGTCGTAGATTTCCATTTCATATGTGGAAAGACATAAGGAATCGACCTGCATAGATCCCATTTTGATATACCGCAAAAATGGGTCAGACTTTAAAACAGGCAATTTCGTCTCTGTTCCCACCGGACTATAAACGTTTCTCCTCGATTCGCACAGTCCCCACCACTCGATCGCTTACGCGCGGTCGGTCGTTTTCCCTCATGTTCTCACTAGTTTTTAACACACTTAAACACGTTTTATCGAAAAATCAGAATAGACGTTTTGTTACTGCTCACGTCTACTTTCCAAATCTATTTTTTAAATTTCAATCGGACGACTTCAAACGCATCCAGCTCTCCGCGAAAATATTTCCAAAAAAAATTCAAATGAGGATTGTGCGAAAAGTATTAATCCGACTAAATCCAGGTTTTGTACATATAAGTCGCACGTCAATAGCAACATTTCAGCTCTTAATATTAAGAAATGGCAGAGTTATAAATTTAACAAAAAAAAATTATATTTTCGGGTTTTCCCGCTTTTCTGTGGTTCTAATTATCCGATCGGATTGCTTGATCCGTCGTTCTCTTCGGAATTCAATTCTCTACAGTTCATCCTTTTGCACCGTTAACACTGCTTCAATAGTTTCCATTTTACAATAAAAAAACTAAAAAAAACGCGATTTTTTGTTGTTTATTGTTTATAACAAATTAAAAAATGACATTTTCGAGTTGAGGACATAGTGGGAATAAACTACGGACTGTCCTGCACGGGATGGCACAGGCGGCTTCCAGGTAGTATTTTTGTCAAGGACAATATCTCTATTGCTTGGCCTAGTAATGTTTAGCTGTATTGAAATATGCAGGAATATACAGGATGTCTCGTTAAAAAAATATTTTTTCATCAATAACTATGGAAAATGCACATTTTCGAAAAACATGCTGTAACTCAGAAAAAATGATAGATATCGATATGCAGTTTTCACTATTAAGTTTGTCATAAAATTTGACCCTCAAACACAGCCATCAGATTTCATCTATCTATAGTTTGAAAACGGGACTTTCCCTTCAAAAGTGTCCAATTTGGCCCACTCTGTCCAAACAGTATTTATTTCTTATGCAGGTGATGGCTTCTAGTAAAAAATTCCGCTTCGCGATCGACCGTGGCGGCACTTTCACTGACGTATTTGCGAAGTGCCCCGGTGGAAAAATAAGGGTGTTGAAATTACTTTCCGAGGATCCTCAGCACTACGACGATGCACCAACAGAAGGTATCAGAAGAATTCTACAGGAAGTAAGTGGAAAATACGTTGTGTCTTCGATTTGAAGAGTTGAAAAAATGTATTTTGCTCAGGAAACTGGTGATGCATTGACTAGTGACGGCAGTGTAGATAGCTCTCTGATAGAATGGATCAGGATGGGAACTACAGTGGCTACAAATGCTCTTTTGGAACGCAAAGGTGAACAAATGGCTTTTGTGACCAACGAAGGTTTCAAAGATATCCTCCTTATTGGAAACCAGGCCAGGCCGAAAATTTTTGATTTGGTAAGTGAATATTTTTGCATTCGAGTGAAAAGTATAAGGCAGTTCTTGGCAGTTCTTTTGCAGAAGATCCATCAGATCAAAAATGAAAAAACGACATTATTCGTTATTTTGTTGATGCTCTTTCGAAATTATTGTAATTATTCACAATCAGCTCGTCGATTTTTTCAAGGATGAAAGATGAAAATTTCGAATAGGAGGTATATAGTGCATTACTTGAATTTGATCGTATGCGAATCTTTTAAAAATGCGGAATCCTCTAGCTAATAGAAAATTTACTTCTAAAAATGTACTAATTTATTTTTAAATCAAATGCCAGTTCAC
Organism: Chrysolina americana; assembly: GCA_958502065.1. Classification (NCBI taxonomy): domain Eukaryota; kingdom Metazoa; phylum Arthropoda; class Insecta; order Coleoptera; family Chrysomelidae; genus Chrysolina; species Chrysolina americana. The sequence goes on from OY293411.1 coordinate 101,374,508, forward strand.
TCAAAAAATGTTGATTTTGTGGATATGTGCCTTATTTCGACTATAAATCTTTCAACATTTTTTTAATCTGTCACCGAAATTTATTTTTATGGTGTGATTTGGAATCAGCTTGTCGAGAAATACTCGAGGGATCGTTACGATTTTTTGACAAATGAAAAATAAAAATTTACGAAAAATCTATTTTCTTCATTACCGAATATTGCAATACTTGACTTGGATCGTCTGTGAATCTTTTGAAAATGCATAATCGTTTTGAATCAGAAAATTCATTTGTTTTTTGAATTCGAACGTCATTTCAAATAGAAAATGTGATTTTGTGAATGGGTGAATTTGCTCGATTTAAAATTTTCCGAAATTTTGTCGAAAAATAAATTTCGATGAAGAAGAACAAAGTATACTAATTTGATCATTCTGAATCGATTGGCGTTCGCAGAATTGCTCTATCTTCAACCGTTCTCGAGTTGAAAAGTTCGTTTAGATTTGAAATAGGTGTATATCACTCCAATATTTTTTTGCACTATTTCTATTAATTTTCGTGGAATTCAAACCTTTTTTTATATGCACAGATATGCGCATAAGCAATTTAAATTGAATCTGATGATATTGTATTTTTTAATGATTTTTAGGGGTCTACCCCTTAATACTTTTTTCGAGTAATTTTCTGTTTTCGTCCATCGACTTGAAATTCACAAAGTATACTAATTTTATCATTCTGAATCGATTGGCGTTCGCAGAATTGCTCTATCTTCAACCGTTCTCGAGTTGAAAAGTTCGTTTAGATTTGAAATAGGTCTATATCACTCCAATATTTTTTTGCACTATTTCTATTAATTTTCGTGGAACTCAAACCTTTTTTTATATGCACAGATATGCGCATAAGCAATTTAAATTGAATCTGATGATATTGTATTTTTTAATGATTTTTAGGGGTCTACCCCTTACTACTTTTTTCGAGTAATTTTCTGTTTTCGTCCATCGACTTGAAATTCACAAAGTATACTAATTTTATCATTCTGAATCGATTGGCGTTCGCAGAATTGCTCTATCTTCAACCGTTCTCGAGTTGAAAAGTTCGTTTAGATTTGAAATAGGTCTATATCACTCCAATATTTTTTTGCACTATTTCTATTAATTTTCGTGGAATTCAAACCTTTTTTTATATGCACAGATATGCACATAAGCAATTTAAATTGAATCTGATGATATTGTATTTTTTAATGATTTTTAGGGGTCTACCCCTTAAGACTTTTTTCGAGTAATTTTCTGTTTTCGTCCATCGACTTGAAATTCACAAAGTATACTAATTTTATCATTCTGAATCGATTGGCGTTCGCAGAATTGCTCTATCTTCAACCGTTCTCGAGTTGAAAAGTTCGTTTAGATTTGAAATAGGTCTATATCACTCCAATATTTTTTTGCACTATTTCTATTAATTTTCGTGGAATTCAAACCTTTTTTTATATGCACAGATATGCGCATAAGCAATTTAAATTGAATCTGATGATATTGTATTTTTTAATGATTTTCAGGGGTCTACCCCTTAATACTTTTTTCGAGTAATTTTCTGTTTTCGTCCATCGACTTGAAATTCACAAAGTATACTAATTTTATCATTCTGAATCGATTGGCGTTCGCAGAATTGCTCTATCTTCAACCGTTCTCGAGTTGAAAAGTTCGTTTAGATTTGAAATAGGTCTATATCACTCCAATATTTTTTTGCACTATTTCTATTAATTTTCGTGGAATTCAAACCTTTTTTTATATGCACAGATATGCGCATAAGCAATTTAAATTGAATCTGATGATATTGTATTTTTTAATGATTTTCAGGGGTCTACCCCTTAATACTTTTTTCGAGTAATTTTCTGTTTTCGTCCATCGACTTGAAATTCACAAAGTATACTAATTTTATCATTCTGAATCGATTGGCGTTCGCAGAATTGCTCTATCTTCAACCGTTCTCGAGTTGAAAAGTTCGTTTAGATTTGAAATAGGTCTATATCACTCCAATATTTTTTTGCACTATTTCTATTAATTTTCGTGGAACTCAAACCTTTTTTTATATGCACAGATATGCGCATAAGCAATTTAAATTGAATCTGATGATATTGTATTTTTTAATGATTTTTAGGGGTCTACCCCTTACTACTTTTTTCGAGTAATTTTCTGTTTTCGTCCATCGACTTGAAATTCACAAAGTATACTAATTTTATCATTCTGAATCGATTGGCGTTCGCAGAATTGCTCTATCTTCAACCGTTCTCGAGTTGAAAAGTTCGTTTAGATTTGAAATAGGTCTATATCACTCCAATATTTTTTTGCACTATTTCTATTAATTTTCGTGGAATTCAAACCTTTTTTTATATGCACAGATATGCACATAAGCAATTTAAATTGAATCTGATGATATTGTATTTTTTAATGATTTTTAGGGGTCTACCCCTTAAGACTTTTTTCGAGTAATTTTCTGTTTTCGTCCATCGACTTGAAATTCACAAAGTATACTAATTTTATCATTCTGAATCGATTGGCGTTCGCAGAATTGCTCTATCTTCAACCGTTCTCGAGTTGAAAAGTTCGTTTAGATTTGAAATAGGTCTATATCACTCCAATATTTTTTTGCACTATTTCTATTAATTTTCGTGGAATTCAAACCTTTTTTTATATGCACAGATATGCGCATAAGCAATTTAAATTGAATCTGATGATATTGTATTTTTTAATGATTTTCAGGGGTCTACCCCTTAAGACTTTTTTCGAGTAATTTTCTGTTTTCGTCCATCGACTTGAAATTCACAAAGTATACTAATTTTATCATTCTGAATCGATTGGCGTTCGCAGAATTGCTCTATCTTCAACCGTTCTCGAATTGAAAAGTTCGTTTAGATTTGAAATAGGTCTATATCACTCCAATATTTTTTTGCACTATTTCTATTAATTTTCGTGGAATTCAAACCCTTTTTTATATGCACAGATATGCGCATAAGCAATTTAAATTGAATCTGATGATATTGTATTTTTTAATGATTTTTAGGGGTCTACCCCTTACGACTTTTTTCGAGTAATTTTCTGTTTTCGTCCATCGACTTGAAATTCACAAAGTATACTAATTTTATCATTCTGAATCGATTGGCGTTCGCAGAATTGCTCTATCTTCAACCGTTCTCGAGTTGAAAAGTTCGTTTAGATTTGAAATAGGTCTATATCACTCCAATATTTTTTTGCACTATTTCTATTAATTTTCGTGGAATTCAAACCTTTTTTTATATATTCACAGATATGCGCATAAGCAATTTAAATTGAATCTGATGATATTGTATTTTTTAATGATTTTTAGGGGTCTACCCCTTACGACTTTTTTCGAGTAATTTTCTGTTTTCGTCCATCGACTTGAAATTCACAAAGTATACTAATTTTATCATTCTGAATCGATTGGCGTTCGCAGAATTGCTCTATCTTCAACCGTTCTCGAGTTGAAAAGTTCGTTTAGATTTGAAATAGGTCTATATCACTCCAATATTTTTTTGCACTATTTCTATTAATTTTCGTGGAATTCAAACCTTTTTTTATATGCACAGATATGCGCATAAGCAATTTAAATTGAATCTGATGATATTGTATTTTTTAATGATTTTTAGGGGTCTACCCCTTAAGACTTTTTTCGAGTAATTTTCTGTTTTCGTCCATCGACTTGAAATTCACAAAGTATACTAATTTCATCATTATGAATCGATTGGTATTCGCAGAATTGCTCTATCTTCAACCGTTCTCGAGTTGAAAAGTTCGTTTAGATTTGAAATAGGTCTATATCACTCCAATATTTTTTTGCACTGTTTCTATTAATTTTCGTAGAATTCAAACCTTTTTTTATATGCACAGATATGCGCATAAGCAATTTAAATTGAATCTGATGATATTGTATTTTTTAATGATTTTTAGGCGTCTACCCCTTAAGACTTTTTTTGAGTTATGTTTGATTTTCGTCGATCGACTCGAAATTCACAAAGTATACTAATTTCATCATTCTGAATCGATTGGCGTTCGCAGAATTGCTTTATCTTCAACCGTTCTCGAGTTGAAAAGTTCATCTAGAGTTAAAAGAGATTTTTTCGCCCCAAAATTAGGTTTTCTCAATTTTTCTATTAATTTTTCGCAAAATTCAACTTTTTTTTCATATATAAGCAAATATTTTTTGATTCTGTCCATCGACTTGAAATTCACAAAGTATTGATTGACATTCGCAGATCATAATCCGTTCCCGAGTTGAAAAGTTCATCTCGAGTTGAAAGAGGTAATTTCTCTCTGATATTATGTTTTCGTAATTTCTCTATTGATTTTTATAAAATTCAAGTTTGTTTTATATGCACATATATGCGGACAAGCAATTTCAAGTGAATCTGATAATTTTATATTTGATTTTTTGAGTAATTTTTTGTTTTTGTCCACAAGACGACTGATGTATAGTTGTCTATCTATACTGATGGGAGGACAAAACCTCGAAACATGCAGGTGGTCATTTCCATCTAATTTCTTTATTATGCGCCATCAAATTTTCAAGTCGCCCCGGAGCGCATATAGTGGTGGTGTTCCTTCATCTGGGATGATAGGCAGATAGTGGGGAGTATCACCATTATACTTCATCATTAATTAATTGAATTCAATTTTAATATTAATCCAAAACCATAAAGCTTTGTCTATAAGTTTTTATAACTTCCGACAATAAAGTATATTTTGACTTTGACTTTATGATGAGCACTTGCAATTATGTGTTAAATAAATAAATCAAAGTCCGCAGGGTACAGTAGTTGTTTTCTATCAGAGATTAGCCGGATATTTTTCCACTTTGTGGAATTATGTCGAGAGACAGGTATTTTTCGGATTTACAGAATATTTGTTTTATTACAATTGTACCAAACATGTAAAATATTTCAAATTCGTAAAGAAAACAAACTCTATTTATTGTAAGAAGTCATACACTCCTTTCTTTCTTATCAAACAATGGTTTAAGCCACAACAATGATTGTACTTTTTTTCGAGTAAGTGTTATGCAAAAATTAATTGGAATCAGAATTATTCAATTTTCTATCTATATTTCCTTTTGCAATAATAATTGAAGGCGTAAAGGATAGAAAATCAGCCTATCCATTCAACAATAGAAACACCTTCTGGATGTTACACTATTTTATTTTGATTATAAATAAATATACGATGACGTCGATGCGTTTCATTTTTCAGAACATACGAAGACCTGAAATTCTTTACTCAGCAGTGGTCGAAGTGAATTGCCGAGTCATACCAGTTTTGATCGGAAAATGCGAACTAGGAAATCAAGCAAGCCAGTGGAGAGTTGTCGAAGGAAAAACAGGCGAGAAGTTTTACGTTACCAAAGAACTAGACACAGACCGAGTGAAGATCGACTTGAAGCGGATCAAGGAGATGGGAATAAATAGCGTATCGATTGCGCTTGCTCACAGTTACACGTTTTATGAGCACGAGATAGAAGTCGGAAAAATCGCACAGGAAATCGGTAAACTTAATGACTAGTGGAGTCATGGTGCATTCATGCACGACAACCTAGTCTTAACTCAAAACTTAACGTGAAAAAATTGCTACGGTGGGTAGCTACAGGTAACTCCGGGTAGCTCCTAAAGTAATCTGACAGACCCTGCAAAATCGTGTTCCATTTAAACCTCATTTATAAAGTCAGGTGCAGTAAAATGGTGTTACTCCATAAGAGTAGTATCACCAGCTCTCTCTCTCTCTTTCTTACGTTGATTACTATTGATCTTTTCGATCCAAGGCACGTTGAACGGCCGGACAGACACACATTAGAATAAATCAATGCCAACGTGGCAAATTAGAAAGCTCCACTATTCTGAAGAATCCGTCTTCATCTGGCCTGGGTACCAGCGTAGAGAACAAAGAGGCGCCACGAGAGAGTGTAGAACTCTATATTATTTTATTATTGACTATATTTTTAACATGAACTTTGACTTTGCAACTAGTCACTAGTCTATTAGGGGCGATAGAGGTCTATCAGTTCTTTTTTTACGTGTCCACCACGTGAACACATATTCATTTCAAAAATCCTCTTTCTGACACCAATGTAATAAAAATAACCTTAACTATAATTCGCTAATTAATTTTAACTCTAAACAAGAATTTTTAATATATTTCAAACATTTATATCACTGTCGCTGTTTATTTACAAACTTATTCCAAGTTACCACCTTAGAGCGAGAATGAAAGTTTAAAAAAAAATGGGGAGTCATGTTTGTGGTTATAAGAAGGTCAAATTTTTGTGTGGAACGGTTGTTTTTGGAAATAATTGAATCACTTGATTATGTGAAAATATCGACTGTTACATTTTAGGGTTCAACCATGTTTCACTTTCCCACCAAGTCATTCCGATGGTTAGAATCGTCCCTAGAGGATTCACCTCTTGCGCCGACGCCTACCTCACTCCCCACGTCAAGAGGTACGTGGAGGGCTTCTCCAAAGGTTTTAAAAATAATTTGGCGGGAACGAGGGTTCTTTTTATGCAGAGCGATGGGGGATTGACACCGATGCAGAATTTCAATGGTGCTCGAGCCATTCTGTCCGGACCAGCAGGAGGGGTGAGTATATTGTCATCAAAAATTAATGCGTATAATTATTGATACCCCTTGCCATCCAGCTTCCTGTCATTTACCCAGCCTTGTTTTTACAATTTTTCTGGATTTTTCCAATTTTTTTTTCTTGAGTTTGGCAGTTTTTTTCCAAAAATTAGGGGGTCGAAGTTCTTCGACTTTCATCTTGTTACCTTGATACTCGACTTATGAATCTATCGGATAGCTTTCCGATTCCTATAATAATAATAATAATTTATTTGCTGAAAACACAGTGCAACAGTAAACACTTGAATAGTAGCAAATAAAATAGAGAATCCATAAACGATGCATTCTCTATTCAGCCTTCAGGGAGACAGAGGAGGATACAACTTTTTGAAATTGAATCATTTCGATATTTTTACAGAGAATTCCAATTATATTATTGTGACTTTTTACAGTTTTTTTCAAAAATGGGGGGGTCGTATCCGACATTTTTCTGTCGTAATTTTCCATGGCAGGAGTCATTGATAATGTTCCAAAATTCCTACTCATTTAATTCAATTATACAGCGGACCCATGTTTTTTACCATTTTTACGGGATTTTCTGATTAAGTTTTGCGAAAATTTGCAACATTTTCCTCTAACGCACTCTCTACGTGCCTCCAAGGGGGAAACATTTATTGTAATTGTAATTGTAATTGTTCGACTGTTCAACATTTTTCATCAGTTTAACGGAGTTTTCGTTTTTTGTCACTAGTTTTTTGCAGTTTTTTTCAACAAGGCGGAGGGGTTCGAGCCTCTTAATAAAGAATTTTTTTGCTGTAATTTTCCAAGCCCGTAACCGTTTTCATCTGGCTTTCAGGGGAGGAGGGGGTAAAGTTTTTGGAATTTGGAGATTATTTGAAGGTACCATATTTTTCAAAATTTTTACGGTTATTTCAACTTTTTTCAGAAGAAGTGGGTCTAAACCCTTTGATTGTAAATTTTTTTTCTTTTTCCATGCCTGGAACTGTCTGAAAAATTTCAGAATTTCTGTTTTATTTTGCTTTCTGGGGAACAAGGGGGTAAACGTATTTGGAATGAAATTATTTGAGGGGTCCTATTTTTTTTACAATTTTTTCGGATTTTTCCGATTTGTTTTTCGTTAGTTTTTGCAACTTTCTTAATAAGAAGGGGGGTCCAAGCCTTTTGATCTACACTTTTTTTACTGTAATTTTTCAAGACTGGATACTTTTACAAATTCCTACTTTCTTTATTTTGCTTTCAGGGTAGCAGGGGGGTAAAGTATTCGGATTGAAATTGTTCGAGAGTCTCATGTATTTTACCATTTTAGCAGATTTTTCCAAATTTATTTTCACGAATTTCCGCAACTTCTTTCGAGAAGCAGGTAGTTCGATTCTCTTGACAGTTTTTTTGCAGTGATTTTCCACGTCTGGAACAGTTGGAAATTTTTCCAAATGCCTGCGTTCTCTATCTGACTTTCAGGGAGCTAGGTGGTAAAAGTTTTTGGAATGAAGTTATTCGAGGGTCTCTTGTTTTTTCCCATTTTTACGGATTTTTTCGATTTTATTTTCACGAGTTTTCGAAAAAATGGAGTTTCGAGCTCCCTGACCGACTTTGTTTCCGAAACAAAATTTTCAGAATTTCAACGTATTTTTTGAGTTCGCGATACTTAAGTTACCTACTGGAATGTATACAAGTTAATGAATCTTTCAAATATTGTGGTATCAGGAGTGCAGAGATTTAAACTTCCAGGAGTTAATGCTGAAATAGACTACAAAAAGTTGAAATATAGAATGTCTCTAGTGGAGTTGATACAGTAGCGTATGGAGTACCGCAAGGAATTATTCTAGGACCAGTCCTCTTTAATATTCATTTAAATGATTCATTTGAGGTCAATACCGAAGAAAAAATACTCATGTATGCAAAAGATGTAATTTTATACTCAAGAATAGTAAATCAAGTTTGCCGTCTTTTACTACTACACTAGAAGTTTTTGATAATTCTGTTCTGTTATTGAAAAATTACATCTACATCTGTTGACATAAGTGAGACTCAAAAACTACGTTGGATTCAAAATCTTCAACAGATCACCTATTACAGCGTTTCTCAAAAAGAGTATCTTTGATTTTTTTTTCAGGTTGTCGGTTATGCTGTTACCACTTGGCAAAAAGAAACAGACTTACCTGTCATCGGCTTTGATATGGGAGGTACCTCGACTGACGTGTCTAGGTTCTCTGGGAACTATGAACATGTATACGAAAGTACTACTGCTGGCGTGACCATCCAAGCTCCCCAGCTGGACGTGAATACAGTGGCGGCAGGCGGGGGATCCATGCTCTTTTTTAGGTGAAAACATTTTTAAGGGAAGATTACTGTGAATCTGGATTGGTCCAAGTTTGATGTGGTGCATAGGCCAGTGTAAAAACTTACTTGGAAATAGATTTTGATTGTTTTTTTTTCTGTTTCTTCAGATCGGGCATGTTTGTGGTTGGACCCGAGTCAGCAGGAGCTCATCCTGGCCCGGTTTGCTATAAGAAAGGGGGCCCTCTGACGGTGACAGATGCTAACTTGGCCCTCGGTAGGCTTCTGCCCGAATATTTCCCGAATATTTTTGGGCCAAACGAAGATTCCCCCTTGGACGAAGAACAAACCGTTGGAGAATTCGAAAAACTTACCAGGGAAATTAATCAGTTCTTGTACCAGCAGGACAAATCCAAGGTATGATCTCTTATGATTGGTGGAATTACTGAACAACAATCGAAGATAACAAGAAAATATTTCCCTTTTATCACCTATTTCCTAGATGCACATCTGGATAACCATGTTTATGTTTATACAAGGCTAATCCAATTCGAGTATATGCATTGAGATCTCGGTAAAACGATGAAAGATAGAGGGGTGGTTAAATTGAAATAGGGCAGTGAACGTTGTTGGAATGGAATTAATCGAGGGTTCCATGTTTTCAACTATTTTTACGGATTTTTTTGATTAAATTTTCGCGAGTTTAGGCAACGCAAGAAGGAATGGCTCAAGGGTGTATGCGATATACAACCTCCCGGATAAAAGGATGGCGCCCATAGACCTAGAAAACCTCTTCAACAGCGGCACGAAGTGCTGCTGGCGTGTACGACTATTTCACCGCGAACTGGGAAGGGTACAGGAAAGGTCTAAATCACATAACCGTGATAAATCCAAACATTCTGAAGGAACAAATCGAGAGAGAGACTTCGAAGCTGATTGGAGATATACACCACTATCAGGAAAAAACCGCGAGAGAGGACTTGCTTCCAGACTCCATCTTAGACTTGATGAAACTCAATAATCGAGCGAGAAAGAAACGGCAGGGCACCAGAAACCCCCTACACAGAGAACAGATTCTGTCTCTGGGAAGGGAAATCGCAGATCTGATCAAACGGCTTACAGATGAAGCCTAGAAGAGGAAACTCTGAACGCGGGAGACTGTTTCCTGTGGAGGATGAACAGGCGCCTACAAAAAAGGCGAATGGACATCCCTGCCGTGGGGAATGGTCGAACGAAGGAGATGATGGACCAGGGAAAGGCATAAATTTTCGTAAAATATTTCCAGAGCGCCTTCCGGGCCGGTGCAGACGAACCCGAAGAACACTGGAGAGTCACCAGGGAAGTCCCAGAGTTTAGACAAGCCCTGAATGACAACTTGGACAGGCGCACCTACTTGAAGTTGATTACCAGTTTTGAGGAGGTGACAGGTACGATAAAGAGACTTCCCAGGAACAAAGCCCGGTTATGGACAAAATAGACGCAGTTCTCCTCAAGAACCTTCCAAGGAAATTACTGGTCCAGCACTAAACGCAATGCTTGTAGCATGCAGAGATTGTCCCAATACTAAAAGCGGAAAAGCCCCAGAAAGAAGAGAGAGCTACCGCCCCATCTCGCTGCTGAGTGCGGTCGCCAAGGTGGTAGACAAGATCCTGCTGAAGAGAGTTAAGAATCTCGAGGGAGATCTTCGACTCATCCCGGATGAGCAGTTCGGCTTCGGGAGAGGTCACTTCATAACCTAAGATGGCAGGCATTGTTCGCGGGGTGAGGGTGGGTTTCCACCGAGGCCTAAATATAGTGATGACCTTGTTGGAGGTCTTGAACACTGTCTTGATGGAGGGTTTTGTCGCGAAGATGTTGAGAGTATGCATTCCTAGGCATATGATCAGATCAATTGTGCCAGTTCGGCAATGAGGCTCGCCGAAGTGTGCCACAGGGATCTAGCTTTCACATCTTTTGTACTCGTTATATACATGATTTTCTAATTTCGGAGTGACAAAATTGTGGTGAATCCTGGAAAAACAGAGCTCATAAACTTCACTGAAAAGAGAAAAAGTAGTAACGTGGAGATTACGGGGGGTATAGGGCTCTGGGAACCCGAATCGAGGAGGCAGACTCTGTGCGGTACCTGGGAGTATAATTGGACAAGAGATTGTCAAATACATCAGCTTGACAACTCTACAAGCTGCGGGTGCAGTAAAACGGACATATCCGTTCATAGCGAGGAGTTCCAAGGTGTCGAGGGGAAATAAAACGTTGATCTATAAACAGGTCATCAGGCCATCGACGACCTATGCCTGTCCAATGTTTTTCAGCCTCCTTGCGTACCCGATGGTGCGGCTGAAGAGGATACAGCATAAATTATTTCGTATTGTCACGGATAGTGACAGATACATTCGTCTAGCCACATTGCATGAGCTGGCCGACGTCGACACGAATACGTAAAAACCATCGCAAATAGATTCTACAGAAATCATATCCTTGGAAGCCCGCTGACCAGGGATATCACCAGGATCAGAAGCTACCATAATGCCCCGAGAAAGCATCAGGGGCTTATATAACAGTCACTGGACCTGTTCCATGAACGAATAGAAGATGACTAGGAATGGAGGTGTACTGTCTAAACCGGTTTTTTTAGTTTACCGTGATTTGAGCAGATGATTCCATCCATGTAATACCAGTGAACTGATGCTAGGAAACAGCCCACGTAACACCCCTGCATAACTTGAAGGAGACAGGGAAACAGCCATAGTTGAGAACAAATCACTTACGTGCATATGGCTCACATAACAACGTGGGGTCTGTCCCCGGTTCTGCCCTCTGGAAATAGGAGGGCAGGACTAGAGCCTCTCACCCTGAAAGCGGTTGAAACCCAAACCTACCCCAACCTTTGGTTGCAGCAAGTATTTTAAAATGTCTCCTATTTATTAAAATGTCCGTAAAAGTGTATGCTGTATTTTGTCTATATTTAATAGTAATGATTTTTTTTTGGATTTTTGGATAATGAAAGAGGCACTATTGGTGGAAACATTATAGTGTAATATCTCTAATGAAAGTTGGTGATTCATGCGATCAAACGCTTTTGAATAATCCAACAAAAAGAAAATGTATCTACAGAGATACATTTTCATTATCAAGTGAAGTGAATAAATCGTCATTAACCTTAGTGAGAGCTGTAGTGTTTGTTTCCTTGGCAATCTTGTGTTTGTTGATCTTCCGCGAATGTCGATTAATATTCGGTACAATTCTGCAACGAACCCACTTGGTTTCAGACGTCCATGTCTACAGAAGAAGTTTCGATGGGATTCGTGAAAGTTGCGAACGAAGCCATGTGTCGACCAATCAGAGCGCTGACTCAGGCCAAAGGCTACGACACCGCCAGGCATGCATTAGCTTGCTTTGGTGGTGCTGGAGGACAACATGCTTGTGCCATTGCAAGATCTTTGGGAATGACAACCGTTTTCGTGCACAAATACGCAGGTAAGTTATGCCGTCGTAAGTGAATTTTTCGCGATATTCCTTTCCATCGAGAAATTGAATTTATATGAAGTAGAGGAATTGCCCTGAATCGTATGGAATTTAATTTTATGACTAGTTTCCATGCAGTGAAATGACAACATCCAGAAGCAGCCTCCGGATCCTTGTAAGTAGGTACTCGTCGAAGATGCTGCATGAATAAAACAATTTGACCTTTGATATCTGATTCAGAAGATGAATCAAATTATTTTTGACTCGTCTGAAGTTATTACAGATCAAAGTGGGACTTTGCATGGAAGATTTCTCGTAGCGTTTCTATCTTTGGGAATAAATGAACTCAGAGACGCGAATTATCAATAATCGTTAATTCCAGATTTATTTATTTTCCGAAGTTCATATTTTGATACGCACAGTAATCTTCACGGTTCGTTACATACGTGCATATTTTGTATCGCATACTATTCATCCTTTTTTCGTTTTTCGCATAAAGCACACGACAGTTTCTATGCTTTCAGAAAGTTTGCATTCTGCTCTGATAGAGCGGAAATCATAACTGCATGAAAGCACTTCGTCAACAATCGGTGGAATGGAAACAGCGACATCGACTTCCTACAGGATGTTACATTCATAAACAGTCAGTCCATCCTCTGACAATTCTGTTTTTTTTTTCAACCCAACTTTATATTAGCTAGAGTACAGCCAATCTCCAATATGACATCGAACTTGTGACATACAGAGCGGAAAAAAGGTAATTATCTGGAAAACGGAATCTCAGAATTTTGGCGGGTGTGTAGGATATCTTTTATAGACAGATAATGAGTTCCGAAACTCAAGACCTAACGTGAGATCCCACGTAATCCAATATTTTTCATGATTAATTTAATGATTTTCCGTCAAGTAGTGTCGCCCCTCTTCATGAAATAGATTCGAGTTTTAGGCTTTTTAGAACATTATTTGAATGATTGTGTTACTCAGTCACTCAATACTCCAAAGTATAGACTAGCCTCATACTTTTATCGAAGAAAAGTGAAACATGGGCGTGTTAGAATTTCCGTTAATGTGGATATAAAAGGGCACTAGAATTACAAGGATTCTCTACGGAAGTTCAATATTGGTACAATAATTGCTTCTCGATGCGCTAACATCGACGTGACTGGATTAATATCGAACCTTCTGGAATGGTCTGACTGACAATCTGCGGAGATATATAAGGGAACACACACAGCTGAAGGACAGAGTTTGCAGATAGACAATACATAGTTGGCTTAGCGATATGGACCATTTCACTGACTATGAGAAAACACTGTAATTAGAAAGTATATACGCTAATATAACATTGGGATTTTTTACTTATTTTTTCTGACCGCCAGTTTTTTTTATTCGAAAAAGAGGTTTCGTGACGTCACGTTCATCAAAATTAAACTTGGCAACGTCGTATAAGTTGTACACCATGGAATCTCAAATTATCATTACATCTGGATTGTGTTCTATGATAGTTGTCATTTGATATCAGAGCAGATCAATAACAATTGTTTTTCTTTATTTAACTCATTTGCTCACCTTATATGATACAAGATAGATGCTAGTAGATCAAATCTGTATGCTGGAAACTAACAGACTCTTGAATATTTAATTTTCTGAGGTTACTGCGGCTTTCAAGTTCAAAGTTTTGTTGTTTGTTGTAAGTGATTTCTGTATACTTATAACCGTGAAAATGTCCAAAAAGTGGTTTGTACCCGGTTGTCTGAACACCAGTGGAAATTCAAATAGTATGTGAACTGTCATTATAATTTGCGGTGTTGCCGACAATAGTTTTTCATTAAGAGACAGGTTCGTTCAGGAAATTCGAAAGTTACAAGTAATATAAAAAATTGCTTTTTTTTTTATGTGTTGATCCAGTGACGAAGTTTCAATTATTTCTCGATGGATTATAATCAGCCAGTAGCTATATTTTATGGAAGAACGATATTCCCTGTTTTGTAACGTGGATTATGGTGGGGGATGTCTCCGATGATCGTGACGTTAGAGGCACACTTTGAAATGTGATATTTTTCTTAAATAAAAAAGTAGAGTGGCACTCGTTGATAAATAGACATTTTAGACTATTAACAATCGATTGAAACGAGTTTTACAACAATTTTTTGTAAATATAGAGGTCTTAACTGTTTTTGATTCAAATAAATTGTGAGTTATATTTTAAAAGTTTAAATAAATTAGTGGATTATAGTTGAGTGCATTATTATTACAGTATCTTACAGTTCATCGAGCATATTCAATCACCATGAACGTGTACACTTCAAACCTGACATGGAATCATATTCAAGTATAAAATTAGTTTCACCTGTGTTGAAAATGCATGTAACAATCAAGCTCAACTTTATTAGTACAATCTTAATTTGATGTAATACTCATGTTTGCAAATGTTCTCATGAAGTTGCAATAAAGCTGTAGATTTAGTATTACGGGAGCAATAAATTAGTTCAGCCAACGATACATACGTGGTGGGGCACCCAAACAATTTGAATAGGGAAAGTAGTAAGTGTGACACATCCTTGAAAAGGTAATTTCATAAGAAATTCAGCCATGTCAATTTTTGCTACCGAACTTTCTATTTTGGCGCCCTCTTGCGGAAAAAACAACTGATCTATATTCAAAATTATGATACTTCATTTGCAAGCTAATTTGACATAAATTTGGTGACAATGCATTAGGGAATTTTTCTAAGGAAAAAAACAAAATGGTGACTCCAAAATGGCGGATAAGATTCAAAATTATGGTTCGATTGGATTCAAACTTGATAAGTGGTGGTTTTCAGGGCCGGAAATTATGAATTGTTTGTCAATGCAAAAAAAACAAGATGGTGGCTCCAAGATGGCAGACGGAATTTGTAACTATGGTCCGATTCGAATAAAAATTAGTATGTGGTAATTTCCTGGGTCGGAAGTTACGATTTTTTGTCGATACAAAAAATAAGATGGCGGGTAAAACGAACCATAATTACAAATTGCGTCCGCCATCTTGGAGCCACCATCTTGTTTTTTTGCACTGACACACAATTTATAGATTCCGACCCTGAAAACCACCACTCATCAAGTTTGAATCAAATCGAACTATAATTTTAAATCTTGCCCGCCATTTTGGAGCCGCCATTTTGTTTTTTCACCGAAGTTAAATTAGCTTGCAAATGAAGTGACATAATTTGGAATACCGATCATTTGTTTTTCCCGCAGGAGGGCGCCAAAATAGACAATTGCATCGAAAATTGACATGGCTGAATTCTTTGTGAAATTACCTCTTTAATGATATGTCACACTTACTACTTTTCCTATTCAAATTGTTTGGGTGATAGTGACCAAGGGGTGGGGGGAGAGGTATGACAGTTCAGGTTATGATAAGAAGAAGATTAAAAATCGACGTTTTTCGTTTTCGGTGCCCCACCCTGTATAGTCAGACCATGTGATTCAAAACAATTCATAAATTCAAACTTTCGGAGTGAAATTCTATTTCTTTGAAGATTTTGTTGGTATATTTGTTATTGTAACCATTTTATTGTACGCATGTGTTTTTCTACTTGCCTTTTAATCTTTTTTTTATATGTGTACAATGAAATTAAATACAAGGCATTGCGTCTAGTTATTTTTAGGTGACAAATGCATACATTTTTGAGCAATAAATGTATCTCCTTGTGTGCCACAAGGGTCATATACTGGGCCACTGATAAATCCATCTATGAAAAATATCTCAATTTTCTTCCAGGAATCCTTTCGGCATACGGCATGGCTCTGGCAGACGTTGTGCACGAGTCTCAAGAGCCTTGCGCGAAAGCCTACATGCTTGAAAACTTTTCCTACTTCGACGAGCATCTGTCGGCGCTGACAGAAAAATGCAAGAGCGAGCTGATGAAGCAAGGCTTCGCCGAAACGCATATCGTTTTGGAGCCGTATCTGCACATGCGCTATGACGGGACGGACTGCGCGCTGATGTGCGGGCCTGCGCAGTCCGGGGAAGTAACTCCCTCGCACGGAGATTTCCTGAAAACGTTCGTTGATCGTTACAAGTCCGAATTTGGATTCGTGATCCAGAAGAGGGATGTCATAGTGGATGATATACGGGTGAGTATTCAGAAATACATCTCTTTTCTGCATGAATTGTTGAAAACGACTGGGAAAATCAAGTTTCCAACATAAATTCGGGAAACATTGGCATTGAACGAAATATATATTTGATTAAACCAGTAATTTGTTCGTTTTAAAATGCGTGTATAGCGTGATGACTTATATCTTGACGTTTAACTGTCACATACACAAATCTGAAAACACCGAACTTGACGAGCCAATCAGAATCAAGGGTCGAATTTGGTGTTATCGATAATCCGAATGTGACTAGAGCTTCTGATTGGTTCATTTGCCAAGTGCGTGAAATAAGGTAAGCTCGGGTAAGTGTGACCGTGATTTTAATTAGTTCGCATTGAATTTAGTCTATCTGATGAACCTGAACTAATATAACAATGAACTTTTGCAAGTATTTACTTCGGAGGTCAGTCTTTGTAATACGCCACAGAAAACTGTTGAAAAACGTATTCTATGAATTTTATTTATATATTCAGATATACATCTCCATAGGTCACACTTCCCCGGAAATTGGGGGCAAGTGTGATTCTGGCCAAATTTAAAGATATTAATGCACGTAAATCTCTCTTTGGGGCAGGTGTGAGTAAACAGTAAAGGAACTTTCACCACAATTTATTTGTTTCGAGATATCTTTATTCAAAACATAGTTAGGAACTTTTTAATATTGAATTTGAAATGCCCCATTGGAAAGAAACAAAAAATAATCGTGAAAGTGAACATTTGTTGAAATGAAAAATTTACAGGTAGAAATCTGAAAAATCGAATGAGAATTTCATTGATCCCATCTTCTGACGAGTGGTGATGGAAGCACAATTGATATTTCATCCTCAGAAAGTGTATCAATGTCTTCCACATCTGGCCAGGTATATTGTTTGGCTCTCTGAGATTTCCGTATATAATTTCGTACTATAGCTGAAAAAATATTACTGTTTAGATTGGCCAAATGAACCTGGTTCACACTTACCCCGACAGATAGGTCACACTATCCCCAATAACATTTAATTTCGGGGTAAGTGTGACATGCAATGGAAAAATGTAAAAAAAACAACTTTATGAAAAAACGGCAATCTATAGTCAGATTCATTGTTTAGGCAGAAGAAAAATGTATAAAATGGATTCTTCCTTAGATTTTAACAATACACTCAAAGCTTGAAATAAACTTGTTATACTCGTTCGGGTTGATAAATTGTAGGTTAGAAAATTGGGGAAAATATTGGATTTCACAAGATCTCTTTTGTATTTTATATGATGGTTATGGATTAATTATGAGTGTAGGCTATTCGTCAATAGATGGCATTGGGCTGTCGCCCGGTTTAGCGAAGATAGCGATCAAACTCACACTTGCCCCAAATTCACACTTACTCGAGCTTACTATAGTCATTTGGATTTGACCAAACTGCCCCGACAGCGAAATTGGAGGCATCAGTTCGTAATGTAATTACGTTGGTTTCTGAAAAATTAGGTTATGCGAGAATTGGTGGTCGTATAAGTACTTGTTTGTTTTAGCATTTCGAATGCTTTTTGACATTTTTCACATGAATTCCTAAGACATTCATAAATAAAATCTATATATGGAAGTGAAATTCAACAGATAATCGAAACTGAATCTGAACTGCAGTAACGAAGTGTTACAAGTTGAAGGTATATACAGGTCGTTTCTTTTATCACGTGGTAATATTGCTATATTCTAAACCGTAATAGATATAAAGACGATTAAATGGGAAAAAGGTAACTATTGTGGTGAGCAATAAATTGGCCATAGACAATTTACGGGGATTCTCGCCCTTCCCAACTTATACAGGGAAAACTGAAAATGCTGTTTTCGGTTTTTTACGAATAAAATTGTTATTTCAGAAAATATAAAAAAATGAAAAAGGAAAGTTTTATTGTATTCAAAATGTACTAGAACTACGTGATGATACATTTTTAATCAAACGATTCGTTTCAACACCGCCATCATCAACTATTTTTTTCAAATACGGACCTGTCTATTTCATCACAAATATTGATAAAGCGATGAAATCACAATTCAGTGGTATATCACACTTAACATTTTTATAACGTTTCATATAAAATAACTGGCATCATCAGTGACAAAAATTTTTAATTACGGTCCTGTCGTTAGTTTGTTTATGAATTCCACAGAATCTAACGCTTCGATTTAAAAGTTAACAGTGACGTCATCGCTTTATCAATAATTGTGATGAAATAGACAGGTCCGTATTTGAAAAAAATTGTTGATGGTGGCCGTGTTGACACGAAACGTTTAATTAAAAATTTATCATTACGTAGTTCTAGTAAATTTTGAATACAATAAAACTTTAGTCTTTAATTTTTTTATATTTTCTGAAATAACCATTCTATTCGTAAAAAACCGAAAACAGCATATTTAGTATTCCCTGTATAACTCGGGAAGGGCGAGAGCCCCGTAGATTTTTTCTGACCAATGTACTGCTCACCACAATAGTTACATTTTTTCCCATTTAATCGTCTTTGTATCTATTGCTGTTTAGAATATAGCAATGTTACCACATGATAAAAGAAACGGCCTGTATATATATATAAAAAAAGAAATTTTCTTTTCTTTTTCTCATGATGAAGGTGAGAGGCATCGGAAAAAGTGATCTGGACGAAGAAGCTCTCATAGCAACCTCATCTTCCAGCCCAATTCCCGAATCTACCAAACAGGTCTATTTCGAAGGGGGCTACCAAGAAACGAACATTTATCTCCTGAAAGATCTCAAAGCGCAGCAAAAACTGCAGGGGCCCGCTATCATCATGGACCAACTAAGCACCATCTTGGTGGAACCAGATTGTACTGCTGTCATCACTGAGTATGGAGATATCAAGATCACCATCGGGTCTGGAAAAGTGAAGGAAATTGGTCCAGAGTTGGATTCCATTCAATTAAGTATATTCAGTCATAGATTTATGAGCATTGCTGAGCAGATGGGAAGGTAATATAGAAACTTATTTTTTTCTGGTAGCTTATGCTTTGATATTTGTGATAGGTCTTAGCACCTGTACCTTTACTCAACCATTAACTAACAGTTTACTAATTTCATGATTCAAAATCGAATTGCTCTATCATTGACATTTCTTGAATCGAAAAGTTTATCCGATCATATAAATCGAAAATAACTCTGAAAAATTTTTCTGCTCATATTGATGAAATTCAATCTTTTCTGGATACGCACACCAAATTTGAAGTCGATTCCTAGTCAACTGAAGATTTAATAGGCTTTTTACGGAACCTCTGCAACTTCTTGTTGAAAATTACCGAAATATGCTACGATGTTAAACAAAAATTTTTGAAGGTTTTCTCATAACAAAACCACTGCATATTAGACATTCCAGTATTCAGCGACTGAAATTCTTCCAGAATACTCCAACGCACCTCGATATCCACCAACATCAAAGAACGTTTGGATTTTTCATGCGCCCTCTTCGGTAAAGATGGAGGATTGGTGTCGAACGCGCCGCATATTCCTGTTCATCTGGGAGCGATGCAGGAAGCTGTACAGTACCAGATGAAGACGAGGAAGAGTTTCAACGAGGGGGATGTTATTCTTTCCAACCACCCAGGTGCTGGCGGCTCGCATTTACCAGATTTTACAGTCATTACCCCAGTTTTTTACAAGTGAGATACTTTTTTTGCTATCGATCGTGTCCAAAATACAAACAAACAAGGTATTTTGCAATGCTTGGTATAATTCTCCAATACAGGTTGAACTATGACAAGTTGTCGAAAATAAAATTGTGTAAGTACTAGTCTTCCATGTGAAAACACACCTGTGAAATTTCAAAGCAATCCGTGATGATTTATATAATTTTTTGTTCGCCACCTTCTTTAAACGCGCTACTGAACCAAACGCCAATGTTACGACTCTCTGCCTTCAAACTCAGATGTTCAATTCCTATGATTCCATGCTCTTTCCAACTGTTCACGTGGACTGTGATTCTTAATGCATTACGGTGTTTACGGATAAATTATTTCGACGTATTTTCCTTGAAGGATCGTTCAAAAGGCATTGATACCTACAAATCGAATATAATGAGTGTTCAAAAGAACAATGTGTATGCAATCATGGAAAGTTCATTCGACACCTGCTTTAATTCAGTTTTCTTTTAGGTTGAGTACTTCTCTGAAAGATAGTTCGTTCATTTTTGCAATTTCCTATTGAGTCATGCTGAAACTTGATCAGGAATCACTTCATTCCCACGTTTCATAAAAAAAGAGAAAAAGAACTTATGAATACTGACTCTGATGACTACGCATATCCAGGGGTGCACTTTTCTATATATTTGTACGGTATTTTTCTGGTTGAAATTTCCAAATGTCACTCAGTTATTCACTAACCTACATTGTTGGGAAGAGCACACTGTATGATGTAAATGCTCGTAGTTTACCCTTTATGGTTGGGACAAAACAAGAGAATCTTTTCGCGGGATACCTGAAGGAAAAAAAATTATTTGTTCGATGAATTGTATGGTACTATTTATATTTATGAGGATTTTAAATACACCTTTCTGATCTGGCATACTTTTTTTTTATTAAAAATAATGGTAAAGAAGAAGCAGTACTCCAATTTTCTTCGTGGCCAGCCGGGGTCATCACGCAGACATTGGGGGAATTACGCCAGGGTCTATGCCTCCGCATTCGACCAGTCTGGATCAAGAGGGCGCTGCATTCAAATCATTTCTTCTGGTAGAAAATGACGTGTTTCAAGAAGCCGAATTTACAGCTGCCATCAAAAACGCCGGAGGTCGGAACTTGTCCGACAATATTTCAGATTTGAGAGCTCAAGTGGCGGCAAACAAAAAAGGTAATACAGTGAGTTTCCGCTATATTTCTTGAATGCTTCCTTCATGAAATTCCGGACGTTAATTTCAGAGTCCAGCGTTTATTCTCTTGTTTCAACTAAATTAATTTTTGTATTGAAGGTATCGACTTGGTTTGCGAACTGATCGACCAGTACGGTTTGGGAGTAGTTCAAGCCTACATGGGTCACATTCAGACAAACGCCGAGCTATCCGTACGGGATATGCTGAGGGAGGTGGCCAGAGACGCGAAACGGAGGACTAAGGAATCGGTACTGGAAGCGGAAGACTTCATGGATGACGGGTCTCCAATCAGACTGAAGGTCGTGCTGGACGAAATGGAGGGATCCGCTTATTGTGATTTCAGGTAGGCTTTTGATAATACGTTCGAAGTTATCAATGTGGGGGGAGAAAGGAAGAGAGAGAAAGGAATGGAGTTGGAGAAAGGGGGAGAGGGGAAGAGAAGAGGAGGAAGGAAGAGAGGGAGCAAAAGAGAGAGGGAGGGAGAGAGGGAGGGAGAGAGGGAGAGAGGGAGAGAGGGAGAGAGGGAGAGAGGGAGGGAGAGAGGGAGAGAGGGGGAGAGGGGGAGAGGGGGAGAGGGGGAGAGGGAGAGAGGGAGAGAGGGAGAGGGAGGGAGAGGGAGGGAGAGAGGGAGAGAGGGAGAGAGGGAGAGAGGGAGAGAGGGAGAGAGGGAGAGAGGGAGAGAGGGAGAGAGGGAGAGAGGGAGAGAGGGAGAGAGGGAGAGAGGGAGAGAGGGAGAGAGGGAGAGAGGGAGAGAGGGAGAGAGGGAGAGAGGGAGAGAGGGAGAGAGGGAGAGAGGGAGAGAGGGAGAGAGGGAGAGAGGGAGAGAGGGAGAGAGGGAGAGAGGGAGAGAGGGAGAGAGGGAGAGAGGGAGAGAGGGAGAGAGGGAGAGAGGGAGAGAGGGAGAGAGGGAGAGAGGGAGAGAGGGAGAGAGGGAGAGAGGGAGAGAGGGAGAGAGGGAGAGAGGGAGAGAGTGAAAGACAGAGGAGAGCGCGAAAGAGAGAGGAGATCGCGAAAGAGAGAGGAGATCGGAGCTGAGAAAGAAGGAGCGCGAAAGAGAGCAAGAGCGAGCGAGCGAACGAGAGCGAGCGATAAAGAGAAAGACGAGAAAGAGAGAGCAAGCCAGAAAGAGAAAATGAGAAAGAGAGCGAGAGAGATAGCGAACGAGAGAGCCAGAAAGAAAGAGAGAGCAAGAGAGTGCGAGAGAGAGTAAGACAGCGAGAGAAAGAAAGCGAAAGACATAATGAGAGCGAAAGATAGAAAGAGAGCAAGAGAGAGAAAGAGAGCAAGTGAGATAAAGAGAGCGAGAGAGAAAGAGAGCGAGAGAGAGGAAGAGAGCAAAAGAGAGAAAGAGAGCGAGGCAGAGAAAGAGATCGAGAGAGAGAAAGAGAGCGAAAGAGAGCGAAAGAGAGATAGAGAACGAGAGAGAGGAAGAGAGCGAGAGAGAGAAAGAGAGCGGGAGAGAGAAAGGGAGCGAGAGAGAGAAAGAGGGAAAGAAGGATCAAGCAAGAGGGAGAGAACGAGAGAGAGAGTGAGAGAACGAGAGAGAGAGAGCAAGAGAACGAGAGAGAGACCGAGAGAACGAGAGATAGTGCGAGAGAGAGAGAGCGAGAGAGAGAGCGAGAGAGAGAGAGAGGGAAAGTTGATTGACAATAATCAGTGGAGGAAGAGTTGCTGCAGATGTTATTTGTTGTAAATATATGTGAAATGGTCAAGTGCCATAAAAATTCTGGAATATAACAATTAAGAATTTTATGTTGTGATTGAACGGCGTATATATTTTCTCAAATACATATTTATTCATTTCGTAAAATGTAATAATTTATGTTGAATATTCGGCTCGAAGGACCGAACACTCAGAAATAAGAATACTTGAAGAAAATACTGAAAAATTAGGAATACCTAATCTTCCCTATGAAATGCCGACATATTTGGCACATTATCTTTCTTTTGATGGAATTGAGCTATCATAACTGGCCTACCTTCGAAATTGTGTACGCTACACGACCAGTGAAATGATCACTTTGAATTAGAGTTCAAAAATAGACTTCACGCTTATTATACATGTCGCTTTTTTTATAAACATAGTTTTTTTCTGTGTTGTGCCTACTAGCGCTTTCACTTATGTTGCTATTGCTTGTACTCCGTAACATTTCGAAAATTCTCGAGACTCCGGAACAAGAAACCATCACATCAATTCGGTTTAACTTTTTATTTTCAGTTTCGAAGTATACAACAATCCCTTTTGAATACAATTTCGCTTCAATCAAGCTAACATTTATTTCCAGCAACATACATTCTGCGCCTTTTCTGAAATGTTCTCTTCTAGCGTCTAGAAACTGTTTCTCGAATAACTCCTGAACCCTTCCGACCTGCAAATTGTAACAATGAACGTTCACATTCAACAAGTAACAATTCATTCTATCGAGAACACCCAGAATGTACTAATGCCCAATAAATCTTGGCAGTCGATGTTTCTCGATACTCGGCCACCTCGTAGCCTTCATCAAGTTCATTACTTTGTTCCAGTGGCACCGGCGCCGAGGTGTGGGGCAACTGCAATGCGCCCAAGGCCATAACTCTGTCGGCGCTAATTTATTGCCTGCGATGCATGGTCGGCCATGACGTCCCTCTGAATCAGGTAAGAAACATTATGAGTTCATCGCCATAACTTCTCCGGGGATTTTCTTAGATATCGGTTGTGCATGCGAGTTTTTAACTGACTTCTACGCTGACGGAGTCGTAAATTTCCGGAATCCCTTGCTCGTAGTTTCGGAATTTACCGCGAGGCCGTGTATTCCTGGACAGCTGGTGGCACATTTATGTGACCTAGTGTATGTCGAACTAGTTGTAATGAATCAAAGCAATACAGAACCAAATAGTTGAAAAAAACACGCAGTGTTGAGTACATGGTTCCATTTCTAATTTTGCAGTAATCTACGCAACTATTCACATCAAGATTCACCTGCCCAACAAACACGAAACCGAGATTTTCAAAATAAACAATATTGATTATTTATTCGACGAGCTGTGTCACCGTCTTGAACCATATTACGATGACGCTGATATTCTATGGGACAAGTTTTACTTTACTGTATCAGACAAAAACTTCCTCAGCAAAGCGTGCTAACAGAATCCTCTAAAACCATGGATAAAACCCGAAATGAGGTCCCTCATTTATCACTTGAAGACCCTGGAAGAGAAATAAACGATCAAAATCTCCAGAAGAATACCAAACTCGCATCGAAATTTCTCAAAACACGTGGCATCATCACTACCACCTACACATCATGCCTTGACTTTGAAGAATCAATAATTGATATTAAACCAACATTTTATATGAAAAAACATTTTTTTTGTATTCATGAGTTGAACAAATATTTTATTGAGAATTCATATCGAATTGAATGTTATGTGACATAAACAATAACTGACGTTGTTATGATAACATTGTACAAGATCTTGTTTCACATATGAAAACTGAACTGAATGAATTAAAACCAAATATTATCACAGTATCTAACCTTTTACTCATCTAACATAAGGGCACAGAACAATAGGCTCTCAAACCAACAAAGGGCAAACCTACATTGACGCGTACATTCCATAAGAAAGTACCACCGTTCCTTGAACATGGTCCTTCGAGCCGGACTTTTGTTGGCGCTTAGAAGGGCCTGGACATGATCTCTCAAGCATATCTCAACAGCGATCTTTAGTGAAGAGATCCACCCAGTTTACAGGCCAGGCCAAAAACTCGAAATATTTTCCAACTATCCAGTAAACAACCAAGTATCAACAAGTCTGATTCAGGAGTACGTCTACAGCAGAACAACATCCATGCACGATGCAGCAGACTCTCAATCCACGAGAGAATTTATAAAAAATCTAGGAGTACGTCTAGAGCAGAAATACATCCATACACATGGCAGCAGATTCTCAATACAAGAGAGAATCCCTCAAGAATCCAGGAGTACGTCTACAGTAGAAGTACATCAATATACGAGACAACAGACTCTTAATCCATGAGAGAATCCCTCGAGAATTTCAGGAATACGTCCACAGCAGAAGTGTACTCGAGGCAAGACACTCTTAATCCATGAGAAAATCTCTCAGAAATCCAGGAGAACGTCCACAGAAAAAGCACGTGTATACACGAGACAGTAGACTCTCAACGAGATAATCGTGGACGTACCTTCGGACATACTTTTGGATTATTGAGGGATTCTTTCATATATTGAGAGTCTGCTGCCTGGTGTATGGATATATTTCTGCTGAGGACGTATTCCTGGATTTTTGAGAGATTAAATCACACTAACTGTGTTTCACTATTTCTTTGGATTTTTCAAATATAGCTTCTGATTTATTTCGACTGAATACAGTCACTATAATGTATACCACTACAAAACGAGAAGCGGCCAGGTCCGACTCTAAGATCGTTACAATTTTCAACCACCGCGAGCAATGCAGTGCAAGAATATTTTGTCGTAAAAGCGCATCTTCACATGGAAAATACTATCTGTACTGCTTGAAAGTGACGGCATAGTGCTCCAAAATTTACGATGAGCTTGTACTCTCTATATTACTTACTTATTTATTTCATTATAATAATAATAAATGAAACTATACTTCTGGATTTTACTGAAATTGACATTCGATTATTGCGTTGTGAACGATTCAATTCCCAATTCAATAATCACTGTAAATCGAAAACTTTCCGAGATAATACAATTGATGATTCCACTATGTTAACAAATATTAGCGTATCAAAGTCATGCTCCTTCTTGGATTGACACCATGTAAATACTCTTCGCTCCGATGTTAATCCTGAATTCCGAAAATATCTTTCATTTGATTACTATCTCGAGTCCACGAACGGGAATAAAGAAGAGGAATGAAATAATTTGATCGACGCCTGACCCCAATTTTTTCTCTCATATTCCCGACTTCCTGTTTCACGACTAGGATGTTTTCCACTTGAGATTTGCTCGGGTCGGACTGAATGAAAAGGAACTTGATTTAAAACTTTCCCGTTCATGAATCATATGAATGCATGTTGTGATTTTTTGATACAAACATCGTTTCGAGGATTCGGACGGAAAAGTTTGCCGGAGAGTAACAAATAGTAATTAAATGATAATTTCGATGTTGCTGGAATGGAATAATAATCCGACAAGTCCACTGAAACCTAGAATGGGAATGGAAATAACTATTATGGACCTGAAAGAATAGAAACAAGATTACTTTTGTTACGAGCTGAAATTCAACAAATTGATATATAATGCAAAAGCGGAGACAAAATATAGAGATTTATCCATTTTAAATGAGCGACTAATTTACAATTTTCAAACGCGTTTAAAAAAAAAACGTTGTCTGTAAACCACCCTGTATATTAGATCGATGATTTCCTTGGACTCATTAGAGAATGGGAGAGACCCATACTTTTTTCCTGATCTCTCAAGAATAGCTTGTCGATATTGAATTCATTCCTAAGCTATAATTCAAAAATTCAAAAGTCAATTATTCAGATCATAAAATCGATATGAAATTCCTAGTATTCGACATAGAATCTAAAAGAATAAAATTATATAGGGTATTCCATATGGAAACACGAAGTGAGTACCAATGGTTGGTGGACACAGCAGCATTGTAGTGTAACGTACGGGAGCCGGACTTGTCCAACGGACCTGATCGCCTGTGTTTAGATGGTCGAACTCGGCTTGTTTCCAACGCATGACATCATCGCATTCCAATAACTGCTGTTTTCCGAATTGTTCTAGATTACTCCATTTGGACGCGAGCGGAACAAAAGACTCACGAGAGTATTCGAGAAGAAGTAACGTTATATGAAATGCTGGTTGTAGATAAATAAGTCATAGGGTGAAATATAAATCAAATTAGTTGAAAAAAAATTGGCGAATTATAGTTGAGTGCATTTTTATTACAGTGGTGTCAGAAATAGGACGTTTGAAATGAATAAGTGTTCGCTTAATGGCATTACGCGGTGAAGCAACGAATATTTCACGAACCCCCACCGTCCAAAAACTGGAGGAATATGATCGGCTGGTGAAATATCTGGAATTGCGGTATGGTCAGATTCACCTGGAATACGCATACTACTTACAGCTGAAAAACCGAAGCCAGAAAGAGGGGGCCTTGCATACCCAGTCACACAGAAAAATGTAATGGAACGATTAGCGATTCGTGCATTCTTGGATAAACTTCGCGACCAAGAAATCAGGCAAGCGTTATTATTAGCACGTCCAATGAATCTCGTAGACGCATTTAGATGCGTTTTGGTATTCGAGGATGCGAAACAATACTGCAAAAGCCAGAGTTGGAATGGTTGAAGAAGATTCACCGAGGCCTGATACTATCGAGCCTGCCATAAGAAAATTGATAAAGGAAGGGTTGCCCGAGAAAAGACTGATAAGATGCCGATGAAGGTCGAGAATAGGCAATGGTCAGCCTGCATCCAGCAACAAGTTAACGACGAATATATCGCAGTTCTTCAACGGCAAAATAAAGGTGTCTTCGTAGACGGTCTCATCAACAACGAGTCTCGCACCATGCTCCCAGATACAGGTGCGATTAGGACGACCCTTGGATCTACCTTTGCCAAAAGACTGGCATTATTATTATTATCATTATCAAGCTTATTATTTCTTTTGTCAAATTTCATCTCATTTCGTTTTCAATTGACTGACTCAAAATTGTTA
This sequence comes from Chrysolina americana, assembly GCA_958502065.1. Classification (NCBI taxonomy): domain Eukaryota; kingdom Metazoa; phylum Arthropoda; class Insecta; order Coleoptera; family Chrysomelidae; genus Chrysolina; species Chrysolina americana. The sequence continues at coordinate 101,402,564 of OY293411.1, forward strand.
GTCAAGATTCACGTTAGACTCACTATAAGGGTATCTGAAGCGTCCGAACAATCTGAAGTAACTTCTTTATTTTATAGGGATGTCTGGCTCCCGTCAAAATCAACATTCCCAAAGGATCCATCCTGGACCCAAGCGACAACGCCGCTGTCGTTGGTGGCAACGTTTTGACCTCGCAGAGGGTCGTCGACGTGGTTTTGAAGGCTTTTAGGGTGTGTGCCGCTTCTCAGGGTTGCATGAACAACATCACCTTCGGTAGCGACTCCTGGGGGTGCTATGAAACGGTGGCAGGAGGAAGTGGAGCTGTGAGTTAAAATTACTTCTTTCAATAGTTCTTAGAAACGAAAAGCAAAGTCAAAGTCAAAATATAGGTACTCTATTGTCGGAAGTTATGAGAAACTTATTGACAAAGCTTTATGGTTTTGGATTAATATTGAAATTGAATTTGATTAATTAATAATAAAAGCTTGGAAAACTCGTTTTTTTGCATGATATTGTGATGTATTTTCACATATTTCAATTTTGGGAATGGTGAACAACTATTTCTCAATTCTCAATGATCAAGTAGATACGCCCATTTTGAAATATATCCAAATTATTTCTGTCGTTTTATTGTAGTTAAACGTTGAAGAGTGAATTCCTTGGAGTCGGGTAATTTCAGGAATTCGTCAATATCAGTAGACATCTCAACAAAGGTATTTATTCCAGTTGGTTCGAAATTACATTTAACGTAAGAATAATTCAGGGAGGAACGACGGTGAGGAAAGTATCATGCAGCATATTTATATATATTTATATACATGAAAAGTAACTTGTGACATCTATATACAGGGTGTTCCAAATTAATTGCCAACTCCGTTATTATTGATGCTAATTCGGTTTAATTGGCAAACTAGTAGCATTTTTAATGGCCTTCTTGATGCCGAATATTTCATAAAATGATATTTCTTTCAATGGAATACCCTATATTTTTTCATGCATTTCGATTCGTAATAACATTCTCAACAACAAAGCTCATATCACCTTTCTTCCTAAAGTGGAAAATGAGCGACTTATGTGTGAAATATTTTTCTTTCACTAGCACAAAAAATTTCTTTGTTTTGGTGAACCTCATGATTTTCCAATTTGGTACTTATACGAATGACAACATGTTGTTACTAATAGCAAAATAAGACAGTAAAAAGAACAGTGAACTGTTGAAACCCGTGATCATCATGTCGCACCACTCAATTGACACCACTGAGCTATTTGGTATTAATGTACAAAACGATAATTTCAATCTTAGAGCCATTCCGCTAGCCGCATTCATTTTGTGAATCAAAATATGTCTGCTGTAATGATAACTTTGATGCCGTTTTTGTACAGAACAGAAAATACTAGAGGGTCATCTGAATGTGGTTGGAAAAAATGTGTTTGATTCGATAAAACATAATTATTATGAGCAATCAAGTTGCCTTGAAACTTTGTTGAAATCAAGATGCATAGGAACCCTGGTGCGATCTCAGATTCGATTTTGTTTCTACCAAAGTTGTTTTTTTTTCTTTGGTGTTTTGGCATCGACTGCTCTGGTCATTAGCCGTGTGTTCTGGATAGGCCTTGTTACTAACTCCATGCGCCACCTTAGGAGCAGCACTGTTAATTATTAACGCAACAGTGAATCGTGGAGGATTATTCCCAGCCGACACGAGCTTCAATCACTCAGATTTTCACATCTGAAAATGAAAAAAGCCCGCCCCGGCTGGGAACCGACCTGGAACCTCTCGGATACCAGGCTGGCGCTCAACCACTGCGCTAATCCCAGCCCTACCAAAGTTGTTGATACTGTAATTCCATTGATACCGTTGGCTTCATTCGTCGATGGATGGCGCAGAAGTCGAAAATAGCCGAGTTTCCAACGTTCCATGGTGCCTTGATTTGTCATTTTATTGTTTTTGAATATTGACATGACACTTGTCGCTTGTCCAACCGTTAATCGTCAATGATAACATCAATCTGTAATTTTGCCTCCCTCTGTGCTAAAGAAGTGAAACGGTACCAATTCAATAAAAATAACACGAATCAAGTAGGCCGTACATCAACACTTTTCTATGTCGATATCACAGGTATAAGAGATCACTGTTTCTATGCATCTTGGTTGAAATACTATTTGTCAAATATTCTCAAGTATATCATGACAATGTCATAAATTATTGTAACTGTCAACTACTGTTCGAATATTTTTCGAAATGCCGTTTTCTTATCAAGAAAAATGTGATGCGTCAGAATCTTACTTGGTTTGCCAGAAAAATTGCGTAAGAGCACTCCAACACTACAGCAGTTCGTTCCCCGATCGTGAATTACCTAATCGGTGTTTTTTTTGCTGTGCTTCATCGTCGATTCAGCAACAATGAAACAGTTTTTAGGAGAACTAAAAAACGTTTTGTAATATCTGAAGATACAGAAATTGACGTATTATCCTACTCTGAGGTATATCCAAATAATTCCATCAGAGATTTATCTAGAGAAATAGCTGTTCTACTGTCTGGTATTCAACGAATTCTGAAGAAACATAAGATTTCTCCTTATAAGTTAAGACCAGTGCAAACACTATAACCTGGTGATCCTGAGAGACAATTGGGGTTTTGTCGGTGGTTCATGAATAAATGCAAACAAGATCCAAACTTCTATAGAAATATTATATGGAGCGATGAGGCTAATTTTTCAAATCGTGGGATGTATAACAGAAAGAATTTTCATTATTGGAGTAGACATAATCCATTTCTAGTCCATCCCCACAATCCGCAAAGACGATTTAGTATTAATGTTTGGTGGGGTCTATTTAGAGGCAGAATTATCGGTCAATTTTTCTACCATGGTTCTTTGAGCGGACCCCGTTACGTTAATTTATTAACAAGAGTGTTGGAAGAGTTTTTCGATGATCTTGATTTGGAGGCTCGTCAGATTATCAATTTTCAGCAGGATGGTGCACTAGCACATAATGTCAGTGGCGTAAAAAGAATGCTGCAAGGCTGTTTTGGAAACAGATGGATTGCTACAAATGGTCCTGTTAAGTGGCCCCTTCGTTCACCAGACATGACACCTCTAGATTTTTATTTTTTGGAATTTCTGAAAAATGAGGTGTACAAAATGAAACATAATAACGTAGATGAACTGAAAAATTATATTGAAACTATAATTGATAGAATTGATGGCCGAAATGTGTTAAATGCTACACGTAGTGTCAATAGAATGGCCCAAATATGTGTTCAACAATAAGGCGGTGTTTCTGAACATTTACTCGATATTTTATAGCGCTTTATCAAATCCGTTTGTTATAAATGTTTCCTATTGATAAAACTGTCTTATTTTCACCTTTACGAAAAAAAGTCAGATGAGATTTGTTGTTGAGAATGTTATTACGAATCGAAATGCATGAAAAAATATAGGGTGTTCCATTGAAAGAAATATAATTTTATGAAATATTCTGAAAACGCGACTGTTATTTTTTTTTTGTTTTCGGCATCGAGAAGGCCATTAAAAATGCTACTAGTTTGCCTATTCAACCGAATTCGTAGCATCAATAATAACGGAGTTGGCAATGGTGCCGACTTAATGTGGAACACCCTGTATATATAAATTTGCTTCTCTTATTTTTGTATTTCTGAGTTTATCTTTCTTTATGACTTCAGTTCGTCTCAGATATTTCATTTCTGCTGCTTGAACTTTGCTCCTTTGTCACCCAAGATTTTCATCGAAATGTCAATATCGGTCGATTATGAACACATTTATCTTTGTTTTCTTTGTTATTTCTTCTATATTTATTTATATTGCAGTCGCAGTCGCATGAGTCTTCATCCGATCTCGACGCTTATCTTGTAATTTTCGTCGTTGATGAAAATGTACAACAGTCTAAGATAAATTGAGGATAATTATTTAACAAGCGAACATAACTCAGAAACTCCTCCATTATACTTTCATTCTTCGAGTGAAATAACGATACGTAGAGTTATGAAAAATTCATCGCAAACTTGTGAAACCATCGCCAAAACAAACTTCTTTCAAACCACTAACGCAGGCCGCTGAAAAAAACGCTTTCGAGAGAAAGGGTCACGTCTTCCATTCCGGCGAATCTTACGAAGCAAAATTTCTAATTGAGAGTATGACTACAAACGTCGGCAAGTGGGCTTACTTCCACCCTCATTATCCCTTTCACACCCTCAGGGATACGAAGAATGGCCGGGATTTACACAAGTGAAAAACGCTCGAAAATTGCCGCAAACGGCTCTAAGTTTCTTTCCTCTTAGTTACGCGAACATTATTCAGACTCGAGGCGACATGAATATGTAACGCCAAATTGTGAAGGGATGTTTTCGCGGCACTGGAAGGGATAATCCCACGACCGAAATATTCCATGTGTTGAAAAAATTATAAAGTGCAAATTTGTATCCACGTTCAGGTAGTGAAATTGGAAAGGGTTTCGGGAGAGTCACTCTCCCTTAACGAACTCAACATCCCAGAACTTATTATATTCTGTGAATTTCGAGTCGATCGACAAAAACAAAAAAATACTTGAAATAATTTAGATTTAATAAATAAAGAGGTAGACTCCTGGAAACTGGATATGCATTGCATTGTAATTAATAATTATTCAATAATTTTGTCATAAATGTAAGAAAAAGAGACTATTAGTACAGGAATAGAAATAATAATTGATAGTAAGTTTTGATGTGTTACAAGGGGTGATTTACATTTAGGATATTTGAGGGTTTTAGGGTTTTCAAAATTGAGTTTGAAATAGTAGTTTGGAATGTCCAAACAGGAATAAACTGCAGTAACACTATTGAAACAAATACAAATGGTTTAGTTTTTATGATGATCTTGATATCAATATCAGTTAGGAGCTCTAGTTCGACCTTAGTTGAATGCAACACAGCATCCCAACTGAGGAACTGAGTGAAGGAGCTGTCACATACTGAGCTGGATCCAGTTTATATTTTTCCAAACATACATCTCTGAAATGCTTGAAGAAAAGTAGAACACCTGAGTATTCTCCTAGAGGAGAACATCTTGCTTGAAGAAAAGTAGAACACCTGAGTATTCTCCTAGAGGAGAACATCCAATTTCCTGCCATACTTTACAAGCTCGATGATAATCCTCTTCGGAAATATTTCTTCCATTGAAAATATCGAAGAATTCAGGAGTCAACATATGAATAAGGGAACACACCTTTGCGTCTTGTCATACCAAAGTTTAAATGTTTCTTCACCTCCGAACATTGTGTTTCGGTCTTTCACTCATTGAAGATAGTTTTTTTATAAAAAGATGACAGTGAAAGTTTGTCAAATTATGATAGAAGATAGGAATTTATTTGAATACTTTATAGTTCAAATTACATCTTAAATGAGCGCTTGTGCTGTACACACCAGTCAAGTGACAGTGATCTCGGACTCTCATATCTTCAAGCTTTGTTCTTCTATTGAAAGTTACACCATTCCCTTCACATGTTTCAAGTGTTAGTTGTACAAGTCTAGGACAAGATCATCCGGCATTCTAATAAATACCCCAGCATAATCACTTCCGCGATATTGTGCAAATTTAAAGTATTCGTCTTCAAATTTACACTTCACATAGCGAATCTCGGAATACCATAAATACGACTCAGTATCTCAGAAATTAGACTTGACAACTCATAATTCCGACTTGGTATTTCGAAATTCCGACTAGGTTAATCAGTATTTCATAATTTCGACTTCGTATCTTGGAACTCCGACTTGATATGTCGGAATCTTGCTATTTCGACTTGATGTCTTGGAATTCCGACTGATATGTTGGAATCTCGCTATTTCGACTTGGTGTCTTGAAATTCCGACTTGGTAACTCGGAATTCTATAATTCCGACTTGTAATCTTAGAATTCCAACTTGGTAACTCAGAATTTCATAATTACGACCTTGATTATCTCAATTTTATGATTCCAACTCAATAATTTGAAATTCTGACTAGTTTACTCAGAATTTCACAATTCCAACTTTGTATTCTGGAATTCCAAATTGGTATCTTGGAATTCCGGTTTGGTATTTCGGAATTCCGACGAGGTAACTCAGAATTTCATAATTCCGACCTCATATGTCGGAATTCTGACTTACTTACTCGGAATTTTATGATTCCGACTTGGTATTTCGGAATTCCGACTCAGTAACTCAGAATTTCACAATTTCAACTTTGTATCTCGGAATTCTGACTTGGTATTTCCGAATTTCGACTTGATAACTCGGTTCCATAATTACGACTTAGTATCTCGAAATTTCGACCTACAAACTCGGAATTTTTAAATTCTGAGTTGGTAATTCCGAGGTACCAACTCAGATTCATAAAATTTTGTATTAGAATTTCGGATAATAATAAAACTGAGTCAAAATTATGCAATTCCAAATTGCCAATCTGGAATTCCGAGATACGAAGTCGGAATTATAGAATTTGTGAAAATCCGAGTTATAAAGTCCGAATTTGAGAAATAAAATTGTTGTGGCCCATCTACGCCTTCGTAGCTTTGTTCTCGAACAATACGAAATTCTTGATTGATTTATTTGTTTCAAGGGCCCGTCTTGGAATGGTTGTTCTGGTGTCCACACCCACATGACCAATACGAGAATAACCGATATCGAAATCGTAGAAAGACGTTACCCCGTGCACGTGCGCAAATTCATGCTGCGACCACGAAGTGGTGGCTCAGGAAGATTCAGAGGAGGGGATGGAGTTCTGAGGGAGCTCATGTTCAGGGCACCCCTCACGTTGTCCGTCCTCACTGAAAGAAGGGCCCTTCAGCCCTATGGATTGGAAGGTAATGATAATATATTGTAATCATTTGTTTTAATTACATTATATCAAGTTAGAGTTGATTATTAATTAACTAGTGTATCGGGGTGTAATACTAAACCAGCCCTTATGTGGTTCCGCTCTTGAGCCCAAGTAAGTTTGTGAAAGCCTACTATCCGTTTAAATCAGTTTGACTGTAGAACTGTACGCGAATATATAATTCAAATACATATTGAATAAAAATGGCCCCAATACAGTCCCTTGAGGCACCCCAAATGACACAGATTTTTCAGTACTAATTCATTTACTTATATATTGTATTTTAAGCAAATGTACTCAATTTGATTGTAAGAATAATTCTTTTGATATTGACTGATCACATTTTCTGTATGTTTAATTATGTTGGTTTTAGGATTTGAGTTCCTTTTTTCCCTTCTATGAACATGTAATGTTTCTTGGAAAAATTGAGTAGAACAAAACTGACATAGCATGATATTTTTTCAATTTTTTTTGTAAATGTGGGTCAGTGTTCATCAGTGATTATTTTCCTCCAGCTGAAAAAGAAGTCTCAACCCCATTTCTTTCTCCACTTCTGTCGCTCTGAATCATTCCGATCGCAGGAGACAAAAATGACCCTATTCGAAAACAATTCGAACTGTATTCACGCTTCCATTTCTCCATTTCGCAGGTGGCAGCCCTGGAGCCCGGGGTCTCAATCTCCTGATCAGATCGGACGGCAGGACCATCAATCTGGGCCCTAAGACCGCGGTGCCAGTTTTACCGGGGGTGAGTATGATATACTGTGTTGTTTACTGCTTGCTGTTACTCATAGCGTCCTTTCCTCGAAATCACCGATTCATTTGTTTTGTAGTGAAAAATTCGATTTCTAGCTGTATCTTACAGAACAAGACTGATTTTTCACTACAGGGGGTGTAAGAAACATTCACCATTTGTGTCTGAGCGATGGTGAGGCACTTTTTAGTGATGGGACCCACCCATAATGATACGGTTACGAATCTGAACTGACAATATATTCCGACAATTTAATTACTCACTTTTGATCCAGGATTGAATAACACTGCTTACTTTACTGGGTGGCCACGAGGTGAGATACACTCCCCAATTTTTCTATAGTTGAAGATATTGTTTGCGATATCTCGCTATTCGGAAGAGCATTTCATTTTTGATAGGAATGTTTTTCAAACTTGAAAATTTGTTTGAAAATGGCAGAGATACAGTTAGTCCAACCAAAAGAGAAAAAATAAATGCTGTTTGGATGAAAACGCATAGGCGCGTGAGTGTACATATAAAAAGGTTGAATGACCTCTCTCAACTCTATATGAACTTCTCAACTCGAGAACGGTTGAAGGTAAAGCAATTCTGCGAACGCCAATCGATTCAGAATGATGAAATTAGTATACTCTGTGAATATCGAGTCGATCGACGAAAACCAAACATAACTCGAAAAAAGTCTCAAGGGGTGGACCCCTAAAAATCATAAAAAATACAAAACCATCAGATTCACTTTGAATTGCATTTGCGTATAAGTGTGCATATAAAAAAGGTTGAATTTGACAGAAATTAATAAAAAAATTACAGAAATAAAATATTTGCGAAAAATTACCTCTTTCAACTCTATACGAACTTCTCAACTCGAGAACGGTTGAAGGTAAAGCAATTTTGCGAACGCCAATCGATTCAGAATGATGAAATTAGTATACTCTGTGAATTTCGTGTCTATCGACGAAAACCAAACATAACTCGAAAAAAGTCTCAAGGGGTGGACCCCTAAAAATCATAAAAAATACAAAACCATCAGATTCACTTTGAATTGCATTTGCGTATAAGTGTGCATATAAAAAAGGTTGAATTTGACAGAAATTAATAAAAAAATTACAGAAATAAAATATTTGCGAAAAATTACCTCTTTCAACTCTATACGAACTTCTCAACTCGAGAACGGTTGAAGGTAAAGCAATTCTGCGAACGCCAATCGATTCAGAATGATGAAATTAGTATACTCTGTGAATTTCGTGTCTATCGACGAAAACCAAACATAACTCGAAAAAAGTCTCAAGGGGTGGACCCCTAAAAATCATAAAAAATACAAAACCATCAGATTCACTTTGAATTGCATTTGCGTATAAGTGTGCATATAAAAAAGGTTGAATTTGACAGAAATTAATAAAAAAATTACAGAAATAAAATATTTGCGAAAAATTACCTCTTTCAACTCTATACGAACTTCTCAACTCGAGAACGGTTGAAGGTAAAGCAATTCTGCGAACGCCAATCGATTCAGAATGATGAAATTAGTATACTCTGTGAATTTCGTGTCTATCGACGAAAACCAAACATAACTCGAAAAAAGTCTCAAAAATCATAAAAAATACAAAACCATCAGATTCACTTTGAATTGCATATGCGTATAAGTGTGCATATAAAAAAAGGTTGAATTTGACAGAAATTAATAAAAAAATTACAGAAATAAAATATTTGCGAAAAATTACCTCTTTCAACTCTATATGAACTTCTCAACTCGAGAACGGTTGAAGGTAAAGCAATTCTGCGAACGCCAATCGATTCAGAATGATGAAATTAGTATACTCTGTGAATTTTGTGTCTATCGACGAAAACCAAACATAACTCGAAAAAAGTCTCAAGGGGTAGACCCCTAAAAATCATAAAAAATACAACAGCATCAGATTCACTTTGAATTGCATTTGCGTACAAGTGTGCATATAAAAAAAGGTTGAATTTGACAGAAATTAATAAAAAAATTACAGAAATAAAATATTTGCGAAAAATTACCTCTTTCAACTCTATATGAACTTCTCAACTCGAGAACGGTTGAAGGTAAAGCAATTCTGCGAACGCCAATCGATTCAGAATGATGAAATTAGTATACTCTGTGAATTTTGTGTCTATCGACGAAAACCAAACATAACTCGAAAAAAGTCTCAAGGGGTAGACCCCTAAAAATCATAAAAAATACAAAACCATCAGATTCACTTTGAATTGCATATGCGTATAAGTGTGCATATAAAAAAAGGTTGAATTTGACAGAAATTAATAAAAAAATTACAGAAATAAAATATTTGCGAAAAATTACCTCTTTCAACTCTATATGAACTTCTCACCTCGAGAACAGTTGAAGGTAAAGCAATTTTGCGAACGCCTATCGATTCAGAATGATGAAATTAGTATACTCTGTGAATTTCGAGTCGATCGACGAAAATCAAACATAACTCAAAAAAAGTCCTAAAAATCATAAAAAATACAACACCATCAGATTCACTTTGAATTGCATATGCGTATAAGTGTGCATATAAAAAAAGGTTGAATTTGACAGAAATTAATAAAAAAATTACAGAAATAAAATATTTGCGAAAAATTACCTCTTTCAACTCTAGATGAACTTCTCAACTCGAGAACGGTTGAAGGTAAAGCAATTCTGCGAACGCCAATCGATTCAGAATGATGAAATCAGTATACTCTGCGAATTTCGAGTCGATCGACGAAAATCAAACATAACTCGAAAAGAGTCTCAAGACCCCTAAAAATCATAAAAAATACAAAACCATCAGATTCACTTTGAATTGCATTTGCGTATAAGTGTGCATATAAAAAAGGTCTAATTTGACAGAAATTAATAAAAAAATTACAGAAATAAAATATTTGCGAAAAATTACCTCTTTCAACTCTATATGAACTTCTCAACTCGAGAACGGTTGAAGGTAAAGCAATTCTGCGAACGCCAATCGATTCAGAATGATGAAATTAGTATACTCTGTGAATTTCGTGTCTATCGACGAAAACCAAACATAACTCGAAAAAAGTCTCAAGGGGTGGACCCCTAAAAATAATAAAAAATACAAAACCATCAGATTCACTTTGAATTGCATTTGCGTATAAGTGTGCATATAAAAAAAGGTTGAATTTGACAGAAATTAATAAAAAAATTACAGAAATAAAATATTTGCGAAAAATTACCTCTTTCAACTCTATATGAACTTCTCACCTCGAGAACAGTTGAAGGTAAAGCAATTTTGCGAACGCCTATCGATTCAGAATGATGAAATTAGTATACTCTGTGAATTTCGAGTCGATCGACGAAAATCAAACATAACTCAAAAAAAGTCCTAAAAATCATAAAAAATACAACACCATCAGATTCACTTTGAATTGCATATGCGTATAAGTGTGCATATAAAAAAAGGTTGAATTTGACAGAAATTAATAAAAAAATTACAGAAATAAAATATTTGCGAAAAATTACCTCTTTCAACTCTAGATGAACTTCTCAACTCGAGAACGGTTGAAGGTAAAGCAATTCTGCGAACGCCAATCGATTCAGAATGATGAAATCAGTATACTCTGCGAATTTCGAGTCGATCGACGAAAATCAAACATAACTCGAAAAAAGTCTCAAGACCCCTAAAAATCATAAAAAATACAAAACCATCAGATTCACTTTGAATTGCATTTGCGTATAAGTGTGCATATAAAAAAGGTCTAATTTGACAGAAATTAATAAAAAAATTACAGAAATAAAATATTTGCGAAAAATTACCTCTTTCAACTCTATATGAACTTCTCAACTCGAGAACGGTTGAAGGTAAAGCAATTCTGCGAACGCCAATCGATTCAGAATGATGAAATTAGTATCCTCTGTGAATTTCGTGTCTATCGACGAAAACCAAACATAACTCGAAAAAAGTCTCAAGGGGTGGACCCCTAAAAATCATAAAAAATACAAAACCATCAGATTCACTTTGAATTGCATTTGCGTATAAGTGTGCATATAAAAAAAGGTTGGATTTGACGGAAATTAAAAAAAAAATTACAGAAATAAAATATTTGCGAAAAATTACCTCTTTCAACTCTATATGAACTTCTCAACTCGAGAACGGTTGAAGGTAAAGCAATTTTGCGAACGCCTGTCGATTCAGAATGATGAAATTAGTATACTCTGTGAATTTCGAGTCGAACGACGAAAATCAAACATAACTCAAAAAAAGTCCTAAAAATCATAAAAAATACAACACCATCAGATTCACTTTGAATTGCATATGCGTATAAGTGTGCATATAAAAAAAGGTTGAATTTGACAGAAATTAATAAAAAAATTACAGAAATAAAATATTTGCGAAAAATTACCTCTTTCAACTCTAGATGAACTTCTCAACTCGAGAACGGTTGAAGGTAAAGCAATTCTGCGAACGCCAATCGATTCAGAATGATGAAATCAGTATACTCTGCGAATTTCGAGTCGATCGACGAAAATCAAACATAACTCGAAAAAAGTCTCAAGACCCCTAAAAATCATAAAAAATACAAAACCATCAGATTCACTTTGAATTGCATTTGCGTATAAGTGTGCATATAAAAAAGGTCTAATTTGACAGAAATTAATAAAAAAATTACAGAAATAAAATATTTGCGAAAAATTACCTCTTTCAACTCTATATGAACTTCTCAACTCGAGAACGGTTGAAGGTAAAGCAATTCTGCGAACGCCAATCGATTCAGAATGATGAAATTAGTATACTCTGTGAATTTCGTGTCTATCGACGAAAACCAAACATAACTCGAAAAAAGTCTCAAGGGGTGGACCCCTAAAAATCATAAAAAATACAAAACCATCAGATTCACTTTGAATTGCATTTGCGTATAAGTGTGCATATAAAAAAAGGTTGAATTTGACAGAAATTAATAAAAAAGTTACAGAAATAAAATATTTGCGAAAAATTACCTCTTTCAACTCTATATGAACTTCTCAACTCGAGAACGGTTGAAGGTAAAGCAATTCTGCGAACGCCAATCGATTCAGAATGATGAAATTAGTATACTCTGTGAATTTCGTGTCTATCGACGAAAACCAAACATAACTCGAAAAAAGTCTCAAGGGGTGGACCCCTAAAAATCATAAAAAATACAAAACCATCAGATTCACTTTGAATTGCATTTGCGTATAAGTGTGCATATAAAAAAGGTCTAATTTGACAGAAATTAATAAAAAAATTACAGAAATAAAATATTTGCGAAAAATTACCTCTTTCAACTCTATATGAACTTCTCAACTCGAGAACGGTTGAAGGTAAAGCAATTCTGCGAACGCCAATCGATTCAGAATGATGAAATTAGTATACTCTGTGAATTTCGTGTCTATCGACGAAAACCAAACATAACTCGAAAAAAGTCTCAAGGGGTGGACCCCTAAAAATCATAAAAAATACAAAACCATCAGATTCACTTTGAATTGCATTTGCGTATAAGTCTGCATATAAAAAAAGGTTGGATTTGACGGAAATTAAAAAAAAAATTACAGAAATAAAATATTTGCGAAAAATTACCTCTTTCAACTCTATATGAACTTCTCAACTCGAGAACGGTTGAAGGTAAAGCAATTTTGCGAACGCCTGTCGATTCAGAATGATGAAATTAGTATACTCTGTGAATTTCGAGTCGAACGACGAAAATCAAACATAACTCAAAAAAAGTCCTAAAAATCATAAAAAATACAACACCATCAGATTCACTTTGAATTGCATATGCGTATAAGTGTGCATATAAAAAAAGGTTGAATTTGACAGAAATTAATAAAAAAATTACAGAAATAAAATATATGCGAAAAATTACCTCTTTCAACTCTATATGAACTTCTCAACTCGAGAACGGTTGAAGGTAAAGCAATTCTGCGAACGCCAATCGATTCAGAATGATGAAATTAGTATACTCTGTGAATTTCGTGTCTATCGACGAAAACCAAACATAACTCGAAAAAAGTCTCAAGGGGTAGACCCCTAAAAATCATAAAAAATACAACAGCATCAGATTCACTTTGAATTGCATTTGCGTATAAGTGTGCATATAAAAAAAGGTTGAATTTGACAGAAATTAATAAAAAAATTACAGAAATAAAATATTTGCGAAAAATTACCTCTTTCAACTCTATATGAACTTCTCAACTCGAGAACGGTTGAAGGTAAAGCAATTCTGCGAACGCCAATCGATTCAGAATGATGAAATTAGTATACTCTGTGAATTTTGTGTCTATCGACGAAAACCAAACATAACTCGAAAAAAGTCTCAAGGGGTAGACCCCTAAAAATCATAAAAAATACAAAACCATCAGATTCACTTTGAATTGCATATGCGTATAAGTGTGCATATAAAAAAAGGTTGAATTTGACAGAAATTAATAAAAAAATTACAGAAATAAAATATTTGCGAAAAATTACCTCTTTCAACTCTATATGAACTTCTCAACTCGAGAACGGTTGAAGGTAAAGCAATTCTGCGAACGCCAATCGATTCAGAATGATGAAATTAGTATACTCTGTGAATTTTGTGTCTATCGACGAAAACCAAACATAACTCGAAAAAAGTCTCAAGGGGTAGACCCCTAAAAATCATAAAAAATACAAAACCATCAGATTCACTTTGAATTGCATATGCGTATAAGTGTGCATATAAAAAAAGGTTGAATTTGACAGAAATTAATAAAAAAATTACAGAAATAAAATATTTGCGAAAAATTACCTCTTTCAACTCTATATGAACTTCTCACCTCGAGAACAGTTGAAGGTAAAGCAATTTTGCGAACGCCTATCGATTCAGAATGATGAAATTAGTATACTCTGTGAATTTCGAGTCGATCGACGAAAATCAAACATAACTCAAAAAAAGTCCTAAAAATCATAAAAAATACAACACCATCAGATTCACTTTGAATTGCATATGCGTATAAGTGTGCATATAAAAAAAGGTTGAATTTGACAGAAATTAATAAAAAAATTACAGAAATAAAATATTTGCGAAAAATTACCTCTTTCAACTCTAGATGAACTTCTCAACTCGAGAACGGTTGAAGGTAAAGCAATTCTGCGAACGCCAATCGATTCAGAATGATGAAATCAGTATACTCTGCGAATTTCGAGTCGATCGACGAAAATCAAACATAACTCGAAAAAAGTCTCAAGACCCCTAAAAATCATAAAAAATACAAAACCATCAGATTCACTTTGAATTGCATTTGCGTATAAGTGTGCATATAAAAAAAGGTTGAATTTGACAGAAATTAATAAAAAATTACAGAAATAAAATATTTGCGAAAAATTACCTCTTTCAACTCTATATGAACTTCTCAACTCGAGAACGGTTGAAGGTAAAGCAATTCTGCGAACGCCAATCGATTCAGAATGATGAAATCAGTATACTCTGCGAATTTCGAGTCGATCGACGAAAATCAAACATAACTCGAAAAAAGTCTCAAGACCCCTAAAAATCATAAAAAATACAAAACCATCAGATTCACTTTGAATTGCATTTGCGTATAAGTGTGCATATAAAAAAGGTCTAATTTGACAGAAATTAATAAAAAAATTACAGAAATAAAATATTTGCGAAAAATTACCTCTTTCAACTCTATATGAACTTCTCAACTCGAGAACGGTTGAAGGTAAAGCAATTCTGCGAACGCCAATCGATTCAGAATGATGAAATTAGTATACTCTGTGAATTTCGTGTCTATCGACGAAAACCAAACATAACTCGAAAAAAGTCTCAAGGGGTAGACCCCTAAAAATCATAAAAAATACAAAACCATCAGATTCACTTTGAATTGCATATGCGTATAAGTGTGCCTATAAAAAAAGGTTGAATTTGACAGAAATTAATAAAAAAATTACAGAAATAAAATATTTGCGAAAAATTACCTCTTTCAACTCTATATGAACTTCTCACCTCGAGAACAGTTGAAGGTAAAGCAATTTTGCGAACGCCTATCGATTCAGAATGATGAAATTAGTATACTCTGTGAATTTCGAGTCGATCGACGAAAATCAAACATAACTCAAAAAAAGTCCTAAAAATCATAAAAAATACAACACCATCAGATTCACTTTGAATTGCATATGCGTATAAGTGTGCATATAAAAAAAAATTGAATTTGACAGAAATTAATAAAAAAATTACAGAAATAAAATATTTGCGAAAAATTACCTCTTTCAACTCTAGATGAACTTCTCAACTCGAGAACGGTTGAAGGTAAAGCAATTCTGCGAACGCCAATCGATTCAGAATGATAAAATCAGTATACTCTGCGAATTTCGAGTCGATCGACGAAAATCAAACATAACTCGAAAAAAGTCTCAAGACCCCTAAAAATCATAAAAAATACAAAACCATCAGATTCACTTTGAATTGCATTTGCGTATAAGTGTGCATATAAAAAAAGGTTGAATTTGACAGAAATTAATAAAAAATTACAGAAATAAAATATTTGCGAAAAATTACCTCTTTCAACTCTATATGAACTTCTCAACTCGAGAACGGTTGAAGGTAAAGCAATTCTGCGAACGCCAATCGATTCAGAATGATGAAATTAGTATACTCTGTGAATTTTGTGTCTATCGACGAAAACCAAACATAACTCGAAAAAAGTCTCAAGGGGTAGACCCCTAAAAATCATAAAAAATACAACAGCATCAGATTCACTTTGAATTGCATTTGCGTATAAGTGTGCATATAAAGAAAGGTTGAATTTGACAGAAATTAATAAAAAAATTACAGAAATAAAATATTTGCGAAAAATTACCTCTTTCAACTCTATATGAACTTCTCAACTCGAGAACGGTTGAAGGTAAAGCAATTCTGCGAACGCCAATCGATTCAGAATGATGAAATTAGTATACTCTGTGAATTTCGTGTCTATCGACGAAAACCAAACATAACTCGAAAAAAGTCTCAAGGGGTGGACCCCTAAAAATCATAAAAAATACAAAACCATCAGATTCACTTTGAATTGCATTTGCGTATAAGTGTGCATATAAAAAAAGGTTGGATTTGACGGAAATTAAAAAAAAAATTACAGAAATAAAATATTTGCGAAAAATTACCTCTTTCAACTCTATATGAACTTCTCAACTCGAGAACGGTTGAAGGTAAAGCAATTTTGCGAACGCCTGTCGATTCAGAATGATGAAATTAGTATACTCTGTGAATTTCGAGTCGAACGACGAAAATCAAACATAACTCAAAAAAAGTCCTAAAAATCATAAAAAATACAACACCATCAGATTCACTTTGAATTGCATATGCGTATAAGTGTGCATATAAAAAAAGGTTGAATTTGACAGAAATTAATAAAAAAATTATAGAAATAAAATATATGCGAAAAATTACCTCTTTCAACTCTATATGAACTTCTCAACTCGAGAACGGTTGAAGGTAAAGCAATTCTGCGAACGCCAATCGATTCAGAATGATGAAATTAGTATACTCTGTGAATTTCGTGTCTATCGACGAAAACCAAACATAACTCGAAAAAAGTCTCAAGGGGTAGACCCCTAAAAATTATAAAAAATACAACAGCATCAGATTCACTTTGAATTGCATTTGCGTATAAGTGTGCATATAAAAAAGGTTGAATTTGACAGAAATTAATAAAAAAATTACAGAAATAAAATATTTGCGAAAAATTACCTCTTTCAACTCTATACGAACTTCTCAACTCGAGAACGGTTGAAGGTAAAGCAATTCTGCGAACGCCAATCGATTCAGAATGATGAAATTAGTATACTCTGTGAATTTCGTGTCTATCGACGAAAACCAAACATAACTCGAAAAAAGTCTCAAAAATCATAAAAAATACAAAACCATCAGATTCACTTTGAATTGCATATGCGTATAAGTGTGCATATAAAAAAGGTCTAATTTGACAGAAATTAATAAAAAAATTACAGAAATAAAATATTTGCGAAAAATTACCTCTTTCAACTCTATATGAACTTCTCAACTCGAGAACGGTTGAAGGTAAAGCAATTCTGCGAACGCCAATCGATTCAGAATGATGAAATTAGTATACTCTGTGAATTTTGTGTCTATCGACGAAAACCAAACATAACTCGAAAAAAGTCTCAAGGGGTAGACCCCTAAAAATCATAAAAAATACAAAACCATCAGATTCACTTTGAATTGCATATGCGTATAAGTGTGCATATAAAAAAAGGTTGAATTTGACAGAAATTAATAAAAAAATTACAGAAATAAAATATTTGCGAAAAATTACCTCTTTCAACTCTATATGAACTTCTCACCTCGAGAACAGTTGAAGGTAAAGCAATTTTGCGAACGCCTATCGATTCAGAATGATGAAATTAGTATACTCTGTGAATTTCGATCGACGAAAATCAAACATAACTCAAAAAAAGTCCTAAAAATCATAAAAAATACAACACCATCAGATTCACTTTGAATTGCATATGCGTATAAGTGTGCATATAAAAAAAATTGAATTTGACAGAAATTAATAAAAAAATTACAGAAATAAAATATTTGCGAAAAATTACCTCTTTCAACTCTAGATGAACTTCTCAACTCGAGAACGGTTGAAGGTAAAGCAATACTGCGAACGCCAATCGATTCAGAATGATGAAATCAGTATACTCTGCGAATTTCGAGTCGATCGACGAAAATCAAACATAACTCGAAAAAAGTCTCAAGACCCCTAAAAATCATAAAAAATACAAAACCATCAGATTCACTTTGAATTGCATTTGCGTATAAGTGTGCATATAAAAAAGGTCTAATTTGACAGAAATTAATAAAAAAATTACAGAAATAAAATATTTGCGAAAAATTACCTCTTTCAACTCTATATGAACTTCTCAACTCGAGAACGGTTGAAGGTAAAGCAATTCTGCGAACGCCAATCGATTCAGAATGATGAAATTAGTATACTCTGTGAATTTCGTGTCTATCGACGAAAACCAAACATAACTCGAAAAAAGTCTCAAGGGGTAGACCCCTAAAAATCATAAAAAATACAAAACCATCAGATTCACTTTGAATTGCATATGCGTATAAGTGTGCATATAAAAAAAGGTTGAATTTGACAGAAATTAATAAAAAAATTACAGAAATAAAATATTTGCGAAAAATTACCTCTTTCAACTCTATATGAACTTCTCACCTCGAGAACAGTTGAAGGTAAAGCAATTTTGCGAACGCCTATCGATTCAGAATGATGAAATTAGTATACTCTGTGAATTTCGAGTCGATCGACGAAAATCAAACATAACTCGAAAAAAGTCTCAAGACCCCTAAAAATCATAAAAAATACAAAACCATCAGATTCACTTTGAATTGCATATGCGTATAAGTGTGCATATAAAAAAAAATTGAATTTGACAGAAATTAATAAAAAAATTACAGAAATAAAATATTTGCGAAAAATTACCTCTTTCAACTCTAGATGAACTTCTCAACTCGAGAACGGTTGAAGGTAAAGCAATTCTGCGAACGCCAATCGATTCAGAATGATGAAATCAGTATACTCTGCGAATTTCGAGTCGATCGACGAAAATCAAACATAACTCGAAAAAAGTCTCAAGACCCCTAAAAATCATAAAAAATACAAAACCATCAGATTCACTTTGAATTGCATTTGCGTATAAGTGTGCATATAAAAAAAGGTTGAATTTGACAGAAATTAATAAAAAATTACAGAAATAAAATATTTGCGAAAAATTACCTCTTTCAACTCTATATGAACTTCTCAACTCGAGAACGGTTGAAGGTAAAGCAATTCTGCGAACGCCAATCGATTCAGAATGATGAAATTAGTATACTCTGTGAATTTCGTGTCTATCGACGAAAACCAAACATAACTCGAAAAAAGTCTCAAGGGGTGGACCCCTAAAAATCATAAAAAATACAAAACCATCAGATTCACTTTGAATTGTATTTGCGTATAAGTGTGCATATAAAAAAAGGTTGGATTTGACGGAAATTAAAAAAAAAATTACAGAAATAAAATATTTGCGAAAAATTACCTCTTTCAACTCTATATGAACTTCTCAACTCGAGAACGGTTGAAGGTAAAGCAATTTTGCGAACGCCTGTCGATTCAGAATGATGAAATTAGTATACTCTGTGAATTTCGAGTCGAACGACGAAAATCAAACATAACTCAAAAAAAGTCCTAAAAATCATAAAAAATACAACACCATCAGATTCACTTTGAATTGCATATGCGTATAAGTGTGCATATAAAAAAAGGTTGAATTTGACAGAAATTAATAAAAAAATTACAGAAATAAAATATATGCGAAAAATTACCTCTTTCAACTCTATATGAACTTCTCAACTCGAGAACGGTTGAAGGTAAAGCAATTCTGCGAACGCCAATCGATTCAGAATGATGAAATTAGTATACTCTGTGAATTTCGTGTCTATCGACGAAAACCAAACATAACTCGAAAAAAGTCTCAAGGGGTAGACCCCTAAAAATCATAAAAAATACAACAGCATCAGATTCACTTTGAATTGCATTTGCGTATAAGTGTGCATATAAAAAAAGGTTGAATTTGACAGAAATTAATAAAAAAATTACAGAAATAAAATATTTGCAAAAAATTACCTCTTTCAACTCTATATGAACTTCTCAACTCGAGAACGGTTGAAGGTAAAGCAATTCTGCGAACGCCAATCGATTCAGAATGATGAAATTAGTATACTCTGTGAATTTCGTGTCTATCGACGAAAACCAAACATAACTCGAAAGAAGTCTTAAGGGGTTGACCCCTAAAAATCATAAAAAATACAAAAGCATCAGATTCACTTTGAATTGCATCTGCGTATAAGTGTGCATATAAAAAAAGGTTGAATTTGACAGAAATTAATAAAAAAATTACAGAAATAAAATATTTGCGAAAAATTACCTCTTTCAACTCTATATGAACTCCTCAACTCGAGAACGGTTGAAGGTAAAGCAATTCTGCGAACGCCAATCGATTCAGAATGATGAAATTAGTATACTCTGTGAATTTCGTGTCTATCGACGAAAACCAAACATAACTCGAAAGAAGTCTTAAGGGGTTGACCCCTAAAAATCATAAAAAATACAAAAGCATCAGATTCACTTTGAATTGCATTTGCGTATAAGTGTGCATATAAAAAAAGGTTGAATTTGACAGAAATTAATAAAAAAATTACAGAAATAAAATATTTGCGAAAAATTACCTCTTTCAACTCTATATGAACTTCTCAACTCGAGAACGGTTGAAGGTAAAGCAATTCTGCGAACGCCAATCGATTCAGAATGATGAAATTAGTATACTCTGTGAATTTCGTGTCTATCGACGAAAACCAAACATAACTCGAAAGAAGTCTTAAGGGGTTGACCCCTAAAAATCATAAAAAATACAACAGCATCAGATTCACTTTGAATTGCATTTGCGTATAAGTGTGCATATAAAAAAAGGTTGAATTTGACAGAAATTAATAAAAAAATTACAGAAATAAAATATTTGCAAAAAATTACCTCTTTCAACTCTATATGAACTTCTCAACTCGAGAACGGTTGAAGGTAAAGCAATTCTGCGAACGCCAATCGATTCAGAAAGATGAAATTAGTATACTCTGTGAATTTCGTGTCTATCGACGAAAACCAAACATAACTCGAAAGAAGTCTTAAGGGGTTGACCCCTAAAAATCATAAAAAATACAAAAGCATCAGATTCACTTTGAATTGCATTTGCGTATAAGTGTGCATATAAAAAAAGGTTGAATTTGACAGAAATTAATAAAAAAATTACAGAAATAAAATATTTGCGAAAAATTACCTCTTTCAACTCTATATGAACTTCTCAACTCGAGAACGGTTGAAGGTAAAGCAATTCTGCGAACGCCAATCGATTCAGAATGATGAAATTAGTATACTCTGTGAATTTCGTGTCTATCGACGAAAACCAAACATAACTCGAAAGAAGTCTTAAGGGGTTGACCCCTAAAAATCATAAAAAATACAAAAGCATCAGATTCACTTTGAATTGCATTTGCGTATAAGTGTGCATATAAAAAAAGTTGAATTTGACAGAAATTAATAAAAAAATTACAGAAATAAAATATTTGCGAAAAATTACCTCTTTCAACTCTATATGAACTTCTCAACTCGAGAACGGTTGAAGGTAAAGCAATTCTGCGAACGCCAATCGATTCAGAATGATGAAATTAGTATACTCTGTGAATTTCGTGTCTATCGACGAAAACCAAACATAACTCGAAAGAAGTCTTAAGGGGTTGATCCCTAAAAATCATAAAAAATACAAAAGCATCAGATTCACTTTGAATTGCATTTGCGTATAAGTGTGCATATAAAAAAAGGTTGAATTTTATGAAATTGAATAGAAAAATTGCAAAAACAACATTTTTGAGAAAAATTACCACTTTCAACTCTATGTGAACTTCTCAACTAACTCGAGAACGGTTAAAGATAGAGCAATTTTGCGAATGCTTATCAATTCAGAATGTTGAAAATAGTATACTCTATGAATTTCAAGTCTATCGACGGAAATGAAGAATTACTCATTAGTCGTAAGGGATAGACCCCTAAAATTCATAAAAAGTACAAAATCATCAGATTTCACTTCAAATTGCATATGCGCCTAAAAAATTTACACAAAAATTTTGGAGAGACCAAACATAACTCGAAAAAAGTCCTAAAAATCATAAAAAATACAACACCATCAGATTCACTTTGAATTGCATATGCGTATAAGTGTGCATATAAAAAAAGGTTGAATTTGACAGAAATTAATAAAAAAATTACAGAAATAAAATATTTGCGAAAAATTACCTCTTTCAACTCTAGATGAACTTTTCAAATCGAGAACGGTTAAAGATAGAGCAATTCTGCGAACGCAAATCGATTCAGAAGGATGAGTTTAGTATACTGTGAATTTCAAGTAGATCAATACAAACAAAAAATTACTCGAAAAAAATTCTAAGGGACTCCTAAATATCATTAAAAATACAAAATCAATAGATTCACTTGTATTCACGCCATTTTCACAATAACCTACTACTTTTTGGGTGGAAAGTGAATATTCAGATCATTTTTTGATATGTTCTGTGTTATAAATTCTGATCGTGAATTATTGAAATAACGATAATTTTCACGACAAAAGTGAAGAATGTATTTTATTAGTTTTGGAAATATCACTGGAAGGAACTACCTTCATGTGAGGGCTGATCTCAACTTTTTCTATCTTGACCCAAAAGGTATGTTCCGAGCAATTATAAGCTTCTGTTTTAATCAAATATTCCCACTGAGAACCCCCGGTCAGCAAAGTTTTTCAAAAAATTACTCCCCAAATGGAGGTGGATTCGAATTTTTAATTTGTTGTTTTTCTCTATAGATATCTTTTTTGCATTATGATTTTGATATTCGTAGTAAAAGCCTGATACCTATCAACGAAATAATTCTGATCAGCTGTGTATCTTTTCCCTTCCTTAATTCGCAACCCAGATTCATTATGTTGCCATCGATAAATCAATTCCAATGGAAATGAACCCATTTATTCATGACAACTTTCTCACTTCGACAGCAAGAAAAAAGTTGCATCCTTTTTTATCGCGATAACAATGACTGTTCCTCAAATCACCGTACATAAGTAAAGAGAAGTAAATTCACTCTCTGCCATATTTGTGTCGTTTAGCCGATCTATTCTGTGCTTTGGCGTAACCAAAATGAATCTGAGATAGAACGCCGTGCGTGACTCGAAGTGAGACAGGACAACATTCAGCCGACCCCTCTTACCCACCGAACACCAAAAAAAAAAAATATAAAATCTGAACCCGATACATCAAAGGCGCCGACTGGGAGTGAACGCACTTCTGTTTACTTATATACGGTGCTCAAATCTAGTAAGCGACTGTCACTTCAATTCGTCTCAATCTTGTTGTTGTTTCGATTGTTGAGTATTGTTCACACAGTGAAATAACTTTCTAACAATTGTGTTTTGGATAACTGCTTCTTCAAATAATCCATTCAATGAAGGTAATTATTATTGCAGTGTATGTATTTATTGTCGATGATTCATCTTGTCAAAAAACATTCGAACTTTTCTTTTGTTGGATACATATATTTTAACTCAAACAGTTTCTATTGATAATTCTAATCGAAAAACTGATATCAGACAAAATTTCTTGACTTATGGTCTCGCAAATTTTTCATGAGTGAAATTACTGATTGAAAGAATTATTTTGTTGGAAAACGAAATGTATACGATGAAATAAAAGGTCCTGTGTTTTTACTGTTGATAATGCGAGTTTTATAAGTTAAGGTTATTCCAGTTAGGTGAGGATGGCTGATGATATAATCAATCATTTTCAACCCAGTTTGCGTGCAGCTTTCTTGTAATTTTGAACTTCCCGCTATTACTGTGACCAGTCACAGACACAGCCTTTGTGCCTTTCACTGTCGTCCTACTATCAAGCTACCAACTCACTTACATTTGAGGTTAGGTTGTTCTCGAATTTAGTTTTGATTGATTTTGGTTTTAGTGATATGTGACATGTGTCCAAAATTTGTCGAAAATTGTTAGCTATATGAATAAAATGATAACTATCTACTTGTCAAGGTTATGGTAAAATTTCGGTGTTGTGTTACTATAGCAGCTTGTTGGTGGTAAGTTTTTTTGTATAAAACATGAGAAAGCGAAGTATAAAATCATGTTTTCGATTATTGATGAGAAAATTTCAGCCATTCAAAAAACGCCTATCTTAGGACGAATGAAATTATCGGTATAACATTTGCATATTAGATATTTTCAATAGGGCAATAATAGTTGTCACAGAAAATAAGAAATATGACAGGATTTTGTTGTTGTTCAAACGTTTTGACATTGTTGTTGCACAAAATTTTCTGTCGCCTAGCGACAGCAATATAAAAAATAATTTTTTTTTCACTCTTTTCCGTAACATAATGAAATAGTATTTTGATATTGAAATAATTAAACATCGGCACTCACGATCGATGGTAGGTTAGGGATATAGGATTATTTTGAAAATTCCACCCCAGTTATTTTTACCCAATCAATTAGGTTTTTTTCACAGATCGCAATGAATGAAATCGAATTTTTTTTGACGTTTTAGTTTTATTTTTTTACAATACTGGTTTTTCTTTTATTTAATTTTGATATATTTCAATTACGTAGTTGAAATGTTTTCTATATTATTTAGATATCTCCTCTTTTCTTAAAGACAAAAAAGCAAACATTACTGAAAAATTCGAAACAAATTTTCATTCTTTCAATAGAAACCAAAATCAATGCGTGTAATTAAGACATAGTACGATGATTCATCATTACATCAGACAATTTTATGCATATTTCACATAGGTACATACATATTTTACAGCATAATTTTCAAATCGATACAATTTTAAACCAAAAAAGTTTTCGTTTGTTTTGACTGCAAAATATTCTTTTTACTACAAATACAAATGAAAAATGACGTAAAAGATGATAGAATGGTATCTTTATTTGCAAATATTTCAAAAAGTATTTGAGATAACCAAAATTTGAAAAAAGATCCTGAAGAGCAGAAAATTTACTGTAAAAAGTCGTACCTCTCCGACCTGTACCGACAATATTTTTAGCGGTTCTAGTGGGCGCATTGAACGAATCAGAAGCTTGATAAAAAAAATATAAAGTATAAAAAATTTTTAGTACTATCTAAACACACAAATAAACAATAACTCGTAAACAAGAAGGTTTTCACCCAATTTTTTAAATAACTTAAAATTTTTTTCCTTCTAGAAACTTATCTTGAGAGGTTTCAGAAACGATCCACGATGGAAAAATCGAAAAATTTAGATTTTTCACTCTTTTATTAACAATCAAAGGTATTGAAAAATCAAGAAATAAATAAAGCAATCAGGAACTTTTTTTTCAATCTTTCCAATCGTCCAAAAGAATAGGGTAAAATGCGATTCAAAAATGATCTGAAAAAATACTTACCACTATGAACTCTGATTTCATGATTTTCTTTTTTTCTTCGTCTGTTTGTTCTTCCCTCTCATAAAGTGTATGTTGGGAAACTATAATTTTTTTTTATTTTCAACTTTCATTATTTAAATAATTAAAAAACTTATACATGGTGAAAATAATAATTTACAAAAAAATAGTTTTTTAAATTATTTTTTATTATCTAAAAACGCAATTGTTAATCAACAATTTTTTTGTTACTGAATATTAATATCAAGAAACGATTTATTTTTCAATCATTATTTTTCACGTTATTTCATACCCTGAAAAAAAAAAATTCATAAACTTTTCATTTGTTTATTAAACAAAGAATTTGTAATAAACAAGTTAATTGTATAGTAAGAACTAATTTTTAAACATATTGCATTCTTGGACTTCTTGGCTTTCTTACTGTTTTTCTTCGTTATTATTGAAATAACTTAGAAACTATCGAAGATACGACAAGAACATTTGAGGTCCTTTTATTCTCCGTCAATCAATGAACATATCTTATAAACTATTGAAATTACGATAAAAAAACTTAACGATATTTTTATTCTCAGTTCATCAATAAACAAATTGAGATTTTGAATGGAGAACTGTAAAGGTGATAGTTGTTTAGGAGATGAAAGAAAAACGGTTGGGGATGACGGTGATGACATTAATGATAATGATGTTTTTATCGATTAACAATGTATTGATCGAGACGATTTAAATAATAATGATATAAATTCTTAGGTGCTTTAATTAAAATAACTTTTAGTTCTTCAGATACTTCAAAAACATTGGAGAAATTTTTCTTTATTTTATATTATTATTTATGATGTATTAAATAATTTAGTATTAGTAATTGAAAGCTCAATTTGTTTATTAATTAATAATATCGTATTTTCGATAGTTTATAAGATACTTGAACTGAAAAGTAAAAAGAAACTTTATTTCGAGCAATTATATAGAAAGAATATATTAATAAACAATTCAGTTTGAAATTATAAATATTGTCGATACAATTCGAGGAGGCAGAACCTTTTTAGTGAATTTTCTGCTCTTTCAGGATCTTCTTTAAAATTTTGATTATCTCAAATAGTTTTTGAAATATTTGCAAGAAACCAAACCATTCATTTTATTGTCTTTTATGTTATTGTTATTGAACTTTTGAAATTTTTATCGGCCGCAATTTTCGTTCTTAAATTTTTTTAAAAATGTTATTTCAAATAGATGGAGACTAAAATCATAATTTTTGGTGGTCTAGCCTAGGTTTTTGATGAATTGGAACTTTTGAACCAGACTATATGAATGGTGCGGGGTTCTTCACAGAATTACACTTCACTGAGAAAATCTTCTAAACCTTCCAATGAACATGTTACTAAATACTCGATTCCAACGAGAACGAAAGATCGATCCTCGGTCCATTTACTTTCCCATGATTCAAGAACATTCCACCTATTATCGCATATAATTAAACAGGCGCGAGATCAGCGACAATCTATCTTGCAAACTGCACGAAAATAAAAGAGTAAAAGCTCAGTCTCGTTACGATTTCCTGGAACGCTCCGGTCGGCTAATAGGAATGAAACTGTTGGGTGCAATCAGTGTTGTAATATTAAATTTAGAAAGGAAATCTTAGCAATAGACGCTGGGGCATGCTGCACCATTATTTCGCCAGTCGCAGTTGTTTCGCGCGTCCACATATTCTCAGGCAAGTGAACTGAAACGGACATTTCTCTTAATTTTTCCGGATTCAGTACGTAGTCCGAGAGACATTCGGAATTTGCACGTATCCCCGAGGATGCAGGAGGTTATTTTGCTGGGATGAGAATGTAGTAGCGCCATAAAGAAATTGAACGACTGAGGAGACCTTGGCAATTTGAACGATCGGCAGTATACTATTCTCGCAACTGAAGATCAGAGTGATAATATTCAATATATTTCCTTCATCATAAGTTGTTTTAACTGATTTTTATGTACTCTTGGGTGCTAGTTTTTGGTGTATTGCGGATCATATCTTCTGCACTAGTGTCAGAAGATATCCATCTTCATGCGAGTAAGAGCTTCGCATTTCAACAGTATGCCATCCTCATCATAACCTGCTTAGTGTGGAGTCTTGGTATATCCCCAGCAGATATAAACATTGACTCAGGAGGCACTGCAAGGGTCCTACTTTTCAGTCCATAAATGTGTCTTGATAGCCGATTGGTTGGCTTCATCTCACTCATTTTCCCGTGAATATGTCCTCTCAAAATGTCATTTATAAAGGGGAGAAGGGGGGAAGGGGGGAAATGAGGAAGGGGGAAGGGGGAAGGTGGGAAAATTAAATAAAAAACGAACAAACGAACTTAGGAACAAAGAACAATACATTAATAAATAAATGAATAAATAAATATTTAGAAAAATTAAACAGATAGAACATCCTCAGAAACTCGCTGTTCCAAATAATTATATTGACTAGAGAATGCAACAAATGGTGAACATTTTTATTATTGATTTCACAAAAAAAAAGTTCTTGATAAAAGTTGGTGCTTATCGAAAAACTTAGGGTGATTAAGAAGTTACGTCGAGTTTTTGATTTGTTAATAAGTTTTTCAATATCTCTATTTTTCATAATACACAAAAATAATTGGGAATATTTCATCTTCTTTTGAGCAAATTGTCAATTTGCGTAAGTAATGCTGTTGATATTGAGGGGGCATGAACCCCTGTCCCTTCATCAAATTGATTTATTATAATTTTCTTTTATTAACATTCCACTGGAATGTCATCGACTCATCATTCAAATAATTTTTGATGAGACATCCTCATGATGTTGGAATATTAGCGTCATATGAATTCATAATAACAACTGAGAGATAAATTTTTTACGATTTCTGTTCATTAACGTTGTGGGACGCTATCTGAATACTTTCGCATAATGATGAAAATCTGAACATGAATGGTTTATACCATGGCAATGAAATGTGCTCAATGAATTTTTTCTGTATTTTGAAATAGAGAAGTAATTTATTCTTGTTTCGAAAACAAATATTTTTTCACAAACTGAAGACTTTACGTAACTTTTCGATCACACATTCTGATTTTTTTGATAAACACCAACTTTTATCCTGTATAATTTTTTTTTTTATATCAAAAATAATTTGTGGTCCATTTGTTGTATACTTTTGCCATGTCAGATATTCAATATACAGTGTACCCAACACTGAAAACAGAAATCGACAACAACCCGACAACAAAAGAGCGATCAGGGATTCAGTTATGAATTTAACTCGATGTTTCTGGATTCCAGCAGTCCTTTACAAAATCTGAATGGCAGAGACAAATGTAACGAATGAAAACAACGAATAGTCAACTGGTCCTTTACAGCCTTCGGGAGATTCGGTCCCTTCGCAGTATTTTATTGAGGTCATAAACCGGAGCATTCCGACAAACCGCCCCAAGCAAAAAGATGGAATTGCAATAAAAGAAAAGACCGAAAGAATAACGAAATGTGCGATTTCCACAATGCACTGCACGCAGCGTGCCTTTTGAATTGAAAAAATTGCCCAAGGACAACATGAACTTCACAGTGCTCGACGGCATTGTCCGATATACAGGAAATTCCACGAAGAATGAAGGAACAGCTACATGGTTACCGGACACTGTTGGAAGAATCTCTTCTGGGGTGATTTTCATGTGAAATGATTCGTTCTATAATGCAGTTCCAGTGTTTTTTGCGGTGGTTGTGGAATTGAAGCTTCAACAACAAAAATATACCGTTCGGGAAAAATATGCATATTTATCGACGTGTAACTAGAAACGATAAATAGTCGACTCGAGCCGAAATATCATTAGGTTTTTGAAAAACTACACTGAGTAAAGAAAAAATGTTTATCCAACATATGACTGTCATTTTAGACAAGTAAACTATCAATACAGTGTGTTATAATCCACAACTCACTAGTGAGTTATGCGTTATAGCTCACGTTCATATTCAACGCTATATTCTAATTATTTATTACTATTACAAGCAGAATTTGAAGTCATTGTAGAATTCGTTGGTTTATTGGAACCGGAAGCTCCTATATCCTATTGCTGGAAGACGCCGACACATTAGAACCTTGTTTTATTCTGAAATTTGTATTTTGTTATGCACCGATTCTTCTAGGTATCTTTCTGCTACCGTCGAGGACTTCCATCCTCCGTGACGCTTTAAAGAAGTCATGTAAGCCCCTGCATTGGCCAAAAGAGTCGCCGAAGACCTTCTCAGGTAGTGACCGGTGTAGAACGCTGGTTCCTCCAATTTCAAAAACATTGCAATTCTTGAAGGCATCTTCGACAACGTATTTATTCCCACACACTGGCTGGTACATCTCCAATTTTTGTATAAAACAAAAAAGCGGCTAGGACTAGTATTCTTTGGTCTCAAAGACATGTATTTTTTACACAAATTGATCGGGTTGACTGGAAATCCTTCTTCAAGTATGGTGAAACTTCTCGATTTCTTGGTTTTGTGTTTGGCAAAACTACGTGAAATATATTTCCCTTCGTCTTGAATATTTTCTATTTTCAAATTCATCGCATCGACAAGCCCCGCTAATCCCTATTATCAAAGCCACTTTCATCAACAAGTACTCGTTGTCGGGAGGTTCGTTCAAAAACTTCTCTATTTCAGGTCGTTGTAATGTCTTGGACTTCTTTGGTTTGTATCCCTGTGCTTTGCTTATCAAAAAGCTCGTTAGTTTGCCATATATTGTAATGTCGATTTTTTTATAAAGGTGAATAGTCGAGCAAAGCATTTTGTAACCACCGAATTTGGAGTCCCATTTTTCAGGTCCATACATGACTTTTTAAGAAAGTTATCGGGAAATTATAGTCAAGGCAAATGAAAAGTTATCACATACGTTTGATGTACGTCTGGGAAACCCATATGAGAGAGTTCTTACAGTATGCATGGCATTTCTTCTATATGTTAACGAATTTCCCTCGGACATAAAAAAAAGTTAAATACTCCAATTTCGGACGTCCATCGTCTTGATAGTTAAATGATTTCTACTTTTGCTGACTGACTAACAAATCAATTCCTAATTCAAAGTATTATAATAGTCATTCCATATCTTCAATGAATCATTAACTGTGACTTCGTTATTAGTCAGGATGGTAATGGCAATGGTAATGGTAAGTATTGATGGTGACTGATGCGCTGCGACCTAATTAGATCTATTGTGCCCCATCTTCTGCTGCTATGCTATTACAGCTGCCCCTCAAGCCCCAATTCCACCATTTTGATAAAGTGGTTTGAATAAAGCCTGCGGAGTTCAAAGAGTAGATCTCGATATTTAGTCCGTTTTTCCTCCCCTTTTCGGACGATGTTCGTTTCGCCAGGATCTGAAAACTCAATGACGAAAATCGTCCTACTTTGATGGTTGAGGAGGACTTCATCAGGCTTATTGGCTTGTATTTGCCTGAGGGTGGGAAATGAGTAGTTCCAATAGATTCGGCACTCCTCATTCTCTACAACGGACTCAATATCCCCCGGAGCATGAGGCAACACCGGTGTCTCGTCTACACCGTATGAGTGTCGTAGATGGTAGTACAACATTCGTAGGGCCGCGTTATGCCTGTAGATATAGGCTGAGATCGCATAAGCTGGACAAGCTGACAGCAAATGCATCATGGTATCAGCTGCCCCACGACACGCTCTGCATCTAGTGTCAGGGACCTCTATACCCATCACGCGACTACGGTAGACGAGGGTGTTGAAGACACCATCCTTGCAGGCCATTATGAATCCCTCGGGTTCCGACTTTAGCCCACTTGACCTGAAAAAAGTGGAGGTCAGGTTTCTGGATAAGCCAAGGTCTTCAATGTTCTTGAAGAAGACCCCATGCATTGGCTCATCCTTATGTAGCTGTAGGAGCCTGTCACACTCCGCAGCTTTCACGTGGGCTTTTTGCGGAACGGGTTCCAACTCGGTGACAGAGTTTGGGTTCGTCCGTTCAGTGTCTAATAGGAGACTGAGCTCATCGGCTACACGGGTTGCTGCCTTGGAAAGAAATGCTCCAATCCCTGCTTTTTCGTGATCGCATACCAAGCAAGGGGATCTGAATTCCTGATGACTGTACAGGCACCATCCAATACCATTCTGTCATGTAGACACTCCAAACTTAAAAGTCCACGGCCTCCCTGTTGTCTGGGGGAGTATAACCGTGGAATGGACAATTTGGGATGCAAGCTCCTATGGAGATGCATAATTTTGCGATTTTTTACGTCGATTTGTCGCAGCTCTTCTTGAGTCCATTTCATTACTCCAAAGGAGTAAAGTAGAATCGGAACGGCAAGCATATTTGTTACAGCAACTTTGTTCTTCCCCGACAGTTCTGATGACCAGATTTGTCGGAGTTTGTGCTGATACTTGCCGCAGAGAGAGTTTATAACAGTAGCTACCTCTTGGGTATGGCGTCGTTCCACCCCTAGGTAGGTATACGTCTCTCCGGCATCCAGATGATGTAGGATGCTTACGTCTACGATTATTATTATCCATTGAGGAAATCTAAACCAAAATTGATCCTATCAAAAAGTTGTTTGTACTCTAGTCCATTGATGTCTTCTAGACATTTATATATTATGTCCAATCGAGAATAAATATTATTCTTATTATTACTCAAACCGTTATTAATTTATGTTGTATGGCTTAGAAGACACGTGTAAGTTCCTTTGATGGGAGATATAATCATAATTCGTTAGATTTATCTAACCCCTGAGCCGCATCGCATGTCAGAGTGATTCTGAATTTGGGATAATTTTCCAGTACCGTATTAATCTACCCGAATCCAGCTCGCTTGATATTCCGAAGACGTTTATTAACCGAATCCGTACGTTGTCTGGCATCGATGGTCGTGTTTGTTTACTATTTGAGAATGAGTTGTCTGAGCAGTGACACAAAATGAATGGGATTCCAGACCGGCATACCAAGTACGTTGCCAGACATGCATATGGATGTTTTTCGGGACAGACCGAGATTGATGGAGGAGGCGGGGGCGGATGTATGCGTTCGAATGTGGTTTTGTTGGGTACAATAAAGATAATGCTTGAGATTTTGGAATCTCTGGTTCCTTCAGTAATTAGAGAAATAGCTTCTTCAGTGTGGCATCCATTCATTTTTGAAATATCTCGGGTTCGTGTTGAGAGCAATGATTGGAATACTGGGTGATGAGTGTTTTGCTTGGTTTCCTGGGTTTGCTGTGGCTCTGGCTCTGGCTCTGGATCTGGCTCTGGCTCTGGCTCTGGCTCTGGCTCTGGCTCTGGCTCTGGCTCTGGCTCTGGCTCTGGCTCTGGCTCTGGCTCTGGCTCTGGCTCTGGCTCTGGCTCTGGCTCTGGCTCTGGCTCTGGCTCTGGCTCTGGCTCTGGCTCTGGCTCTGGCTCTGGCTCTGGCTCTGGCTCTGGCTCTGGCAAGTCAAAATATATTCCATTGTCAGAAGTAACAAACACTTATAGTCAAAGCTTCATTCACTTCATGTTAAGATGAATTGAATTGAATGATGATTCAAACTTTGATGACTTCCACAGTTCCAGTCGAAACGTTTAATCAAAGAAGACTACAGCAACACCAGGAAACCAAACAGAACATTCATCACCTAGCATTTCATTCATTACCTACTCTCAACATGAACCCGAGATATTTCAGGCAACCAGTCAATTCTTCCGTAATGTCTTGTTGCATAGAGGGCTTTTTTCTCTCTACAAAGTACACCAGAATTGATGCGAGTATTCAGAAGAAGATATACATTCTAGCGTATCCCCGTAATAAATCGCAACCGATTCCGATCGCGGTGGGCCAAAATTAGGAACGATATTTCAACGAGGGCTTTTTTATAGAGATTATGGTGTGATGAGCGAACAAGGAGCAATTTTCTTGGAATATATTGGTGGTGCTGAATCTTTCAGCGCTTGATAGCTATTTGGATAGCAAGTAGATGATTGTCTACATACAGAGTTGAACAGATGTACTGCAAATACTGTATGGGAAGAAGTAAGTTTTACTGGAGTCATTGCGAAAAATTAAATTCATGTTAATTGGCGACGGATAACATGGCGTTTTGTTTCTCAGAAAACCTGCTTGAACGCCGACATAAAATTTTAGGCTCATGTTAGCCCGCCGCTGCAAGTTCCGGCGGTGCCGATATTTAAAAGTGTCATACTTTGCTAAAAATTATCAAAAAATTCAAAATGAAAGTGCATTTTGGTCGTGAGGACTTCTACTTTTTCATGCAAATATAACATGTGGGTATCTGAGTACCTTAATGGTTGTTTTTATCACGTTACATAATCCAACTGCGTTTTTTACCGAGGATGCAAAAATCATGGATATTTCAGTTAATCCGGAATAATTGCAATGAAGCAGGAACCATTTCCCTCTTCAGACACTGTGCAGTGATTTAAGAGCAGTGAGACAGGTTTCACTTACACACGCCAAAAAAAAACTGGGTTTTCCTCCTACCCCATTTTCAATTCCCTCATAATTCCGACAACTCGGCCAGTAAAATTTGAAAATAATCGCTTATACACAACCTACATGAAAAATAAAGTATGCAATTTCAAGCTGGAGGTATGCAATTCACATTTATGTTATTGAACTCACAAAAACAACTCCAAAATGTGTTATAATTTTAAAAACTCATAGGCTGTCCAAAAACTCATTATTTTTAAACGATAAATAATTTTTTCGAACTACAGAATTCTCAGAAACCCCTGACCATCTGAAACAAAAGAAGATGAATTCATCTGTTCATTCCATATATACAACATAGTCCAGGATCATCGAACCATTATATCTAAGCCAACAATGGACACACTTTTGGAGCAGTTTTCTCAGTAAGGTAAGCTCGGGTAAGTGTGACCGTGATTTTCATTAGTTCGCATTGAATTTAGTCCATCTGATGAACCTGAACTAATATAACAATGAACTTTTGCAGGTATTCACTTCGAAGGTCAGTCTTTGTAATACGCCACAGAAAACTGTTGAAAAACGTATTCTATGAATTTTATTTATATATTCAGATATACATCTCCATAGGTCACACTTCCCCGGAAATTTGGGGCAAGTGTGATTCTGGCCAAATTCAAAGATATTAATGCATGTAAATCTCTCTTTGGGGCAGGTGTGAGTAAACAGTGAAGGAACTTTCACCACAATTTATTTGTTTCGAGATATCTTTATTCAAAACAAAGTTAGGAACTTTTTAATATTGAATTTGAAAAGCCCCATTGGAAAAAAACAAAAAATAATCGTGAAAGTGAACATTTGTTGAAAAGAAAAATTTACAGGTAGAAATCTGAA
This sequence comes from Chrysolina americana, assembly GCA_958502065.1. Taxonomy (NCBI): domain Eukaryota; kingdom Metazoa; phylum Arthropoda; class Insecta; order Coleoptera; family Chrysomelidae; genus Chrysolina; species Chrysolina americana. The sequence continues at coordinate 101,437,480 of OY293411.1, forward strand.
AAATCGAATGAGAATTTCATTGATCCCCATCTTCTGACGAGTGGTGATAGAAGCACAGTTGTTATTTCATCTTCAGAAAGTGTATCAATGTCTTCCACATCTGGCCAGGTATATTGTTTGGCTCTCTGAGATTTCCGTATATAATTTCGTACCATAGCTGAAAAAATATTACTGTTTAGATTGGCCAAATGAACCAGGTTCCCACTTACCCCGACAGATAGGTGACACTATCCCCAATAACATTTAATTTCGGGGTAAGTGTGACATGCAATGGAAAAATGTAAAAAAAAACAACAATAAACAACATAGTCAGATTCATTGTTTAGGCAGAAGAAAAGTGTATGAAACGGATTCTTCCCTTAGATTTTAACAATACACTCAAAGCTTGAAATAAACTTGTTATACTCGTTCGGGTTGATGAATTGTAGGTTAGAAAATTGGGAAAAATATTTGGATTTCACAAGATCTCTTTTGTATTTAATATGATGGTTATGGATTCATTATAAGTGTAGGCTATTCGTCAATAGATGGCATTGGGCTGTCGCCCGGTTTAGCGAAGATAGCGAGCAAACTCACACTTGCCCCAAATTCACACTTACCCGAGCTTACTATATGTTGTCAGTTCAGATTATGAGCTGCGAGCGTAGTTTAGAGTGCCGGTTTCCGACTTATTATAGACATGTCAAACCCTACTGTCATGCAAAGGTTTTTGTTGATGTGAAAATTTGAGATTATTATTGAGAAATTTCATAGTGAAAGATACTAATTAAGATTATAATAGATCCAGCTGCGATTAGCTTGAAAGTGAGTAGAAATTTATAGTAGAGCAGACAAGACGTCAAAAATGTTTAGAGTGGATTGGAAATGCTGTAGTTTCTATGAAATTATTAGTTCTTATCTTTTACAAAAAGTAGTGTGGAAATGTGTCAGGGTATTGAATTATCCTGGTAAAGAACAAGAGTGTTGTCAAATGCATATACCACAGCTAATTATCAGAATATTCTCTTTCCAGGAGTATTTGAAGTAAAAAAATAATGGAATATATATTATGATGCACAGATCTTCTCTGAAGTGAACACAATTATATTAGCTGGGTGCCAACAAATCTGTTTTCAGGATATTGAAATTTTTACAGAATTGAGAGTGTACGTACTACACAAATCGTGGAGATTTTTCCGTCCTAGGACAATTAAGTATATGAAGAAATACGTTTTCAAAAGATTGTTATGAATAATAATTTACAATTTTTTTGAGTTGCTTTGAAAGAATGTTATTTAGAAAAAAATGCCAGTCGGATAAGAGGGAGGGAACATAGATATTGATTTATATGGTTGAATCTGCATTTGTTTGTAGGATGTCACAAAAGGGAGGAATTTGTATTATTTGCAATACAGATATATTTTGCCAGGATTGGTGTCTTTTCAATCCAGCAGGACTGTAAAAATTGATTTCTGTGAGCAGACAAAGATAATTCTCATACAGAAATCTTGTTGGAATGGCGGACGTCAAATTATCTACATAAAAAATGTCAACAGATATACACACTCAAGTTCTGAAAATTTCAAGCATGGCAGTACAGAATTCCATAGCCCTGACCCTCGTATCGGTTCATATTCTCCAATGAAATCGAAACTCAGGAACAATTTGGAAAGCATTGCTGTATTATCCGTTTCCAAAAAATGTGCACCAGAAATAAACCGACCGTTCAGGACAGTTTCTGAAGCATCAACTGAAACTATTAAAAAAGTGGCAAATACCTTGTTTGGTCATCCTCATAATTCTCACAATGTCCGTGAATATTCTCACCTCTTGTCTACAATGATAGATATTCTTTATTGCAATTTTAGGACGATTAACACCGTTCTAAAGCTCACAAAGACGAATTTGCTTCAAATATGAGCATAAACCTCACCGAACCTAACCTAACCTGGCCTACAAAAAGTATTACAGGATTACCTTGTCATTCCATTTATTCTATCGAAGCTGTTTTCCTATAGCTTTTCTACTTTCCAATAAAACTCCATTTTTTTTTTTTAATTTTGAGTCAATATTTTTTGTTCCACCCCTGATTTTTTGTCACGTGCCTAGTTTCATATTGTTACAATTCATTCTTCAGTTTTGGCACAAATTTGTCTGTGGTGTACTAAAAACGGTTCCACAAAACGCATTTGAAGACACTAAACATGGGTGACATTGATCTGTCAAAGACAAATCTGGCGGATCTCCGGCATGAAAAAGTCGGCAGCAAACGCTTTTTCTCATCCTACATTATGCTCACTCTTATCCACTCTTAGTCATTCTGTTATCCTTCCCCCTTTTGTATGAGTTGGTATATAATTCCCTTTCATTTCTTCGAAATCCACGATGAAAGTATATTGTTGCGGCGGATCACGAACTAATTATAAAAGTCAAACCGAACTTGAAGTTACTTTCTCGAACGCAAAATCAAATTAGTTCCATGAGTCTTTCAAGTTACTAGCGTAATATACGCCGAGCGCTCCCACTGAATTAGTACAAACACTGATTGTTTGCCGATTCATTTAACGTGAACGAGAAGTTTTCAGGAGAACTTTGGTTTATGTTATCGACTACTCAATGTCTGATATCATGCAGAAGTGAAAACTTGCATTTTGTCGAGTGAAAATTAAGTTGAATCACACACACTGAGAGTATTTTGAACTTTTTTATTTTATTATCATTATGTTGTGAATTGCAGCTTGTCCATGACTAAATAGGCAGATTTAGGCCTTTGAATTTTATACACGAAATGCAAACAACATTTTTTGTACAACTGTGAATGTGGATTTTCCAATACATCTTGACGTGGTTCGAAGTTTTATCAAGGGATGAAATCAATGAATTCATTCAAGATGCTGATAACAAAACAAATTTACTTTATCAGGTACAGATATACTCATAATTTTATAAGATTGCTAGTAATCTCAATATTTTTTATTTATATTTTGTCCCTATTTTGGGTATCAGCGGTGCTTGGCGCCGTAAAGAATTATTACATATATCTATTGATACCTGATACGAAGATCTATGGCGAAAGAACGTTTTTACTTTTTCAAATTCTGATTATATTGAGATATACCGCAAATATAGAGCACTACGGCTGCCTCATACAAAAAGTAACAGGTTATTTTTGAAATATTCGAGAGGAAAATGTATTGACCAAAATGTGGGAATACATTTAATGAAATAGGAGAAATTCCCAGCTTGATTGCAAAATGGCTTGGAAAAGATATGTATAAGAGCTACGTAGGTCACTATTTCAGAAGAAGCTCTGTAACTCTTCTGGCCAATGCAGGGGGCAACATTACATCCATAAAACGTCACGGTGGCTGGAAATATATAGAAGATAGTTTGAATGACAAAATTGAAATTTCTAACAAAATATTTCAAACAAATTAAAATATCTGATAAAATTCTGGAATCAAATCTTCAAGAATTTTCTAACGTTTTGATCAGTAGCAACATGGAACATCTTCAGGAATTTATGTTGGAAGTAATCTATCAATTAATATTCCAATCAATCAATAATTAATTAATAATTGACTCTGTTAAAAATATATCCTTCAAAAAGTAACATTTCATGTTTATTTTGTGAATTATTTTGGCAGTAAAAAAATTCATCAATAGAGATGCAGAAATGTGAAGTTTTTCTGATAGTTGTACAAAAATAATATTCATTCAATACTGCACAATTTTATAGTTATTGAAATGATTCAATGAATCTCTTCTTGACTAGTTATCAGGAGTAAATACATAAAAGATATTTTCAATAAATACATGTTGAATTGTACGAAAGTTTTATTGCCATGGCAATCTAGAATCAAGAGAGTGAAAAAATCGCGAGAGCTTGCTTGAGCGATTTTTTACTTCCCTTGATTCGAGATTTTTTGCCAAATGACAATGAAATTTGAATTGGATATGAAATGTATTCATCTATGAAAAAATGTATCGAATATATTTTAGGGAGATTAATATACAACTACAATGTGAAGACAATTCAGTTTGAAAAAGAAAATTCAATTGAAAAGTAAGAATTTCAAATTAACAGTAAACATTTCAAATTAATATGAAAACATTAAAATACTCACAATTTATTTAGAGTTTTACCGATTTTCAGTAACATATATATTACATACATATTATGTATGTTACTGAAATAGTTGTATAGTATGACCAGATTTTTTTATATTAATAATGTTTTCTCTAGTACAATTTTCTTGTATACTGTTTATATCTCTTGTAGTTTGGATCCCAAGAGGATTTCATGTTGTGGACTAAATTAGAATGAGGTTCCTCGTCTAACTTCAAATAGGGGCATAATGACAGCATTTGCATGTCCAGTCATTTCAATGAGCAGTTTTCCTGGGACACCTGACTTTGGTAGATTGATTGATCCATTTTCAAATCACATTCATCCCAATAGGCATATTTTTGTACCATGATTAGGCACTAATCACTTAGTGTCCAATAATTTTTGAGCTCCATCCTGGCATGTTTTGGAAAAAATTGGGTTGTATTGAATTCTTCCAGTTGGGTTACCATTCGATTTCCTTTCCTCTTTGAAAAAGTCTTTATAACGCATTCTTTATAATCTGTATCATCAGCTCTCTTCATATTAAAGTCAAGAAATTTTGTGCGATAGATTTTTTCTCAAAATTGTATCATTTAGGTATAGAACACATTGCATTCCATTTATATTCCATCGCACTTGCATGTGCCAAAGAGAATATTGCCCCTGGCGATATTTATGAACGGCAAACCAGTTATTGACAAATACTCTCCTTGTTTCTGCGGATTGAAAACGATATTTACCCAAACACGCGGCGGATACATCAAAAGTTAACGATCTCATAATGGATACTATTACTACGGGTGACCGTCTATAAAATAGGACAAAGCTTTTAATTAGGTTCATTTCGTCTCATTAATTTGAACGTTGATTAAATCGCCGTAGCAACAACAGAACAAGCTATTAACTGATGGGAATGTCAATAAACTGGTAATGAGTAATTTTCAGTGGGTATATCAAAAGGGAATGAGAATTAATTCGGATCCTCGAAAATCAGAACAGACGAACTAAGACCGAAAAGTGTACTGAGAGGAGTCTCTTAACGAAACAAATAATTTTGGTAGCACCGAAAATTCTCATTTTTAATACATAGAAAATATGTGGAAAACATGTAACAACTACAATTGCTTGTGCTAATTTTTATGAAATTGAACAACTATAGGTATACATGCATGTTCAAAGGTTCTTACCTCTAATCAGTACAATGATAGGTCTACTTTCGTCTTGTTCCATAAAACGGAAGCTTTATATTCTTCGCCTATATAGGAACCAAGCGGAAACTTATGAGTTAGTTGCAAGGCCATCCGTGAACAAACTGTGAAACAGACCTCAGTATTACAGACTTTGGGCAATCTGACTGAGTTTGTGTTAACGTTGGTGTTCCACAATGCTCAGTGTTAGGTCCCAACCCATTCGTCATTTTCATTAACGACATGTTTGAGTTTTTGAATCATTTAACAGCTTCATATGCAGACGGTACTCATATTTTGATAACAAGCAAAATGCTTGAGGATATTATTAGCTGCACGATAGAAGCCTACGAAAAATTACTCTTCAAGGTGAAAAAAAAAAGTTTTTTTATCAATGAAGATAAAACAAAATGTCACTTCAAATTTACACAGTCAAATTCACAAACATCGAATTGCATTGAGATTGACGGTATGATTAAGATTAGTTAGGTTTAACTTTAGATTCTAGTGTCATCTGGTCCAAAAATATTGTGGTTATAGGTGGTAGATTGGTTCATATCAGAAAAAAGACCCCAAAACCGAACCCAGTGGTAAACCATGAATAAATGGTCTCTCCATGCGAACATATTGCTGGACATATTCAAATAATATTCATGGTTGAAGGAAAGATTATTAATTACAATAATAAAAAAAGTTTGTTCATCTTTCACTGCCTCAATAAACTATTTGTCATGTTACGATCTTCTCGCATGATTTCAAACTTTTGCGTAATAATCCCCCGTTCTTGTATCCTCTTGTCAAGAATTCCACTGAAGCTCCATTATGTTTCAATTACGACATCTACCCCGTTCCCTGCTATGGTTTTTCCTTTTTGTCGCAACTTCCACCCTATTTCTAAGAGCCGATCATCTGTCACGCTACCCCGTCACACTAATTACCTCGGCGCCTACTTCAATCTCAATTTGTCTGTTACAGGATGTTTTCCAGCTGCACACACCTGGTGGAGGTGGCTACGGTGCCGAGGAAATGACTGAGGCCGCCGCAGGGATGGCGGCGTCCCCTGGGAGAGTCGCGACGCCGGGGACCTTCTTGGAACGTGGCAGCGTTTTTGAGTACAGACAGTCGCAGGAGGGGGTGTGAATGTGGTTTGATATGTTGACTCTTCGCGCTTGCCGAGTCGTAAGTGTTGTTTTAATTCGGATTAAGGAAGTGTTAACTGGGAGAAAAATAGTAGATGTAGCTGGTGGTGGTTGAGAGGAAATATATACCGAAATGAAAAATACGGAATTTTTTTCCAGAAATGTATGTTTGATATACAGTGTCTTTCAAAAGTATCGGAACGGTTTCATATGTCCGAAACGGCCCAGTATGACAATTTCGACAGGCTGTTTTTTTATTTAATTTATCCGCATCGACCTCACAGGGTCATTAGCGGCGGAACACAAAGATAACATCATATTGAGTTCATTATATCGATTTTTTTGATAAACTTGATAACACTGGTAAAGTCCTTATTCAAAGTTTTAGATATGTCACTGGTTTTTGATGATGATTTTTGATTCAATGTTGATATTGGCAATGTTGCCAAATACAGATATTGAGAATAACCCAATTTTTTCATATGGAACACCCTATTTGTTTTCATTGCAATCAATTTAGAAATATCTGTTATTCAATTCAAAATTCTATTGAAAAATAATTCAATTATTAAAAAGTTGTTTTAACAAAAACCATTTTGTATGAAATTTCATGATATTTTCTACAGCCCTTTTGAAAATTTTCTCATATTTCAAAAACCACATTAATTCACAATGTCGTCGGCTTAGAGTGTAAAATTCTCATTGGATGGAAAAATGGAAAAAACTGCGAATTAAATTTAATACTGAATACAATAGAATGGTTTTACGCATCAATAAAATTCACTGAATATCTGTTTACTAATAACTTAATTTTTAAAATTTTAAAATTTTTTCCCTTTTTTTCATGGTATATATAACATTTAATAAATTGTCACAAATTGGAGTTAGCAGGTTTACACCTTAAGCCGACGATGTGATATTGATTGCAATGAAAATAAATAGGGTTTTCCATTTGGAAAAATTCAGTTACCCTCAATATCTGAAAAACTGTTGATTTGGCAACATTGCCGATAACACCCTTGCATAGGGCATCATCAAAAACCATTTTGTATGAAATTTCACGAATTTTTTTTGAACCGTATTGAAAATATTGGAACGTTCCCAGACTTTCGAACAAAAAAGCCATGTTGTCATATTTCGAAAAGTGCATTAATTTATAATCTGATATTTGAAGACATAAGTAATGAGGCGTCGCTGAATTGATTGCAACGAAAACAAATAGGGTATTCCGTTTGAAAAAATTGAATCACCCTCAATATCTGGAAAACTGTTGATTTGGCAACATTGCCGATAACACCCTTGCATAGGGCATCATCAAAAACCACCCTGGCGTGTGAAAATCTGCACAATATATCGCAACATGTGGTTTTTCCAGAACTAGAAGATATTTATGTCGATTAACAAATATAAAGGAAAATAGATGCAATGAAATTTCAAGATTTGGCGAAAGCGCACTTCTTGAAATTAAACGATTATTGATAATGACCGTAGTTGATATACTATGTATTTTTCATACTCGGGAAGTGCGGATGAATGATATCGCATGATGTTTTTCAGAATGTTTCTTAACAATCTGGGATTTTCAGGTAGATATAATGAAACGTAAAAAGCCTACTAAAATATATTATATCTGAATCGATCTCCTCGTAATCACGTATTATGTAGTAGCATGGGTCGTAAGGAAAACGTGCAAGTTTGAATTATTTTGTATGTGGCGTTGCTGAGATATAAGCGGCCAAAGTTTGTTAAAATATCGTAGTTGGGTGGGATTGACATTGAAAAACTGTTTGTTGGTCGAAATAAGCAAAATTCAGGATGGAAATGTAGGTATCGGAACTCATTAATATGTCAGATTATAATTTTATTAATGATAGTACAAAGATCTATACGGGGCGTAGTCAAAAAAATATTTTATTTTCTAGCATTATTCTAAAACAAACAAGTCATATTTTGGTAAGATATCATAATTTCAGACTATTCTAGTCGATTGAAACGTATTTTTTTTCTTGGTAACTCTCTGTCTTTGAAATATGAATTTTTCATATTTTGGATAACACCTCTATAAGTAAAACAATTGACAATCATTTTTGACATCTAAAAACATAATTAATTGTTACTGTTGATTAAATAGAAGATAAAGAAGCTCTTTGTTAAATTCAGTTGTTCAATATTACCATACGTTAATTTTTTTTTCAGATAATTCAGATGAGTATCCTGAAAACTGTTCAGTTAATTTGGACCTAATTTAACTATTATATGATTAAGTTTTTACGTTTGAAGTCATTATTCATAGTTTCTTCATCGGTTTTCTTCAAGAATAGTTGTTGAACTAAACTTTGCGATTTATTATTACGATTTATTATTATTATATGAATGATTTCGAAAAGTTATGTGAACGAATTTGATTTATCGGAAGGTTCCTTGAAGTTTTGTTTGGTCTACTGTAAACTTCAAAATTGCATATCTTAGAAACGCAACATACTAAGTTCAATAAAGTTCCATAGATAAAAATCGACATTTTCAAAATGGTATGAATCAACCGAGCAGTTTCAGAGATATTTGATAAGAACATTATGAAATACCTACCAACTTTGATAGCATATATCTCAGAACGACAAATACAAAAAATTTTGAACTCTTACACGTTTTCCTTACGACCCATACTACTACAACTCAATACATATAATAACATAATAATTTCAAACAATTTGACCGTGAGAGTTTTCCGAGCAGATCGATTCAGTTATAATATATTTTATTAGGAGTCGAGAAAACAGGCTTTTTACGTTTCATTATATCTATCTGAAGACCCCAGATTGTTAAGAAACGTTCTGAAAAACATCATACGATGTCATTCATCCGTACTTCCAGATACGAGTCATCTACAGCCAACAGCCAAATATTCGTAATATCAAGAAGTGCGCTTTCGCCAAAACTTAAAATTTCAACTGCGGCAACTATAGTCGGATCCACATTGAGAAGTCAGTTAACGTGACATAAGTCAAGACATTTCAAATAGGACATTTCAAGCCAATGTTGCCTACGTCACAGGTCGGGCCGAGCAACAAAGTGTGTCCCTTGCGTCTTCAGTTCAATAAGTTATTTCGGTGAAACGGTCATAAAAAACGTTTTCTGGATTAAAGGAATTTTAAAAATGTACATACTTTGTATACGATTGGTATAATAAGATTACGGCTTTATCATTTAAAAATATTTTCAAATATTTCCGAGAAAACGATGGACTGACCACTACAAGTCAATTTCAAGAATGGCTTATTGAAAAAGGATATTTATTTCACAGAAGATTGTAAATCCTATCTTGCATCACTGACTTCTCAATATGGATACTACTATAGTATCCTCAATATTTGTTACTCGACATAGATGATTTCTAGCTTTGAAAAACATATTGCGGTGTTATCCGCTCTTCCAGAGTATGAAAATTACGTAGTACATGATCTACAGCCATCATCCATGGAGGCGAATCCACCAAATATTTGTTCAACATCAAGACGTGCGCTTTCGCCAAAATTTTAAAATTCAACTGCTATTATATTTTATATTTGTAATCGACATAAATGACTTCTAGTTCTGAAGAAAACATTACGCGTTATGAAATTTTATGCAGTTTTTCATACAATGAGGGTGATATACCTCGAACCTATCTTATCAAAACCCTATCTACCGCCATAGTTTTTTCATACTGCTTTCATTACAATTGAAAAATTGTATCCAATATCCTCAGTGAACTGAAAACTTGTTATATTTTAGCAAACACTGTTTATTATATATGTTCATTTTCAGATCATATCTGCAATAATAATATACACTCATGATAGTATGAAAGCAGCGATTAATTTACACGAACTAAATCTGTTTGATTTGAGTTCTCTTCATAAGCGGAATATTTGTTATTTCATCCACTCCATTAGAAACTACAAATTAAACTTTGTTTTTCATAGAATAAACATTATTCAGCCAAACAAACAGAATGAACAGCTGGCAGTAGTCGAACTTTGTTCGAAATCAAACTGTTAACAGGTTCAAATGGAATTTTAGATGAAAAATCGATTTTTTATTATGGCATAGTGATGTGCAATTCCATATCGATTTCATCATGTGAAAAATATTTTAAATGTTGTATTGGGCATATTTGGCCAAAGGCACTAAAAACGTTGGATGTGAACTTAATGTGAGGAATTTTTAATTTTTTTGGCATTCGACTACTTGCAGTTGGAAATTAAGCAGAGATACTTTATCGTTTTGGGAAATGAACTGAATTTCGTATATTCGTATATTTTTGAATTAACTTTTGATTGATGTTCATTGATCATACTTTTTAAATACATATACAGGGTGGTCAAAATAGTGATGTCCAAAGAAAAATTTGAATTCTTCTCACCCAGGGGTATTCAAAAATGTCCAGAGATTTTTTGTAGTTTTCGAGTTATATTTTTTTGTGATTTGTTAGGATATTCTGTGGGTGGCGCTTCAAATATTCGTATCTATTTTTGTAGTGGATATTTTCTAAATTTTGTTTTTTCAAAATAATCATCTTGACTGTTACTTTCATACAAAAATTAATGAACGTCCCAACAATTCTGCAAGATACTCAAAAAAGTATCGAAATCGAGAATTTAAGTTTTTAGTGGGAAACTACAAAAAATCGATGAATACATATAGGGTATGAGGAATTCATATTTTTTTTGGACGTTACTATTTGTACCACCCTGTATAGTCTGTCTCATTTCTTGAAACTGACATTTTCAAAAATAGGTCGAAGATATGTTAGGTTTCGTAATAAGTACAGCCATTTCACTAGTAGGTCACTTTATTCCTGAAAAAAAAAAACTCATTCTGACTAATCCAACTTTGTCTGACTTATCAGAAGTAATACCACTAGTGATTGAATTTTCGCGATAAGTCTGTCGATTTATTTCTGAACGAAACTGAATTGCTTCGTGAAAACACCACGAGTCCGCAAGATGAGTGGTGTTTTCTCAAAACAATTCAGTTGAGTTCAGAAATAAAAGACAGACTAATGAGATACATTCAATCACGAGTTGAATTGTATTAGACTATTTCACGAATAAAGTTTCTTCATTAATATAAATACGAACAATGTATAACAGTCATGAACAAATTATTGAAATCGTCAATATTTTAATGTTTCGTTTCATAATCCCATTTGAATTTGCAGTGAAGCGACTCATTTTGAAACAATCAGGTACAATTAATATTGATAGAACTGCCAAACTTTGTGTTGCCATGGTTAATATAAAAACAACCCCGTAACGTTGTAATTTTTGAGGGAGAGTCGTAGAGCCGCTGAAAAACATTGTTTTTTCACCAGTATGATCCAGTCAGCTAATATTTGGCAGACAGCAGTTCCCGAATCGTAGGCGAATTTTTGAAACCGAATTAAATTTTTCCAGCTTTTTCCGAAATATCACTGTAATTCGTTATAAAATGACATTATACACATCAATCCCGAGAGTGTAGGCGGTTACATTGCACCCTGTAAATTCTATTTGGTGACCACAGGAACCTAATCTCTTTTAATTTCAACGATATCAAATTGCTCCAAACCGACTCCAGCGTATCCCGCCGAGACAGAGCTTATACATGTATGTACAAATACCAGTTCATTTGCATTTTACCGAGATTTTGATGAAATCCCAGTCGCGTATGAAATTGAAATTTTTCATATACAAAACAGCCAAATGGATACCAAAAATATGGGCCATTTGCCTAATCGTCCTCATCATTGAGTTTGTCACTTGAGTTGAGAAATTCGTTGATGGGGTTGGAATGCAGTTTTAATTGAAAGTTCGTAGGTGATAACTAGTTTGTTCAACGTTGTACAGTATCAAATCTATTGCGTTATGGTATATTGGGGTTCATTGGGAATTTCTCATACTTCGTGTAATGGCTGGCCTTGATAGGTCCTTCCTGGAAGTTTTCAGAATATACGAGAGAAACTCTGGAATGTTCTGTAAGTTTTGTTCAGTTGGTGGAGAATTCGAGAAAACCATGAAGTGAACCAGAACAGAAGCCCCGGAAGCCTGCCAAATCTCAATTCGACTGGTAGTTGATTTCAAATTCTGTAAGAATTCACAAAAAAGATTGGATTTCACGAATGTAGGAAGGTTTTACGGGGTATAACAGCTCCTATAAGGTAAGCTCGGGTAAGTGTGAATTTGGGGCAAGTGTGAGTTTGCTCGCTATCTTCGCTAAACCAGGCGACAGTCCAATGCCATCTATTGACGAATAGCCTACACTTATAATGAATCCATAACCATCATATAAAATACAAAAGAAATCTTGTGAAATCCTAATATTTTCCCCAATTTTCTAACCTACAATTCATCAACCCGAACGAGTTTATTTCAAGCTTGAGTTTATTGTTAAAATCTAAGGTAAGAATCCATTTTATACACTTTTCTTCTGCCTAAACAATGAATCTGACTATAGATTACCGTTTTTTCATGAAGTTGTTTTTTTTACATTTTTCCATTGCATGTCACACTTACTCCGAAATTGAATGATATTGGGGATAGTGTGACCTATCTGTCGGGGTAAGTGGGAACCTGGTTCATTTGGCCAATCTAAACAGTAATATTTTTTCAGCTATACTACGAATTTATATACGGAAATCTCAGAGAGCCAAACAATATGCCTGGCCAGATGTGGAAGACATTGATACACTTTCTGAGGATGCAATAACAACTGTGCTTCCATCACCACTCGTCAGAAGATGGGGATCAATGAAATTCTCATTCGATTTTTCAGATTTCTACCTGTACATTTTTCTTTTCAACAAATGTTCACTTTTACGATTATTTTTTGTTTTTTTCCAACGGGGCATTTTAAATTCAATATTAAAAAGTTCCTAACTATGTTTTGAATAACGATATCTCGAAACAAATAAATTGTGCTGAAAGTTCCTTTACTGTTTACTCACACCTGCCTCAAAGAGAGATTTACGTGCATTAATATCTTTAAATTTGGCCAGAATCACACTTGCCCCAAATTTCCGGGGAAGTGTGACCTATGGAGATGTATATCTGAATATATAAATAAAATTCATAGAATACGTTTTTCAACAGTTTTCTGTGGCGTATTACAAAGACTGACCTTCGAAGTAAATACCTGCAAAAGTTCATTGTTATATTAGTTCAGGTCCATCAGATGGACTAAATTCAATGCGAACTAATGAAAATCACGGTCACACTTACCCGAGCTTACTATAGATGAACTTATCAAATCGAGTACAGTTGGAAATAAAGCAACGTCAATTTGTAAAATTGAATCTTTTTTGTATTGGATTGCCAAAGGGCCCCGCACGGAATACATGGGATTTTGGTTGATTGCGGAATTCAATGAAACTCGGATATGTTGTAGATCACGATCTGCCGGTAACACTTTAAACGGACCATAATCAAATCGTATGATTAGTTTTGGAGAAACAGGGTGATTTTGAAAGATGTTACGAAAACACAAAACAAAAGTAATATAAACAAATTTAGATCATTTCTGATTTATTCACGTGATTTGGCTAAAATATGTCATGCCTTTGAAAACGCCATACTATTATGATCCAAAACAGTATTTAGCTTACCGGGGAACTTAAAACATCCAATTTCGACGTTGTTTACTCGACTTAGTATTATTGAGATATTTTCTGATTTCATTTCGATATATGGCTGTGTGATGTTTACAATTTGAAAAAGCAATGCTATTATGATTCAAATACAGTATTTTACTATATCGGGGTTATCAGAAGAGTACTTGAAAATATCCTTTTAGGAAGTTATGTACGTCATTCATTCAACAGAATCCTTACAGAACGTTTTCGACTTTCAACATTACTTAATATGTGAAAATCCTTAAACTATGATAATTGAAAAACCACAAACCACACTTATGTTTAAAAAATTCAAGGGCTCTACAAATATGTTTGCCAGTGGCACTATATCTTTGCAGTTTCTCTAATAAAATAAGTAAAAAAACTTTGAACAATTTTATTGTAAAGAAACATAATGAAGATGCAGATATTATAATGAAAGCTAAAACATAATTAGGTAGGTACCAGGTAACAGTCATCACACCACTCTCCTCATCGATCTAGGGCATTGATCAGAATTAAACGTCATCGTGGGGCGTAGCGTAACCTGAATAAATATGTAATGATATGATCGGTTGACTTAGATTATACAAATTCGACATGCGTCACGATTTTATTTGATCAGTGATGGCAAGAGCGGTCTAATGACTGCTACCTGGACCAACATAATTATTTTTTAACTGTGAGTACATCATCTTCATCATAATTACGTTTCTTTTCAATAAAACTTTTCAAATTAAATATTTTTTTAATTAATTTGTTCTCAAGTTTATAGTATTTCATTTAGTTACGTGATATTTCTCCTTCTATTTAGTTCTTTGTTTTGACTAGATTTCAGTTTTAATGTATAGATGTTAAGTAGATAGGTATATAATAGAGTTAGTTTCTGTAGGACCCTTGTATTTCAAAAATATAAGTAGGACTTGAGTTTTTCATATCCTTATTATATGTGAAAACCCTTAAGGTTTTCACTTATTGACGTTTTAAATGTTGAAACATATGGTTCTTCAAGGTTTATATTGAAATAATGAAGTAAATATAGGATATTTTTAGGTAGTTTTCTGATGACCCCGGTATGGTAAAATACTGTGTTTGTATTATAATAATTTTGCTTTTCCGAACTGTCGTATTACTGAGGCAAATCTTGAAATCAAACTAGAAAAAATCTCATAAGTGATAAGTGACATATTTATTCAGGTAACGCTACGCCCCACGATGATGTTTTAGTCTGATCAATGCCGTAGATTGATGAGTGGAGGAGTGGTGTGTTGACTGTTACCTGGTACCTACCTAATTATGTTTTAGCTTTTATTATAATATCTGCATCTTTATTATGTTTCTTTACAATAAAATTGTTTAAAATGTTGTTTTACTCATTTTATTAGAGAAACTGCAAAGATATTGTGCCGCTGGCTAACAAACATATTTGTAGAGCCCTTGTATTTTTTAAATATAAGTGTGGCTTGTGGTTTTTCAATTATCATGGTTTAAGGGTTTTCACGTATTGATTAATGTTGAAAGTCGAAATCGTTGGGGCCTGTAAAGATTCTATTGAATGAATGACTTACATAACTTCCTAATAGTATATTTTCAAGTGATTTTCTGATTACCCCGATACAGTAAAATACTGTATTTGAATCATAATAGAATAGCTTTTTCAAACTGTAAACATTACACAGCCATATCTCGAAATGAAATCAGAAAATATCTCAGTAATACTAAGTGGAGTAAACAACGTCAAAATTGGATGATTTGAGTTCCCTTGGTAAACTAAATACTGTTTAGGATCATAATGGTATGGCGTTTTCAAATGCATGACATATTTTAGCCAAATCACGTGAATGAATCAGAAATAATCTCAATTTGTGTAAATTACTTTTTTCTACAACCACACTCCAAAACATGCTTTTCTGCATAGTTTTACGTTCGCAAACATGATTATTTCTCACAATAATTGAAATTTGACATCAGTGTGCCGCAAAGTGACATTTCTGTGCCACAAGGTGACATTTCTGTGCCAAAACTTTTCAGTACCTAATTTCTAAGCAATGCAGTTTTCTTGACAGCAAGGTGAAAGTATATTTTGAAAATTCTGCATTTCGAAGGGATATTCGATCAGGCAACTTCAAGAATGAATAGACAAAGTCTATTGGTTTATATAATATGAGGGAAATTGTCGTACAAATTCATAAAATTTTGAACAAAAATTATAGACATCACTACTGCTGTCTCAAATACCCACATACACACTATCCATCGCTAGGCAACGGAGCAACATCTATAGAATCATTTGAATGTCAACAAACGTCAAGCATAAAATATTCGTAAAATATTCTTGTCCCGTCATTTTTTAATGAGATTGAACTAAAATGGATAGCGACAGTTCTGAAATTGAAAATACTCCGCCAGAACTAAGAGAACAAGTTAATTCATTGTCATTGAATTTACTACCTTCAACTTCAAGAGGAAAATATGAAAATGCATACAAACAGTTTATGGATTGGAAGGAAAAATACAAAACTAAAAGTGTTTCTGAAAATATAATGTTGGCATATTTTGAAGAACTATCCAAATCAAGAAAGAGGCTTTGCTCTCTCTGGAAAATATATTAAATGCTAAAATCGACTATTAATATTAATCACGGAATTGACATATCAACGTATGCAAAATTACGAGCTTTTTTAAAGAGAAAGTCTGACGGATATTTCGCGAAGAAAGCATAGACACTGACATCCGAGGAAATAAATATATTTATAAAAGAAGCCCCGGACAATATATACCTGTTAACAAAGGTAATGTTAAGAGAAAAATTTACATATTTGACAATAAAACGTTAATATTTATTATCGTAGGTTGCAAAGGTTATCGCAATTAGTGGTGCATGTCGAAGAAGAGAATTATGGAAGCTAAAAATGAGTGACATAGAAGACCTACATTCAACTCTAATAATAATATTACAGGACACAAAAACAAAAGTTCCGAGAAGTTTCATAATTACCGGACACTTTTATAACCTTTGCAAAAAATATATTTCCTTGTGTCCTTCTAATCTTTCTGAAAATCGTTTCTTTTTAAATTATCAAAAAGGAAGATGTACACGTCAAGTAGTAGGAATAAACAGATTTGGTAAAATGCCCCAAGAAATAGCAACATTTTTAAAGTTACCGAACCCAAACTTGTATAAAGGGCACACATTCCGGCGGACATCGGCAACCATGTTAGCAGACGCAGGAGCTGATCTGTTAACACTGAAATGCCATGGTGGCTGGCGGTCAAATAGCGTAGCCGAAGGTTATGTTGATGACTTTTTGCACTCCAAAATAAACATTTCAAATAAAATAATGCATTCAGTTAACCCACAAATGTCAAATATAGTGTCAACAAATATGAACCAGATATCACACCCTTCATTATCATCATCATTTTCGCCTTCAACTTCTGTTAAAATTGTAGACAATTTCGCGAGTAATGCACATTCAATGTCTACATCTAATTTGAATATTACAGAAAATGTTTCCAAAACTAACTCTCTCAGAATTTTAATTCAAAATTGTTCCAATTTTACAGTGAATTATAACTACAAATAAATACTTTTTTTAATCATATCAAGAATTAATTTTTGAGTGATTTTTTTTGGAATTTGTTTTTCAGTTATTACCATTAACAACTAATAGTTAATAATTTACTTAAATATATGTAATTAATTATTATAATAAATATTTGTTTGGAAATAAACTTAATTATACTATAATTATAATTATGATTATGGTCTATTTATTTTAAAGTGTTACCGACAGATCGTGATCTACAACATACCCGAGTTTCATTGAATTCCGCAATCAACCAAAATCCCATGTATTCCGTGTGGGGTCCTTTGGAAACGATCTCGAGTCAACTAGAGTTTTGGTAGTCTTTTTACGAAAATTTTTATTTTACGAAAAATTGCAAACTGCCCTCTTACATATCTCGAAGAGTTGATTTCGAATTATGCATCAAGAATTGAAATTATTGCTCTTTTTCTTCAATTTCTGATGATATATTCGAAATTAGCTCGACGAAATACATTTCAGAGAACTTTGCAATAAATTCAATAAATGAAAAATAAAAAATTTCACAAATTCAATGATGTGATTTTTTTTAATAACTTGTCTGAGCAAATCCAAATAATATATTTTTGGAATCGTATTGAAATTTTGAATACATACCTGGTTGTAATTTCAAGTGAATCATATAATTTTGTACTTTTCATGATTTTTAGGGCTTTTTTCGAGTCATATATATTTTTTCACCTATCTGGAGCTGACAGCTGTTATTTACCGCATTTTTTTTCAAATTCAATCTTTTTTGTATATGCTCACTGAATTTGAATTCGATACCAAGTCAAAAAGAGATTTGGTAGGCTTTTTACGGAACCTCTGCAATTTGGACCAAACTTTTTTCGAAAGTTTTTGTAAAATTTTTCGAAAAATCGCACACTTACGTAATCTCGACGAGTTGATGTTGAATTATGCATCATAAATTGACTTTGAGCAAGGATCAATGAAATAACTACAATTTTTGCGATTTCGACAAAATTATTGCTCTTTATTGCTTATTTATTCCTTCATCCAGTTCAATTTCTGATGACATAGTCAGAATCATATCGAAAAAACTCGTTTGAGAGGACTTTTTCAAAATGAAAAATAAATTTTTTTTAAATTTGACCTGTCAAACAAACAAAAATACTGAATAATGTAAAAGTTCCCTTCAGAAACGAAAAAAGTATTCGGTAGATAACCTCACAATTACAATTAGAACACAAATAATTCACCCTAGAATATCTATCTTACGTTAACAAAAATCAGAATTTGACAATAACCAAGCTCGTATGGCCTGATGTGTTATTTATGGCATCATTTCAAAAAAACCATATATTTCAAAAAAACCATATATTTCAAAAAAACCATATATTTCAAAATAACCATGTATTTTAATACACAAGACAATTAATATTGCAGGCTTGAAAGTTGAGATCGCTTTGCTAATTATCGAAATGTGAATTGTGGCCATTTTGAGCAATTCATTTAATTGTGAAATTAAATGAAATATAACTCCTAAACGATATAAACATTTTATATTTCAATAATAAATTTTCTGTTATGATTGTACGAAAGGACATGGCACTGGATACATGTATTCCTGGGGCTCTATAGATTTTTTTGATTTTTGGATATATCATTCTACAGGTCAAAACAAGCAACTTCCTTCATTAGACTTTTTTTCTGCCTCTACAGCTTGAGCTAAGAAAAGGGTTGATTGCCTAACGCTAATTATGGAAAATATTTTCTGCAAATGGATTTTTCTTGATTTTTGAGTATGATATCATGTGAAAAATATCAATTTCCTTCGATTATATCAATTATAGTGTACATTACTACAGGACGAGGCAGAAAACGCGATATTTCTGAAACTTGTTTATTGACTTCTTGCCCAAAAAATTAAACTCACTTCACCAGCTCTTGCAACATACCCCTAAGTGTATCGATGATCGACGTATTAGCCTATAAGGTGTTCAACTATGAAACAAAATGATTGTTGTTATGGTGACTATATAATATGTCAAAATTGACAATAGTCCTCATCAATGAAAAGTCATGGTTCGTTGCTATATATGTGATATGCCAAATGCTCAATACTAGATATCCTCGAAAGGAGGCAGGTAATATCTGGATTAGTTATTAGATTAGGTTAGTTCAATTGATGTATTCATAGTTTTCATATCAACAAAAATAAATAAGTATTCTCCCATAATTTCGTTTAAATATAGCTATTTGAGAATTCGTCTTTTTGGAGTCACCCTGTAGCGTCACACAAAAAGAGTAGACGAAACTTGATTTTCATTCTCTGTGAAAAATCAAACTCAGATATCAACAATAAATCCACTATCCCGTCATATCCCGTTTTGACCTTTAGAATGATATATCCAAAAATAATAATATCTATCGAGCCCCAGGAATACATGTATCCAGTGCCATGTCCTTTAAAAAACCAAATATTGCTGACCACAGAATGAAGTACAAATACCTAATAACGCAAAAAATGAATGCATATCATACCTGTGGACCGCACTGTATAAAATCATGTAGGTAAATATATATATATATAAAAAAAACTGCTCCATTCATGTGTAGGTATGGGCGAATTCACCAAATATTGAAGAACATAAGACGTGCGCTCCCGCCAAAAGTAAAACGTTCTTAAACTGTCAGACGCAATATAGAAGTAGACATCAATCTTTTTGATTGTAAAAAACAGCACACGTCATAGTTTTCGATATGTTCAAGGTGGTATATAATGTCTACGTTGAAACCTATCTTTAGATGCATCTGGACAAAAGTTGATTAGACGCCTTCACCAAAAGCTCTCATGAAACGTTACCATCATTATTTTAATCATTCCATTTATTATAATTAAAAATTTGTAGCAACTTCCTTTGGTAACTTATTCCTGCAATTTTCTACTGCATTTTGGAAATGAGAACTCATGATATGATTTCCATTTTCCACTCATCTTACAAAATAAAGACTATCGAGAGTAGATAATTTCAACCACTGATAAATCGTCAATACCAAAAACTCCACCATAATCGATGCCTGAATTGTGAAGTCATTTCATAGTAACATGAAAAGTTATAGGTACAATTAGGTAAATAAACTCAGGTATTTCTGTTGACAAATATGCAGTTGCAGTATACATCGTCCGAAATTCAATTTTACGCTCCACTAGAGCTTATTGAAACTTCACTGGGACGAAATAAATTGCCGTTCGTTCATTGGAAAACGCTAGGTACTAGACATATTTGCCGGCGCGGAATGGATTCCATTTGGTGATCAATTTATTAGATGCAATATGATATCGCTTTTTATTTTGATAATTTCGCTCGCCGAGTCTGTAAAGAAATTCTGTAGATATTTTTATTGAGTCTGATACGACATGAAATCTGTATTCAATAAATTCAATAATAATGTGGAATGGATAATAAAATACGAGGATTGATTCTTGAAGCTTACGAAATTCTTAGCTGGACTTAATTATTCTAGAGCCATATCAAATTATGGAATTATGAAAAAATTTATGATAAGTTCAACCAAATGGTAGTTGCACGTGGACAAAATATAATTAGTAACTTTCTCTGCGGTTCTATAAGTTTTTGTTGTGCTAAATCTGAATTGATTTGAAGTTTGTAAAGGAAATTTCCTAGCAAAATTACACTTTCCTCAGTTTATTATCCGTAACTTCGAAACCATGTAATCTACCGAAAAGATCATTCAAAGTTGAAGAACATAAAATGTTTTATAATTTCTCAACATTGCTTTTTCTCGTCCAGGTAACAGGAGTCGCATGCTGGAAAGGTACTCTTTCCATTGCCTGCCTAGGCAGGAAAGTTGAAATTTTGTGACTCATTGTAAAAATTCATAATGGTTTATCTAAAAGTGACAGACAGCTTCACTTCAGTCATATTTAATACATTTGTGAATATTTTAACAGAAAATAACGATTTTTGCACTGACATATTTGTGAGCCTGAAACATTTTAGAGTTCAAACGCGTTGAAACTGTTTCGCAAGTCATAGTTGAAGGCCTTTCTGCTCTAAAACTTCACTTGTATTTGCAAAAATACAGTTTCATGTCTCAATACAAATGATTATTGTAATTATCTCAAGGAAGAATCTAATTCTCAAGGAAGAGTATAAATACTGAATAACAAGAAATTCCAAATAAAACGTAATGGAGAAGAAATGAAAATCCTATTGGGAGGCTTGATAAAAATTGTGTAGCTTCACTATCAAAATTTATTTTCAGTAAGACAAAAATAACATTGTGAAAACAATTATCGAAATTATTGTGCGTATTCTGAATTATATAACAGAACAATTTCGACAAATTATTGACTATTAACTTACGAAATTGAATCAACACTATATCCTAGGTTGTTATCAGCAATTACCAAGATACAAGGCAAGCAAATAACAACAAAAAGCATTTTATGTTGGTCGAACGGAAAACAGCGAAACAATAAGTCGAAGTAAAGATTCAGGTGATAAATGTAACAGTTTCCGCAGTACAAGACGAAACTGCAGAGAAAATTACGAGTCCTTGCAGAGATAATATTATTTTCTCAACAACACTGGATGTAAAATCCCTTTTACGATTCTCCTTATGATTAGTTGTCATTTCCCATATGCATTTAAATATTAATAGTGAGCATGACTATGAATACGAATTTACTTCCGAAGAAAAACAGTTGGAATAGACCAGAAATGATTGGATATCAGTAATGCCGTTTCTATGACAATTAAAAATACATACAGAACTGATATAATCAAAAATAGGGAGTAAAGAAACAACAAAAATATTGAGGAAATGGAGGTCTATTCTCTCCAAGCCTCTGGATATCAGAAAAGGGTATAATCAATAGTACCTGATAATAAAAGAAGGAATGCAACTGTATCAAGAAAAACGATCGCACTTCATCTTACTGGCGGATTATGTTTTTGCGAAGAAGCTACATTATTTCAAAGGATGATACTTGTACGCAATAAAAATTTCAATATTCATTAAACCAATAATTATTCGATTTATATCTGCAATGGATTTTATACAATGAGGTTGTTTACTGCAGTTATAATAAATCGTTAACAATTCGTGTATGAAATGTGCTTTCATATTAAATTCGCTTTATCGAGTAAACTCCCACAAATAGAACAATATTTGATTGTCGATATGTAGTCGGTAAATAAATATTGCAGTACTTTTTATTTATTATGTTTCAAGCCGAGGCCTATGGTGGAATACCATGTATTTAGGAGAGAAACTAGTCCTTTACAAGTTTGTCTATAAAAAAGCTTTTAATACTTCAACAACACAAAATCAGAATATGAAATGAATTCAAAATAAAAATCTGGATAAACCTCACATATCAGATGATACTAGACAGAAACTAGAGTTGGAAGTACACTGGAGTATTCAAAAAGATGCAAACAGTTGAATAAGGAGATTTACAATATGCTCAAGTCCTGGAGCGACTTATGCGAGCTAGGGTTCCGTAAAAAGACTACCAAATCTCTATTTGAATCTGAATCAATTTCAAATTTGGTGAGCATATACAAAAGAGTTGAATTTTATGTATATAATATATATAGGATACAAAAAATATTTGACGGGAAATTACAGCTCTTAACTCCAGATGAACTTTTCAAATGGAAAACGGTTGGAGATAGATCAATTTTGCGAACGCCAATCGATTCAGTTACTCGAATCAAGAGGTATACCCCTAAAAATCATGAAAAGTACGAAATCATCAGATTCACTTGTAATTAGTATTACATACCCAAAAATAGCAAACCTTCCTCAAACGCATTTCGATGAACTGATTTCGAATTAGACATCAAAAATCAAACGAAATAAACATACTTTTTGCGATTTTGACGAAAAAGTTGCCCTTTCTTTGTTAAAATTATTTGTCCAATTCAATTTTTCATGCATAATTTAAAATCGGCTCATCAAGATACGTTTGAGAAAAATTTGCAATTTTTCGAAAAATTAAAAGTAAATCGCAGGTTCCGTAAAAAGCCTACCAAAACTGCAATGACTTGGAATCGATTATCAATTTGGTGAGCATATACAAAAAAAACTTTTTTTTTTCATATTTTATTCTCCTACATTTGTATTACTTATAAACATAATGTTTTCTCTTCTTTCCAAATCTTCAACGCCATGTCGCACTCTAAGCCCCCTAGAGGGAGACATATGAAACGGCTCTCGTGATGTTAGCGGCAGGTTTGTTTATATTACAAAATTAGGGCCAATTTCGAATTTTCGAGAAGGAATCCACGCCTCCTGCCACACTCATGTGTGTATATGATATAACTTATACAGAGATTGGACGATTGTATCGATTGAAGATAGCAGTGGGATTTTTAATTCCGAAAAAGGCTCATTGCAATAAACCGAGATTGGTCTCAAGCTGACTGTTCACACTCCAATAGGAACCTGCAGTGGGATTCTGTAACTTCATAGCGACAGCGAAAGCGAGACGAAGCATAAGCTATCTCTTTCCAGTACATCGAAAACTGCTAGCGTGTGCTTCGTTTCAATCGTTTCGCTTCGCTTTCGCTAGGCGATATAAGTTATAGAGTGTCACCTCGGATATACCGAATATACAGATCACTGTTTGTGACTATTTGGAGCACTTTGTTCTGCAACCTGTCCAGCTTCGTGAGAAGCTTTATACCTGAGCTGTAGAACATAGAACAAGCTTATAACATTGCCGGTCTTATAATTTGTTTGTAGATCATGAGTTCATCATCTCACTCAGGCTTTTCGAAGGTAAGATCGCGTGATAACACCTCCGCCCTCTGTATAGCCAGATTCATATATTTATGGAATGTAACACGCTTGTCAAGTTGTACTCCAGGTACCATACAGAGTTCGACTCGCTCAAGTCTTTGTCCTTGACTCTAAACCCATGAAGAGGGGGAATGGCGTTTCCTCTTCTTGAAGATGACGATCTTCTGGGTCTGCGGGAAATCGTGATTATATTGAGAGTATAACTGGGGACACGAACATGAGCCCTGCGGGACACTCGCTTCGACTGTGTATCCCGCTAAGAGATCGCTGTTGGGTCTTACGTCAAAAGATCGACTCATTCGCTAGAGCTAGCTGTCTTCTCGATCTTCTTCGTCATTTATTTTTATTACATCTTCATCATTGGGTGGTGGTAGTCGTGAGGGTACAGCATTCACTTGTCAACAGTGATAGGGTGAGTGACCGGTCTCATGCATGGCGTCACACGTTGAAAGATGAAGGCCTCGTCTCTCCTGATTGCACGAGTCTGTTGACGGTTGCTCGTGAGAATGCAGTCGGATACCGGAAATAATAAAGTTTGAACAATTTATTTATTTCTTATTACCATAATGAATATAATCTCAACTTTCAGTCGCATATCCAGTGCCTAGCTATGTTTAATTCATTTTGAGCTGCATATCATTTTCGCTTTCGCATTCAGGTCATTAGATAATTTGATTAACATCGTCGGAATTCATAGTAGGTTATGAACTCTCTTCTTAATAGACTTATTCATTCACAAGCTTCTAGATTATAACGGATATTCAGTTGAGATTACCATAGACTAATGTAATTAGGTTTTGATCAAAATGAGTAGGAGGCCGTTGAAGATAGGATGTTTTGTCTGAAAGGGATTTTATTTGTGTTGTGTTGAATTATGATTTTATATTAAGTACATCTTTGATTATTGATTTGATTATATTATGATGAAATGATGAGCCAAAGACCCAGTCAACCAATTGCTTCTCGATGCCACGATATTGACTGAAAAAATATCGAACCGTCTAGACTAGTCTCAATGGCGATTTGCCGGAATATATAAGGGCATCCAAACAGCTGGACGAGACAAGAATTGGTGGTAGACAACACAGAGTTGGCTTGGCGGTAATGTCATAATTTACTGAACTTGATTCAAATAGAGTTAGGACCATTTTCATTGGAACATTTTAAAAAATATTACAGATAAATCAAATCTTGGAGCGTCATTGAATAGTACATAAAATGTACAAATTATTTTGAGTGAATGTAGCAGAATCAAACAACGAATCAGACGTTCCCACCATTTTGTTCAACCCTGTATATAGAGTATTTCCCATCCCCCTCAGCTATTAAGCAATTTGAGACAGCTACGAATGCCTCCAAATAATTTCCTTGAATAATTAGAGAACATTGGATAAACGTCCGTTTCAGAAATGGAATACGAAACGCAAAGAGCATTTACTACACAATGAGGAAATTATGGCAAGAGAAACAGAAAATTTCTGGGTTTCAGATTGTCGTCACTCTGTGACGTAACCAGGATTTCCTCTAGAGGATTTCGAATAGCAAACCGAATGACATTTTGCAATGGGGATAAAAAATTGAAAATTTCTCACATTTTTCTCACTGACAAATATAGATTTGTAAACTGTCACAAATCACAAAGAATTGAATATATTTCATTTATTGCATTCATGGACTGAAAGTTTGTGGTGACAGAGATGAAATCATTCGACAACTACGAGTTCTGGGAAAATACTCACCTTAGAAAGGCATATTCATACGTTTTGTAAAATTACTGATTTGGCAAACTATTTCGTTAAAAAAAACGAAAAAAAACTCTTGTGTTTTTACTGTTGATAAACTTCTTTCATCTCAAAATTTTTCCCCTACGTTGAAAAACGAAATTTGGCCGATGAAGAAACGCTCTTATGCATTTATGTTGTTAAATTTCAGTCATCTTGAAATTTTTTATTCAGTATTTTTTGTCGAAAAACTGACAATGGATAAAATACTAGATCTTCGGTCTTGAAATTTTTTTCAAGTCGTTTTTTTCTTGAGAATTGATTGTCAAAATTATTTCGTTAAAAAACAAAATTTATCCGACAAAAAAAGGTCTTGGGTTTTTCCGTTGATAAACTCCTATCAACTCAAAATTTTCCCCCCAGTATTAATTTTTCGAAAAACTGAAAATGGACAGAACACTTGATTTTCGGTCTTGTAATTTCTTTCAAGTCGTTTTTTTTTAAATGATTGATTGTCAAAATTATTTCGTTAAAAAATAAAATTTTTCTGAAAGAAAAAATGCTCTTGGGTTTTTCCGTTGATAAACTCCTTTCAACTCAAAATTTCCCCCCCCAGTATTAATTTTTCGAAAAACTGAAAATGGACAAAACACTCGATCTTAGGTCTTGTAATTTTTTTCAAGTCGTTTTTTTCCTTAACATTACTGATTGTCAAAATTACTTCGTTAAAAAACAATTTTTCTGAAAGAAAAAAAGATCTTGGGTTTTTTCCGTTGATAAATATCTTTCAACTCAGAATTTTTCCCCTAGTATTCATTTTTCGTAAAACTAAAAATGGACAAAATACTCGACCTATGGTCTTGCAAGTTTTTTCTTGTCAGTTTTTTTGTAAAATTACTGATTGGTTGAACTTCGTTAAAAAATTCAATTTATGCAATGAAGACAAGCTCTTGTTGCTGAATTTTTTCCATCTCAAAATTTTTTCTTTAGTGTATATTTTCTTGAAAATTGACTATGGATAAAATACTCGATCTTCGGTCTTGTAATTTTTTTCTGTAATTTTCTTTCGTAAAATTACTGATATGACAAATTATTTCGTTGAAAAACAAAATTTATCTGATAGAAAAAAAGGTTTTTCCGTTGATAAATGTCTTTCAACTTAAAATTTTTCATTCAATATTTCTTCTCGAGAAACTGACAATGGACAAAATACTTGACCTACGGTCTCGCAAGTTTTTGTTTGGTAAAATTTTGTTGAAAGATGAAATTTATTCGATGAAGAAAAGCTCTTGGGCTTTGGACAAAATATATGACCTACAGTCAGAAATTTATTCATAAATTTTTATCTGTAAAATCACTGATTGGCATAAATGTTGCATTAGAAAACGGAATTTATCCCAACATAAATGATCTTATATTTTTACTGTTGACAAGAAATAGAGATTCCCTCGTGAGCGGTACCGAAGGAGAAAATCACCGTTTGGATAATGCATTTTCAGTTTGAAGAGTTGTAACTTACGTTTCCAAAAAAATATTGGTTCTTTAAAAATGCTAATTAAAAAAAAACAGCATCCAAAAATCAACTCCCGGGTATATCAACCATGTAGAAAAGGGCCTGGAGCGAAATAAAATACAACACAATGATAATTAATTTATAAATACTCTTCTCGTACAGCGATCCATATAACAAACATTTTGTGATTGTCACAAACTCCAACAAAAACATCGCAGGCTCAGCTCATAACAACCACGGCCGTCTCGGATGGAGGAGTCGAAGGGTGTTGCTCACCCTTCCGCTTCATCTCGCCCCGTCGCGTCGCGTGTGTTCAATAATTTTTCGAGTCTGGGACGCTTGATAAAATCCGATGATTAGCCGTTAACATTTCGAAATGACCAGATGGAGTCGCTGCACTCAAAAATTTCCTGCTAAAAATTATAGATAGATGAAATAATCTCCATATACCCTGTTAGGAAAAATTGTAACTGTTAATTCAATAACCGTCGTGGCATTAGCCAGGGGAGTACAAACACTGAATCAAGAAACTTAATGATTCAATCGTTGAAAAACACAGAATGGAACTGTAGGTTTAGAAAATATAATATATCGACAACATTGGAAATCAACTCAGGGGTATTCCAAGGAAGCATTCTTGGTCCATTTCTCTGTATATACTTAAATGCTTTCAGCTTTGATTTTCCTTCAATCCCCAGACGTAGTAGGGAAATTTTCAAATAATGTGTTACATGTCTAGATACTTCATTCGATTGGTATATGTAGTATATCAGACACAGTTTTTCTGTTTTTCAGGGAACATAGCTATTTTATTACCATTCATCATGAAGTCATCCCATAATTTGTATTTGCTTTTATTTATTGTGTTCGAATATTATTATTATTGCAATTAATTTTTAACCGTTAGTGACATATCGTCACCGATCTCTATAGATGGCTGAAAGTTGCGGAGTCAGCTAACAATAAAATAGTTCAGATATTTGATTTGTATTTAATATGAAAATTGTTGGGATCCTGTATCGATAATTATTATCTCAAGAACCGACAGAAGTTTATCAAAACTGGTTTCCTAAATAGAATCATTTCATGCAGACAGTTCCTGAGAAAGACTCAAAGAGATTAGCGACAATTGGTGTCGGAAGTGGGATACCAAAAAGGCCATATTCAAGGAATCTTGGAGGGCAATTGACACAGTTGATATTTAAAAATTTTCGTTTGATATTGTAGACGAGATAGAAGTCAGTGGGTTCAGAGGGACACAAAAATATGAGACTGGAATGCTGAGAAAAAAACAGAAATATGTGGATGGAATGCTTAAGGAAAAACAAATATAAGAAAAGAAGACTGTAATAAAAATAAAAAGACGAAGATCGATGGCTTGAAAAACATTGGAACAAGACTAGTTGCACACAACTTTGAAAAAGCATGAAAATAAGAACACTCACGCCTGATTTCAACAGGAAGAAGGAAGTCATGGAACTATATCCTGAAATATCTTAATTCTACGGAGAATATTGAAGAAATGAGAACAAATAATTTCTTCTACGTTCAGAAATACCATTCTCTTCACACATTTTTACAATATGGAGAAATGACACAAATATTTGACAGAAAACAAATTACTTTCCCATGTCATCAATAAACGCCTGCACATATGCATGTTTCAAGGTTTTTTCCTCTCATCAGTGCTAGGATAGGTCAGACAATATTAAAATCGACATCAAATATTCGATAATATTCGAAAAGCCTTCTAGCCTTCCCCGATTTACAATAAGCCAGTCGTAGAATAAGACTTTTCGAATATTATCGTAGGGAATAAGAAGATGTTTCACTCCATAGACCGATTAAACGATATCATTTTCTAAAATCTTCTCCACAGAATGTCCAACCTTGAATAAAATCAGAGCAAATAGAAATGAAAACTCTTTTCATTTTTCCGCTATTTGATAATCGTTGCATTGATATACTCCAAATATAAGTAATTCAATATGCTTTGTGACGCTGGATGACGGTTCGAGACCATATTGGAGGAAAAATTCCCAAAAATGTCTCAAATGTTTTCATATTCTCAATTTATGTGGATGGACATGCCTTTTTGAAAAGCAAGTTTTGAAATGTGCAGCTGAAAAGTGAATACGCCACCAAAAATCAGTTGCCTACGGAAAATAATAATAAAATCCGTCCTCTACCAATGTTCACGGGCGAGTTTTATTATTATTTTTATGTTAATTTGAACTCCGGGGAATATTTATGAAAGACAAATTTAATATTAAAACATTCCATTTTGGAAATTAATACTTTGGTTCTCTTAATGAGGACATAAAGACTCACGTTATATCAAAATTCAAATAAATTCACGGAAGGCCATATTTGGATCGATAGTCATTTTGATGTGGCTATGGTTAAAGTCGACTACACCGGTCATTCCGAACTACGAATTAGAGAACACACGAATGAACGCACACAATCTTGCCTAGCACCTCATCCCAAACGGCCGTGGTGACAACAACAAAATAAGACTTTTAAATATCTTTAATATTATGTATAAAAATCAGTTTTGAACGTTTGAGTCCCTCCTGCCGCGAACCCTGCTCCGATGGAGGCGGCGATGGCCCCCGAGAAACAAAGCCGCGGGTACCGTCTCTTGTACGGCTCCCACTCGGCCTTGTGCGTTCGTCAGTGCGTCACGATGACGTCGGGTGCCGACTTCGTCGTCTGGACGCTGTACGGCCTCCTCTTCTGCTGGTGCTGATGCTGGTCGACGTAGTTGTTGGGCGTCATTTCGATCTTCGCCTCCGCCTTGAATTTGGTCTCCTTCTTGTAGCCGAACGTGCTGAAGGGGGCGGGCGGCGAATTGGTGTGGATGCTGTGGCTGGGGGTGGTGTTTCCCGAACTGTACCCCTGCGTCGTGAACAGACTTTCGCGCGTCTGGCACGCGCTATCACACATTTGCGGCGGGCTTTCGTTATCCACCTAGAAAAATTCGAAAGAATCCATTAGAATTATTATGTGTTGGAGAACTCGCGAATATGCACAAATATCATAAGACAAAATTTTTACTTTATGATCATCAATAATTTCATAGATTTCAGCAGTACGTACATTATGTAAGACTTTTCCG
Source organism: Chrysolina americana (assembly GCA_958502065.1). Taxonomy (NCBI): domain Eukaryota; kingdom Metazoa; phylum Arthropoda; class Insecta; order Coleoptera; family Chrysomelidae; genus Chrysolina; species Chrysolina americana. Next base: position 101,468,266 of record OY293411.1, read on the forward strand.
AACTAGGGCGGAAACTCTTCCTACAAGCGTGCGTGATTCACCTTATACCCGCACGCAATTTAGTTTGACAGACGTCATTTTCCCGCACTAGCGAGGGAATAGTTATTATCCTAACAAGTACGGAAAGAGTACTATTCCCGCATGAGACTGCCGTTACCCGAACGACGCAAAGCGGAGTAAGGATCAAGATTTTTTCTACAAGAGCATTGAAACATCTTATGTGATGCTCTTGAACAAACTTCCACGTGCGGGAAAAATTATTACCGCACCAGTGCGGGAAAAACTCACTTGAAGTGACTTAAGCGTGCGGGAAAATGTTTCCCGCACTAGTACGGGAAAATGACACCTCTCAAACAAAATTGCGTGCGAATCACGCACGCTTGTAGGAAAAAATGTTTTTCGCACGCAAAAATTTGATCAAGAGCGCTACTTAAATTTTTTTAGTGCGCTTGTAGAAAAAATCTTGATCTTAACTCATACGGAAAGGTACTCTCCCGCACTCGACTACTTACCCGAACTCCGCTTTGCGGTAACGTATGCGGGAAAGATACTCTTTCCGTACTCGTTAGGATAATAACTATTACCGAGCGCGAAGGTAAAGAACTTTTCGAGAAAATCAAAAAACTCGTCAAGTTTTTTTGTCAGGGGGACAACTCTTGACACATAAAGCAAAACCTTCAACCCCATGAGTGAAGTGTCATCCCCCAACTTCTTTCAACTGGGAATGGGGATCAAATGTCACCTCACGGTGCCATTTCGCGACATACGTCAATGACTTGTCCTTCCACATCTTCCAATGTGTTAGATAAGATGTTGAAATTTTTGATTTTTATTTCCCCCCTCAAAATAAACTGATGGACTCAGGTCGGGTGACTGAGGGGGCCACTTAATTGCTCCTCTTCGTCCTATCCAGCGACCTGAAAACGTGTCATTTGAGTAATTGTGCACATTTAGAGAGTATAATATGGAGGAGCTCCGCCTTGTTGGAGAATCAGTTCCTGTGTATTATATGCAGTGTTGTTTTCTAGGATATTTGTTAGAGCTGGGTCGATGGCATTTGGTTGTATATCCTGGTACATATTTCTTGTTGAACTCCCAGGAAAGAAAAAAGGACTTGCACCAAAATTTCCAAAAATAACAGCCCATACATTCAACTTCTGGGGGTGTTGTGTGTGTGAGACTCATGGAAAATCCTTGATTTGGTATCAGTTCAGTAACAAAAATTGTGGCGAATCACTGAACCATACAAAACCAAACTACTCTCATCCGAAAAATACACAGGAAATTATTCATTACTCGTTTGGTCATAATTTCGCAAAATCGAGAGCGACAATGAAAGTATTTTTTTTTCAGTTCTTCCACTAACCGAATCTAATAAGAATGGAACTATATTTTACACTTTCCGAACGAAACTGAGTGAGAGTATAGGGTGATCAAGCACGCTTGTAGAAAAACATCATTATGTCATCATTTGACAGTTACCGTTAAATAACAATTTGGCAGTTTCCTATGCGCCTATCGCTTAAAACTATAAGCATATACCGATTCACTAATATCTTGAAATAGCTGACTTATATTTTCTTCGGTCACACAAAAGTAAAAAAGAAATCTTCCCTAGGTAGGGATCACGTCACAGAAAGTGCGCAACCTCTCGCCGACTCACCGTGTAAATGTTCGTATTGTAAGCATCCCCGTTGGAAGGGCTCATGCTGTGATCGTGCCGGATGAGAATGGGCAGGACGTCTCCTCCTGGGACGTAGCAAGGCGTCGCATTCACCGCGTTGATGGCATCGAACCTGTTCGAATCGGTCGAGTGGGTGCTGTGCGACCGAGACCGGCTGCCCATCTTCGAGGGCGGCTTCTTCTCCGATGGCTCATGTTTCTCGATCTCGTTGAGCTGCTGCTCGCGGCTCTGCCGAATGTACTCCTGAAACAGAACACGGGCAGTCAGTGTCAGAACGAGTAGTGTGAAGGTCGGACGTTTCGATTTTACCAATCTCTATTTGACTTTGGAATCGATTTCATATTTGGTGAGAACATTCGAAAAAGATTGAATTTCACAATAGTGAGATTAAAGATATTGAAAAAAAAATTTTGCCGGGAAATAACAGCTCTCAATTCCAGATAAACTTTTCAAATCAAGAACGGTTGGAGATAGAGCAATATTGCGAACGCCAATCGATTCAGAATGACGGAATTGGTCTTTTCTGTGAATTTGTCTGTCAATCCACAGAAACAAAAATATTACCAGAAAAAAGTCAGAAGGGTATAACCCTAAAAATAACGAAAAGTACAAAATCATCAGATTCACTTGAAATTATCACTATGTACTCGAAATTTTATGCTGATTCCGAAAATATATGATTTGGATATGCTCAAATACAAGGTATACCATAAAATAGAGATAAAAAAATCTCTCGCACCATTGATTCTTCAAAATTTTTATTTTTTTTACAAAATCGCAAAGGGCCTTTAAACGTATATTGTCCGCTGATTCCGAATGTGTCATTAAAAATTGAGTTGGATGAAGGATTAACTGAAAAAGAGCAATAATTTTGCCGAAATCGCAAAAATTGTGATTATTTCGTTAATTCTTGGATAAAATCAACCTCTGACGCATAATTCGAAATCAGCTCGTCGAAATACTTGAGAGAGCGGTTCGCGATTTTTCTAAAAATGGAACTTAAAATTTTTTTAATAGAGATTTAACTCGAAATGGCAGAGGTCCGTAAAAAAACTGCCAAATCTCTATTTGACTTAGAATGTATTTAGAATATGGCAAACTTATACGAAAACGAATCAATTTAAAAAAATAAAAATTAAAAAAATATGGCGGTAAATAACAGCTCTCAACTCCAGATGAGATGAGAACAATTCTGCGAACGCCAAACTATCCAGGATGAGAAAATAAGTATATTTTGTGAAGTCGATCAGCGGAACAAATCTAATAGAAAAAAATTCAAAGGGGTCTTAAACATCATCAGATTACCTAGAAATTATCACTTTATACCCGAAATTTTAAGCTGATTCCAAGAGTATATGATTTGCATATGCTCAGCTACAAGGTGTATAAAAAGCAATTACAATTTAAAATTTTTAGAAAAATCGGAAATTTTGTCAAACGTATCTCAACGAGTTGTTTTCGAATAACGTCTCAAAAATTGAATTCGACAAAGGATTAACGAAAAGAAGGCAATGTTTTCGTTGAATTAGCAAAAATTGTAGTTATTCGGTTGATACTCCTTGCAATTCAATTTTCAATGCATAATTCAAAATCATTTCGTCGAGATACATTTGAAGAGATTTTGCGATTTTTTGAAAAAGGATAAACAAAAATATCAATGCCAAAACTGTTACATAACTAACATATCCCTATCATAAATTTCATGATCTTTCCCAGTGGTGCAGAGCTAAATTTCATAGAGGGTGATCAGATAATCATGATTTTTTGAGCACCCTGTACGACATCTTTATCGTATACAATTTTTTTTTGATGTTTCTTAATAACAGATACTTAGCCAGTCACTACTCTCAATGTATCTTCACAATTTTGCAAAAAAAACACCACATTCAAAGCAATATCACTTTGAAAAAATAACCAGTTTGCTACTTCAACACCATCTCAAAATCTAGTCATCTAGTCTAGAATATATCTCTGATATTTTTACCTCACCGTTGATTGAAACCTCATGGGTAAACTGTTTTATGCATAAGTAATGCATTAGGAATTGTTGATTGATGACCAAAATACTGAGCCTTTAAATATTTTGGCCAAAGTTCCCAAAATGAAATGGAATTATAGTAGAAAAAAACCTAATGGTACATAAAAATCACCAACTTTCATCCCGTACCAATGATTCTCATATTAAATGAAAAAACAAGCTTGTCCCATTGTTCGACTAACTCTGTATGACAACCCACTTCCGTTCTCGATGATGTTATTCCCTCTAATAATCTCTTTCTGGCGCTTCCAATTCATCATGTCCAGTGGACAAACATACAGAAAAAGCTGTTTATAACTTCGCCACGGCCGTCAGTTATTAATTTCGGAACGTGATCCGACACAAGATCACATCAAAACACGCCCGCAAAAAACGACCCAGTTCCTTTGAGGAGATGTCTACGCACTTCTAAATAAAAATTAATGGAGCGAACATCATTATAATTACCACCATTCCATATTCCTTGACTAACGGCGTGGAAGTGAAAAACGCCGTGGCCTGCAATTTATCTCGACGACGCCAATTGTCCGCAGATTTAAAAACAAAGAAACTTTCTCCGCAACAACTTCTCTTCGGTGTACAGGTTAATAAAAATTGATAGCTGTTGCATAGTCGAGCGTAAAAATGGCATTTAGAGCGATTCAACTGGGGTTGGTTTGTGTTCGGCTTAATTCTGATTAATAACTTGGGGAAATTGTCGGGCAGAGACTAAAATGTTGAGAGAAAACGTTCAAATATGTCTTTGTTCCATTATACAGAAGATATCATCAATTTTCTTCTGTAACTTTCACTTCCAGTTAATGTACCTTTATATTGTTTAATTTAATAGACATAACATTAATTTATTCCCATAAATTCGTAAACATTGAGAATAATCTAGTTAATCTAAGAGCTTTAATTTTATTTGACATTTATCTTCAAATCATCCCAATCAAAGTTATGAAAAAACTGTTTCTCTGTATCTATACACGCAGTGGGTATTCGTTGTGCAAAAGGAGTAAAACCAAAACTAATAAAAAATCTCAATTCTCTTCTACTTTGCATTCGACGATCGTCATATGTGACAACACTGCAGGAGCGCATGAGTGCGAAGAGATAATTATTATTATTATACAAAAAATTGTTTTGATTATCATCCGATTGATAAGAACGGTCATTTGCCGATCAGAAGGCAGTAAGGAATTTACCGATCAAAAAGCAGTATAAATCCGATCAAATGGTAAGTGATTTAACGATCGGAAAGCAGTATGAATTCGATCGGTAAGAATGGTCACTTGGGAATTAGAAGATTAGAAGGCAGTTCGTAATACACTGATAAAAAAACAGTATAACCGATTACGAACGGTCACTGATCAATCAGAAGGCAGTAATTTACCGGTCGGAAAGCAGTATAAATTCGATCGTTGAGAAATGTCACTTACTAATCAGAAGGTGGTCAGTGATGTATCGATCGGAAAGCAGTATAAATACAAGTGGTAAGAACGGTCACTTACCGATCAGAAGGCAATGAGTAGTTTACCGATCAGGAAGCAGTATAAATCCGAACGCTAAGAACTATTACTTTCCAATCAAATGGTGAGTGATTTAACGATCGGAAAGCAGTATGAATTCGATCGGTAAGAATGGTCACTTGGGAATTAGAAGATTAGAAGGCAGTTCGTAATACACTGATAAAAAAACAGTATAATCCGATTACGAACGGTCACTGATCAATCAGAAGGCAGTAATTTACCGGTCGGAAAGCAGTATAAATTCAATCGTTGAGAAATGTCACTTACTAATCAGAAGGTGGTCAGTGATGTATCGATCGGAAAGCAGTATAAATACAAGTGGTAAGAACGGTCACTTACCGATCAGAAGGCAATGAGTAATTTACCGATCAGGAAGCAGTATAAATCCGAACGCTAAGAACTATTACTTTCCAATCAAATGGTGAGTGATTTAACGATCGGAAAGCAGTATGAATTCAATCGGTAAGAATGGTCACTTGGGAATTAGAAGATTAGAAGGCAGTTTGTAATACACTGATAAAAAAACAGTATAATCCGATTACGAACGGTCTCTGATCAATCAGAAGGCAGTAATTTACCGGTCGGAAAGCAGTATAAATTCGATCGTTGAGAAATATGACTTACTAATCAGAAGGCGGTCAGTGATATATCGATCGGAAAGCAGTATAAATACAAGTGGTAAGAAAGGTCACTTACCGATCAGAAGGCAATGAGTAATTTACCGATCAGGAAGCAGTATAAATCCGAACGCTAAGAACTATCACTTACCAATCAGAAGGTAGTGAGTGATTTATCGTTCGGAAAACAGTATATAAATTCGATTAATAAGAACGGTCACTTACCAATCAGAAAGCGGTAAGTGATTTACCGATCGAAAAACAGTATAATACGATTGGTGAGAACGGCCACTTACCGATCAGAAGGCAGTGACTAATTGACCGATCGGAAAGCAGTTCAGATCCGATCAGTAAGAACGTCACTTACATACTGATCAGAAGGCAGTAGATAAATTAACGATCGGAAAGCATTATGAATCCGATCGGTAAGAGCTGTCACCTATCAAAAGTTAGTAATTGATTTACCGATTGGAAGTCAATACGAATTCGATCGGTTAGAACGGTCACTTACGGATCAGAAGACAGTCAGTAATTTAGCGATCGGTCAGTATGAGCTGTCATCGAAAAGCAGTATAAATCCGATCCGAATAACAGTAATTCACCGATCAGTTGTCACAGAATTGTCACTTTGTCATTTAACCAATATGGAATGAAATAATTTAATTTGGTTATTGCATGTATCGTGCAAGCAAAAACCGTAATAACCATCACTAGCGTTGAGAGCTACTGGTCTCGTGCAATATTTTTGGGCCTCGGTATATTTGGTCCCTAAAATATTGCCTTCGACCAGTAAACGACCCTTGCTGCTTCCGTAGCTTAACTAGCTATTTTAGAACATCATATTATTATTGACATATTGTTATGATAACTTCATGAATGATGATGTAAGATGTCTCAGAGCGCCTACGACATTCACGTTACACGGTTACGAAGCAAATTGTCGATTAATTCAAACACCATGAGAGTTTGTCGCACACCCAGAGGAATTAAACCCGATTAATCAGTATCGAGGAAACTAATTTGAACATTCCGAAGTAGAGCCCAGGTGCCCTTTCGCCGCTCAGGGTCACGCAGTGGCGTATCCAGACATTAACAAGCCTTGGTGCACACATGCATTTTTCAAACCTTTAATTTTCTCCCATTCAACTCAACTAATTGTCAGATATACTGATACTGGCTCAACCAGTGGGGGGCTGCACCCAACAAAAATTTCTCCAGTACATACTAAGAGAAAGAAACTTTATCCCGTTGAAGTGTCAACTATTCATAATTCATTTATCAAGAAAATTTATAATTCATTAAACATGAGAAAATGCATCGGATAACAAGATAAAAATTGTTTAAAATTAAAATTGTTTAAAATTGTTTTTCCGTTAACCAGCTGCTGTCATCCCCCTACGAACGACAGTCCTCAGAAGTCTAAACTTGTGCGAGCTAAGGATTAACGGGGTCTTACTTTTTAACGTGCGATTCCTAGCAACATACAAATGAAAGAACTCCGCACAAAATATATAGCCAATAGGCCTTCGGTCGAATTGGTTGAAAATGTTGTGAGTTCACGAGAATTTTTTCTACAACCCCTCACCAAAGTGGCAAAGTAGCAAAGCAGATCTCGAAGGAAAGTTTTTCGAGAAACGTCTTGTATTTTGGTAGAGTGCGAATGCACCTGTAAAATTTGAAAGCTATCCGCGATGATTGAAACAATTATTTGTACCACAACCTCTATGGAAACACCAATGTATTATTATATTATATAAACTCTACGAACAATGGAATAATAGTCCGGAAGGCAGCGTTACATTTTAGCTGCTAATCGAACGGCGATCAAATGGTATTATTTTCGATAGATGCGGTAAATCAAGCGTAGGACGATCGTGGCGATGTCATGATTGGTAAAACTATTGAAAACTATCACTTATTCCGTTATAGAATTCATTCAAAAGTAAATTTTGTGCAAAGAATAGATAATTTATGTTGCAAGGCACAGTTTTGGCAAAATATCTTCCATAACTGACTGATTGGCTTAGTAGGTTTCAAGACGAGCCTTACATTTTTACATTTTTTTTCGAAAAATCACGAAAAAGATTTCTTATGTCCAGTTCCAATCGCAAAATGCATGAAAGCAATGTTCAAATGATTTCTATCAGCTGACGGCCTACACAGGCAGCTGGCTGTTGTTTCCGCATTTCTAATTATGTAAACAATCACCTGGTGAAATTTCATCTGGGGCTCTCATACTTTATTTTGAGTTTTGAGTTTATGCGAGTAGCTGACACATAATCCCCCATACACGATGCAGCTGACAATTGATTTACAACTCAGTATGATGTCAACCATTCATAACATAAGTTTCAGAAAGCGTTCTATTTATTAATTTTTTACCACTTTCGCCGATTCCCACACCCGTCGCTTCTTTCGAGCAGCTGACGGTAGGTTAATTTACTATACATACACGATCTATCAAAAATTATATCAACTGATCAGCGTTAGCTCACTTTGTAATTTGTGACACTGCCTTCCGGACTATAAACTCAGTCCATCCTTTCGCACCTGATAGAATAGAAGAAAATAAATGATGGTCATTGCACAGTTGTTTTTTATTTGTCATGGTTGCACAACAAATACACACTGCCTTTGTAGATGCAAAGGAAATCATCCTACGTCATAATTCGTGTCCTCCAGTTAGTTCCACTGATAATCCTAATCCTAATCCTATCCTCTCAAGTATAAATAATTAGAATATCAATGGACCTAAAATGGATCCCTGAGGAATTGTTGTTGTTTTTTTTTTGTTTCTGTTGAAGTTTCTGCGAAACCTAGTGAATAACCCATTCCTCAAGGACAAGGGATGTTCAATCGCTCATTGATAAAAATTGTCTCCAAAATAATTTGTTCAGATCTTCCACAAACTTTATGGAATTGCTAGGATGACCTTATACTTCCTAGTGTGCCTTCACTATATTTTCTTGATTCGGAACTACCCTGATTTATTATTGCATAATTGTTTGTTTTCTGAAACAAATATACAGAATAAAATAAAGTTATAAAATAATACGCAATTTATTGCTATGTTATTTATAGTTGAGAGCTCGTATGGAAAATGAAATGCACTGTTCCCAGGGTTGCGTATAGGCCCCTGGGCACAGCATCGAGCTGCCCGGTTATACATGCGCCACTGGACCCAAGGACAATTGAATAAAGTTCGTACGGAAGGTCATACGCACATACACAACTACCGACAGCTGAAATTCATCGATATTGACGTGAGATGGCGCGACGTGCTACCCAGGATTGGAAGTTATAGCCCTCGATGTCGACTTTCGTTAAGGAATGTTGACGGGAATGTTTGAGGGTTTTACGGCGCACATGTTACAGATAGTGTGACGGCTACTGTCGCTGTCGCTTTTGGTTTGGCAAAGAGCGAATTGGTGGCAAATTAAAATTATTTCTGATTGTAGGGAAGAAGGATGGATATTATGTATTTCGAGTTATCCAAAAACATCTCCTACTTATCTGAATAATTCTAAGCGCTTTCGGCTGTTTCAAATACAAGAACAAAATACAAAAATACCTACATTGCTTATGAATATCTGTCAAAACCAACAAGGGACATATCATATGAAAAATTATTATCCTAATATAAGTTTTTGCAATTGTTGGCTAATTATTCGATGTTATAGTTCTTGCAAAATTTCATTCATAACTCCCTTGTACGAGACCAAAAATAAACAATTGGAACGTGAATAGAATGAAACGGATATAATACATGAAAATTACTACATCATAATAATTCTAACTATTCACAGATGATAACTATCAGCATACATACAGTGCGGATTTTAGTAAACAGTTTGACGTACAAACATAATTAAAAAAAATCAGGGGGGTGTCATGGAAGTCGAAAAAATGTGACACATGACCCCCCTGCCATTTAAAATTTTTTAGTTGATGTGCCCCCCGCGCCATCTATCGAGCAATCACAATGTGTTTCAATTCAAAATGTAGTATCGGTGATACACTCCAAAAAAAATTTATTTACAGAGACCCTCTGTCAAACTGATTCCTTTCAATAGTTTAACTAACATGGTCGACTACCAACACACGTACTTGTAATTTCATTATATTCAGTGAAACAATATTTTTTTCATAACGACATAAAATTCTCCTGGATCCGTAGTAATTCAATTGCCATCTGGAACAAACTGGACTCATGCCAAATCAACGAGACTAGGTTTGTAACAACCATACAGCTTTCTAGCCGACATGATTGATGGGTTGATAGGTCAATTACATACATCATCATATCGATATAAATAGTCAGTTAATTTGTAGTGTTGAATTGATATGCCACGTTATGTAGTTCACTCGGGTTACGGAGAGTGTGATGTGATTGTGTAAACAGTTATTGATCCACAAATTGTATATGAAGGAGCACCTAAAAGAGATTTATAGGAGGAGAATGATTTTATGATAGCTTGAACGGGTTTTCAAATCTCATGACGTTTTAGAAGTAATTTATAGAGTTCATAAATTGTTCATAACTCGGACATATCGATATTGATGGCTACCATACAAAAAACTTAAAATACAGGGTGTTAGGTAAACATGCGGCAGAAATTCATGGGGATATTCCTTGAACTATTGTAAGAATATTTTGTCCCACGGTGATTTTTGGGAAACCCCTTTGTTTCGAAGATACAGGGCTAACAAAATTTGCGACAACCATATTCGATATTTATTGAAATCATTAAATTAAATAAACGCAGAGTGTAAGTCGAGTTTATCCAGTACAAAAATGTTGATTTTTCAACAGCAACATACGGAGATCGCATGGCTAGCTAGATCCCCGGGCTCAACCCAACTGGATTATTTCTTTTGGGGATAATTGCTGGGTGTAACTCAATTAGAAACGTTTCTAGTGTGTTCGAAACAGTTTGGCAGTCCACGACGAGGAGATTGAATGCTTGTATCCAGGCTGGAGGAAGTCATTTTGAACATTTATTGTAGTTTAATAAAACTTTCACGTACTTTTTGTTCCTCCTTTATCTTCGAAAAAAAAAGGGGTTTGCCAAGAATCACAGAGAACCATAATATTCTTAGAATAGGTCAAGGAATAACCTCTTAAATTTTTAGCGTATATTTAACTAACACTCAATATATCATATATATATATATATATATATATATATATATTAATCAATCACTAGTAAAAATTCAACGACTTTAGCAAAAAATGTTTTTTTATACGAAAATACTTTGTTCAATAGCCTGTTCGATAATCAATTTTAAGTAATACTTGATTTCAGTGGATGAAGGAATTCATTCCTGCCACTACTGAAGTCGCGCTCATTGAAATTATTCGAAAATTATAGGAGAATCAACAAAAACATTGGAGCTGCTGCAGAAATACTATAGGAGTGACCATATCTTCATGCAGGTACGTCAATCGATGTTCCTACCAATAATCCAAGTTTCAACTTGATGTTACTAATACCATTATCAGGGAGCGGAGTTCACTTAAAATTATTAATTTCCGACTGGTACATTAAAAGCTTATATCGTCATGGTTACGCCATCAATAAAGAGAGTTATAACTCCCTTGGGATATTGAAGATTCTTATGGTTCGTCATTTCTATTTCTATTCTTCAGATCATTTTATTCAATTTCAAGAGGTTTGGTATTTCGTCTGTTGCACAAAAGAATATCGATAATGGTAAAAGATTGACAAGATTATATAGTTATTTGATTTCATTCCATTATTTTGTATTCCCTCTGTTCTGCAGGAAATTGATGAACATCAGGGTAAATTTGAAGGAAATCGAGTAAGAATTTTTCGATTAAGGTTTTTCATTGTCTTTTATTCAATATCGACTTCTGAATCATGACCACTTTCCTCATTTCAGTTTTCAGACAGAATAAAATACATCACCTCATATGAACTATGTTTTTTTCAAGAATGCCTCTCTGTTGATATTCGTCCTTCAAAGCATTTGAATATTGGGAATCAAGTCATAAGCACTGGTCAGTTGCTGAAACTACTATTATATGCCACCGATTAAGCCAATTACACGGTTGCATTGACGCACAACATCCTTGTAAACAATACCCAGAGGACTGGCCGGGAAAGTGATAAGATAATTGCATCAATTATACCGGGTGGCTACGGAAGTATTGCCTACGGAATATCTCAGTTATTGTATGAAGTAGGTTTGTGAAATTTGGAGCGTCGATATAATGACATACGAGCTAGAATTTGAGCATATTGACATGTCGAAGTTAACTTCCGGTCTGACCGGAAGTAACATCAACTTTCTTATTTTAAATGGAAACCCTAGTTTTTTTCTTTTCGCTTTATTCAGCATTCAATTCCCTTTCTAATGACATATCACAAGTTGGTATCTAACCAGAAACTAGATCAGAAAAAAATTATTATTGAAATTCACCGAGTATAGGCCGTGGAATCAAAATGAAAGCCAAAAATTGAAAAGTTGGCTATGGAAACCATACGTCACTTGATAACAGTTGCTACTACTGTGATATTTTATTTTCATTCGTCGGCGTTATAAAAAGCTGCCAAAAAAAATATTGGAAAAATTGGGAAAAAAACAATACTCTGTAGGTCTATAACTTAAATAGGAACATACAACTTTTTCTTGCCTGTACTATTCAGCATAACCATTCCTTTCTAATAATATAATAGAAAGTAATTTTTTGAAATGAAATACCAAAAAATCCAATTATTATTCTTCAAATAACAAAACAGATTATCGCCATACGCAAAAATTTCATTAAAAATAATGTGGAATGATGAATTATATCCTGTAGGTTCTAGGTTAAATAGGAACATAAACGTACTTGGTCTGTGCCATCGTCCATAGATATTCTAATATCTACCTATGGACGATGTTTGTGCTATTCAGAATAATCATTCCATTGCAATAATCATTCGAACCAAAATATTAACAATTAGGCTGATTAAGATGTAATTTGGAATAAAACAAAAAAGAAACGAGAGCTCTCACGAACGCTGCTATCCATATTATTTTGACGTTCGAAGTAGTGTTTTTGATTCTGCCATTTTAAAAGGGTTTGGAAATCGAAATCAGTTAGTGGAATATTCAAAAAATGCCCCGTTATTCACGAACCGAACAAATTGACATGCTTTTCATTTATGGTGAATGTTTAAAAAATTCTTATGCCGCTGAACGATTGTATTTAGAGCGATATCCAGGGAGGCAGCAACCGTCAAGAAGGTATTTCCAGTGGCTTGAAGAAAAATTAAGAACTGAGGCTGATATTCACGAAGACCAAGAAGCATTTGTTATTAATGAGGAAACTGAAATTAATGTATTAGCTTTAGTACAATATGATAGCACAATTTCCTCAAGGCAGATTGGCACCGAATTAGCTATAAGTAAGGACTCTGCTAGGAAAATTTTGAAAAAACATGGATTTAAATCCTTCAAGTATCAGTTGCATCAACATTTGTATGAAAATGACGGTGAAAGGCGCCTGGAATATTGTAATTGGTTTCTTCGACAAAATGCTGAGAATCACCTATTTAACTATTATATCTTGTTTACGGACGAGTCAAGATTTACCAACAATGGATTATTTAACAGGAATAATACAAGGTAGGTACTGTACTTTATTTGGATTATTATCGATAGTCGAAGTGTAAATTGCTAAAAGTGTGAACGGTCTTTTGTTTCAGGTACTGGGCGATAGAAAACGAGCACCGGTTTCGACAAGGTGGCTTCCAGGAGAGATTTGGTGTGAATGTTTGGGCAGGAATAGTTGGAACTCATATTGTTGGCCCCATTCTTTTTCAAGGCCAACTAACCGGAGAGAGATACTTTAACTTTTTAACGAATGAAATTTCGGAATTCATTAACAACCTACCAGCGGAAATAACTGAGAGAATGTACTTCCAGCAAGATGGCGCCCCTCCGCATAATTCAAGAATAGCGAGAAATTATCTTCAAAATCGCTTTCAAGAGAGACTTATAACAACCCATGATCCAGTCAGGTGGCCATCAAGGTCACCTGATCTTACTCCGTGCGACTTTTTTCTATGGGTGCATCTTAAAAATAGGGTGTATTCCACACAGCCTACAACTCTACATGAGCTAGAAGTAAAAATTCGTAGAGCTTTCCAAGATATCACGCCCCAAATGTTGAGAAACGTTTTGCATGAAAATATCATGAGAGTCAATGAATGTATTGACGCTGAGGGAATGCAATTCGAACATTTGTTTTGAATTTATTTTATCTTTAATCCTATCAATTTGAATTTTTTTTTCGATAAATCTGTTTTTTTGTTATTTGAATAATAATAATTGGATTTTTTGGTATTTCATTTCAAAAAATTACTTTCTATTATATCATTAGAAAGGAATGGTTATGCTGAATAGTACAGGCAAGAAAAAATTGTATGTTCCTATTTAAGTTATGGACCTACAGGGTATTGTTTTTTTCCCAATTTTTCCAATTTTTTTTTTGGCGGCTTTTTATAACGCCGACGAATGAAAATAAAATATCACAGTAGTATCAACTGTCATCAAGTGACGTATGGTTTCCATAGCCAACCTTTCAATTTTTGGCTTTCATTTTGCTTCCACGGCCTACTCGGTGAATTTCAATAATAATTTTTTTCTGATCTAGTTTCTGGTTAGATACCAACTTGTGATATGTCATTAGAAAGGGAATTGAATGCTGAATAAAGCGAAAAGAAAAAAAAATAGGGTTTCTATTTAAAATAAGAAAGTTGATTTTACTTCCGGTCAGACCGGAAGTTGACTTCGACATGTCAATATGCTCAAATTCTAGCTCTTATGTCATTATATCGACGCTCCAAATTTCACAAACCTACTTCATACAATAACTGAGATATTCCGTAGGCAATACTTCCGTAGCCACCCGGTAGAGGGTAATTTCCAAACCAATATAGATAGTTTGAGAATCGTTTGAAGATGCTATGAGTCGAATTCATTTGATATTGATTGACAAATTCATTATTGGTTCATGAATTGACTACATCAAAATCTAAAAATTTCATGAAATCCATACATGAAGTTCCCAGGTGTCTCAGATGAATCCAGAAACATTTGAAACTTCATCAAGAAAAGAGGTCTATGGTTAAGGGCTACATATTTTTTATGTCTGGCAATTTAGTAAATCATCTAACATTTATGTCAAAATTATTTCTATATAGTTTTCAACAAGATTTCGGCAAATTTAAGTTCGAATAAAATGAATCTGAAAAATCTAACGAAATAGTATTACTGCAAGAGTGCGAGTCAGACCTCTCATCCGTTCAAATCAATTTTCGTTACAAAATTTCGTCTTTTTGTGTAATAATTAATATAAATTCACACAAATCGATTCTTATTCGATCATCACCTTCCCCTAAAATTTGGTACTAATGGTAATGAATATTGATGGAAATTTTGGTTTCATTGAATCCTTCGAATAATCAACTCCAGTATTCCCAAATCTCTCACCGCTTCAGCAGATAATTTTCAGGATACGCTCTGAAGTGAACCTTTTGCTGTAGCTCTATTTGCTTGATTGTCTACGACAGATTTAATTCTTTTAGGCTTTCCAACAAACTGCCAGTGGATTTCATAATTACGAATGAGCCGCGTCGGGGTGTCAAGGGAAACTTGGGCCTCTTCGGATATCGCAAACAATCTTTTAATTACCTTGTCACATTCCCAGTATATAACAGGCAAATGAAGTGATCTTCATTACGAAATCCTTAACGGGACATGACACTTCAGTTTGTTTGAAAGTTTTAGATTATTATGTGAATTGATTACTCTCATTATCTGGATTAAGTTTGATTGAATGCGACGGCGTGGTTTGGATGAAAATAGAATCTTTGATCGTTTTGAGGGTGACCTAGATGGAAGGATGAGTTTGTGAGACTATGAGAGTACAGCGACGGTGCATCGGGGAGGATGGATCAAAGGGCACAGACCCAACCCCCTCTTTTTTGAACAAAATGTAACAAATAATATCGACAAAGTCGAAATCCCTTTCTCTCGACACTATCCCATAAAGTGGAAAATTTGAGACAAATATCTGTTGAAAACAACTACTTTCCCCAACGAACAATGTTTCTCAAGAAGGACATATTGCAAGTGCTGATTGTATCAAAGCCATTGATATTATCCATCATTTGGTTGGGAATGACCACCTGCATACATGAAATTTTCCAAGGTTGTTCCCTACTATCGAGGATAGGTCAGACAACATTAGAGAAAATTAAATTGAGATGTATTTTCAACCCTAAATACGAGAAAAAAAAAAATTAATATACTCTTTGAGTGCCCTCCCATTTTCCTGACCTACGAGCCGCCCTGATGATGTATACAAGCCGTATTATATTTGCAACTTCGGTGAAATACCAATTCAGCTAATACACATGTTAACGTGCATTTGTGGCGAGTTTCATATCAGAAATAAAATAAAAACAAATTCCATTTGAGGTTGATTCTCAAGCAATTTTGCAATTATCCCAACAGGTGATGAAAGAGTACTATTCCCGCATGAGACTGCCGTTACCCGAACGATGCAAAGCAGACTTCGGATAGGCAGTCGAGTTTTGGAACGGCAAAATTTTATGATTTTAATCGTTGTTAGTGGCGTCTTCTTCAGATTTGCCAGTTATTTTATCTTAAAAATTAAACATGCCTTCTTCATTTTCTGATTCTTCATTATTGGCCACTGTATTTTTTTATATTTCTCTCGATATAACGAGATGTCACCACCAATTTTTTCCCAGTACCTTTAAGTTGATTTAATTTTGTAGATATTCCAATACGAATACCTGAAAAAAAGTTTCCCCTTTCAGTTGGTGAATTAACTTTCTCGCTAAAAATCTTCAGATTATGCCAAATGACCATTCCCCATTCAATGTTAACTATGCTACGAATGAGCTTTTAATATACCCAATAACCTCAGTGTGTATTATTATTATTGAAGGAAAAAAATTGACTGTTGTATAAATTACTATAAATAACTTTTATTCGTTTTGGTATGTGTCTGTTTGAATGATCTGACCATAACAGTGCCGTGTACCGTTGTTTGGAATGTTTATATTTGATTTTGGTTATTGAAGATTATGAAATAATAATGCTTGGTTTCTCATTCCTTTTTGAGAATTACATTTTTCAATTCTGTTAACACAATATCATTCATTCTGAAATTTCAAGTAAACAAAATAATGTCCCCCTGTGTTCGCTGTGTTAAAACAAAGCGCAAAATTCTATTAACATTTCTCAAATTTTTTCAGTTCATCCAACTGACTTCGGAAGGAATATAATTATTATTACTTAATAGTGAGTATTCATACAGTGTGGAGAGCAAATTGTTTCAGGCTATATCCGAAAAAATAACGAGACTGCTGGGATAGATCAATTTTCGTCTTGTATGTGACATCATTTGAACAACAATTCTCTTAGCACAAATGATTGTTTATACAGGCAGAAAATAATAATAAATGAAAAGTATTAGTATCACTGTGAAATGAGTGGGGCACATTGTTTCAAATTTTCGTATATCGAGCACCCCACACTTTTTTCACAGTGATACTAATATTTCTCATTTTTTATTATTTTCTGCCTATATAAACAATAATTTTGTTCTTTTTAATTCAATAAGTGATAAGTGTACAAATTTTCAATTAAATTCTATCTAATCAATTTTCAATAAATTAATTATCATCATTATGCAGCTACTTTCAAGCAGAGAATTTTTGGTGAATTTACTTACTTTGATGATTTTTGCATCAAAAATGATGTCTCACCATCGATGAATATATAATTCCACCATAAACCACTTCTGCTGAAAAGAGATATCCTCGATTTTTGTACCAATTTTCACCCCTATTTTGCACGATGACATCTTCCCACTGAATACGGTGGTGCCTTTCGATTTTTCGGAACTCAGTTCTCGTTGGAAATATATGAACAAACATATTGAATTTCACAGCTATCGATAACATTAGAAATTCTACCACGTCGTGATAATCTTCTGAGGGATCCGGTCCTCCTTATTACTATGCTACGACCGATTGTCCGACTCCCTCATCCAAGATGACAAGATCCATTGACGACCTCAAGCTGGATTGTCACCTCGTCGTGTAAATCAAATTATTAGGTATTCTATTTACGGCGCCCGCCCTATCAATAATTCATAAAGCAGGGTAATATGTCATTTCACCGCCGATCCTTCTCAACCCTACGCTTCCTTTGTCTCCACAACTTTTGAAATGTTAATTGCTATTGCTGAATAGAGCCCACCTTCCGTCATCGTGAAACCTAGCTTCGAAATTATAATGGGCGAGTTACAAGCTATTTCGATGAATGGTGGTCAAGTTAATACAAACATCCAGGTATCACAGTAGGCGTAGAAGTTATCCAGAACATTTTGATTAGGTCTATGCCAAAGCTGTATAAGACCATTTAGGATTCTGCCTATAAACTTGATTTCAGTTTCGGCAGACAGGGAGACTCAGAAGTAAGTTCTTTCCGGGGACTCATAAAACTCAGTTTACTGAATGAAATACCCGGGAGCCGGACCTGTATAACGGACCTGGTCGCCTGTATTTGGATGGTAGACCTCGACTTGTTTACAATGCATGATATCACTGCATTCTAGCACACCAGATTTCCGTCATATTGTGAAATATAAATTACTTAGTTGGAAAGTTGTTGTATTGCATACAAACCTCGAAACATGCATTTTTTTTTTAATAATAATACTTTATTTCCATATGACAATTAAATTGAATTGGAATGGTCAATAAATAAATATACAGTGAGGACCAAAAGTCCGTCGCCCCCCCCTGTAACTTCTTTATTTTCCATATTACAAAAAAATGTTAAATACATAAGTTGTAGGGTTTCATTCGATCTCTTTAATGGTTTAAGTTTCATTCATACAGAGTGTCTCAAAAAGCACGGTGACTTAGAAGTTAATTGTTTTAAATGGGACACCCTGTTTTTCATTGCATTATTACATTCTACGTTGAATTCTGAACAAGTTTGATTGATGGTTTTCTATCAAAAAAGTTAATAGTTTTGGACTTATGAACACTTGTAAATAATTATTTCGACTACTTTTGCACCAGTTCACGAATAAATTAATGAGGTAGGCTATGCACGCTAGGCGCGTTTATTTTATCCATGACAACGAAAAAAAACTCTTATCTGTTTTTGCCAAATGTCATTGACATTTTGTAGGTTTTCAAAACTTTGTTTCAAATGGTTTTCAATTTCTCTTGTTGATTAATATGGCTCGTTCAGTAGCAGAAAAAGTTGAAGCCGTTATCATATTTGGTGAAGCTAACCGAAATTACCACGCTGCTATTCGCATTTTCAATGAACGGTTTCCAGAACGCCCGATGTGTCGAAAATATCTGCAGAAATTGGTGGCAAAATTTAACCAAACTGGCACCGTGAAAGATGCTCCGAGATCTGGGAGGCCGAAAATAATTACGGAAGATGTTGAAATTCAAGTACTAGCCGAAATGGTAAATAATCCACAACAATCAACTAAGCAAGTAGCTGAGACATGTGATTTTTCTAAAACATCAGTAAAGAGGGTTTTAAAACAAAATAAATTCCATCCTTACAAAATAAAAATTTTGCACCAATTGGTTGAAGATGATCCAGACCGGCGACTTGAATTTTGCGAGACCTTGGCAGAAAGAATTGTTGCAAATCGACTTTATTTGCAACACATCTGCTTTAGTGATGAAAGCACTTTTTACCTAAATGGAAATGTGAATACCCAGAATTGTAGATATTGGAGTGATGAGAATCCCCATGAATTCGGCAAGGGGCATACTCAATTTCCCCAGAAAATTAATGTTTGGGCTGGTATTTTAGGTAACCACATTGTAGGTCCCATATTCTTGGAAGAAAATTTAAATGGTCTCAGATACCTCCAAATGCTGCAAGACACAATAAGTCCCAGTATCGATGAGATCGTTGCGCAAAACCCACATGAATTTTACTTGGATGTAACATTTCAGCAAGATGGAGCGCCACCACACTATTTTCGGGAGGTGAGAAATTACTTAGAAGAAAGGTATCCAGGTAGGTGGATTGGACGTCGAGGTACAACAGAGTGGCCAGCTCGCTCACCGGACCTCTCACCGCTTGATTTCTTTCTCTGGGGCTATGTGAAATCCGTAGTTTTTAAGACAGTTTGTGGGTCGTTAGATGAACTGCGAATTATTGAAGTGTGTTCAGAAATAACACCTCAAACCTTGATTAATGTTAGGGAAGAGTTTACAACCCGACTATTTATGTGTCAAGAAATGCATGGTGGACATGTCGAACATCTTTTGAAATAGATAAAAACTCACCGTTTTTAGTTATAAATTAAAATATCTCTTCAGTTTTTAATGATTCTTGATCTGTATTTATGGACTACCTTATTTGTTAATAAAATGTTTCAACTTCATTTGTACTAGTTTTTCGTGAGATTCAACAACTCTAACAATTGTAAAACGATACGACGAGGTAAGTTACACATGGTGCCATCAGCAGTTTGCAACATTGGATAGCTTTCAAAAAGTTAGGATAGGAAAGTGGAATACATTGTGATCCATTTGTTACGATTTTCTCATTGAACTGGCGCAAAAGTAGTCGAAATAATTATTTACAAGTGTTCATAAGTCCAAAACTATTAACTTTTTTGATAGAAAACCATTCATCAAACTTGTTCAGAATTCAACGTAGAATGTAATAATGCAATGAAATATAGGGTGTCCCATTTAAAAAAATTAACTTCTAAGTCACCGTGCTTTTTTGAGACACTCTGTATGAACGAAACTTAAACCATTAAAGAGATCGAATGAAACCCTACAACTTATGTATTTAACATTTTTTTGTAATATGGAAAATGAAGAAGTTACGGGGGGGGGGGGGCGACGGACTTTTGGTCCTCACTGTATACATATGAACATAACAGAAAATCACATGATAACATGAATGTACATGAGACTCAACAGAAACATTTAACAGTTTACTCTCTAATTAGTAGTAAAATATTCTTTTATGGAATAAAACTTGTTGCAACAAGTTTTCGAAAAATCTGTCAAATTATTTCCACTTTATTCTCACTCTTTTGTGATATTACAACTGAGAATTGAATTCAATACTATTTTTGCTGAATGGTACATAAAATAGTTCTCGATTAAAAAAAAATGTTTTAAAATTGTTTAAAATCGTTTCCGTTAACCAGCTGTCATTCCCCTACGAACGACAGCCCTCAGAAGTCGAAACTTGTGCGAGCTAAGGATTAACGAGGTCTTACCTTTTAACGTGCGATTCCTAGCACGACACCAGTGACCATGCTGGGAATCGAACCCACGTCCCTCTGATTGATAGACTAGCGCTCTACCATCATGACCACTGCGGGTGTTCATTTAATAAATGTCAATCTATTTCTAACTATATGAAGACATAGTTCAAATAGATATAAGGAAGGAAGCGTTAATATTTTGTGACTAATAAATACGTTTTTACAGCTGGTAGTACTAGACACATTAACAATGCACCTTATTATTTTCTTTTGTGCTATAAACACATCATCATTCATAATGGACCAACCCCAGAAACAGATACCATATCGGATGCGATTTTCCACTTGTGCAAAATACACCATCTGCAATTGGTAGTATGTGAGAATTGTACATTTTTCAATAAATAACATTGTGAGTGAAGATTGGAAATTAGGTTCATGAATTTTCCAGATTAGATGTTCATCAATGTTCATTTCCAAATATTTCACGTGTGTTGCTGTGCCTGATATGGGCACATCACTAACAATAAGATTAGGTTTTTAGCAAACTCGGTGTCTATTGTGAAACCTCAGATACTGCGTCTTTTCAATATTGAAGAAAAGGGAGTTCTCAAACGACCAAGACGCCAAGGACTGGATCAACACGTTGCATTTTCTTTCTAGAATCTCATCGGATTTATCCACAATAAGGACATAGACATCGTCTGCATACATAGTGATGTGGATATTTTCACATGGTTTATCAATGCTATGCACATATAACACAAATAAAACTGGTCCAAGAATGGAACCTTGTGGAACACCTATATCAATATCCCCTAGGGGGACTTTGTGACAGTTACTTCATCATTTTGTTTGCTTCTGAGGCATACATACTGTTTGCGGTTTGTCAAAAAACTGGTGACCCATAGAAGAACATTGTCTTTAATAATGTAAGTGATCATTACCAACCAAACGAAGGATAATATTTAATGGCTTTATTACAAGGGAAGTAATTGTTTTTTGTCAGATATCTGTCCCATTTTCCACCTTTTGGAAATGTGTGGAAAGAAAGAAGGGTATTTTTCACCGTAGCCGTAATTATCTCTTTTCATTTACACTGTTAAATGATTTTAATACATTTTCGCCACAAAACCCCTTTCATATCTGAAGACGGTACTGACCACCACGATAATGGGAGGGATGTTGATAAGCGGTAATAGAACGTTAAGTGAACCAAAACTGCTGAATGGACAGAACCGAGGGGTGTACAATAAGAAATTTTGCTAAATCGACGAAACAAAGCGGCCTAATTATGTGGAATATTTATGTATTGACTACAAACCAAAATGTGATCATTAAGAACGCTTGGGTAGGCCCCAGAGCCAGCCAGAGTGGCTGATCGTAAATTCGCTGGATAGAGTTGAAGGAAATTTAGAAAAACGGAATGTATTTGGTCGATATTTTCAGGTACAAGGAAATCAGTAGAGATACAGAAACCTTAGATGTTCAGATCATGGAATTTTTCACACAATCAATTCATACAGTATGGATCACTTCCATTATTTCTGAATATGAAGATATTTTGGGAAAATCCTCCGATAATTATTCTCATTTGAGAGAAAATTACAGTTGATAGTAATTTATCTCACTGGAACACCTATAGTCTAGTTCCTAAATTGTAGATGGTACCTCATCGGTTGTACGGTTCATAATTCATATAAAGCAGTTCGAAAAATAGAACATAAATAAGCTAGGTACTTTGGCTTCAAATCAAGTTTTCCTTTGCCACTTTCGTTCATCCCCTCCTCACTTTCAAATCCAGAAAATGTACGATGAGTCACTATCTACAATTTCGGAACTAGACTATAGTACCTTTTACCATATTTGGTTAGATCATCACAAATCTAGTTGAACCCCGTATAATGGGGCCGTAGTCAAACGGCTGCGGATATATGGGCAAAAAACTTAATCGTTTGTTTATAAGAATGACTGAGACTGGATATATTACATATTTTTTAGATGCCGTGCATTTTATCCTCCAATCATTATACGTTCTTCACTGGCCGTAAATCATGCTAATTTCGAGATTTCTGGAAGGGGTAGTTTCAAGTAGATCATACTTTGGTGGCACTGAATAGGTACTAAGATGGCATTTTTACGAAATCAAACTAGATTTGGGATTAATTCCAACAGAATCATTTCGTTAATATTTTTTTAACGGTCTTTGGTTTGCCACTGAACACAAATTCGAGGTTTTCCGCTTAAATATTTCGGAGATAATTCGCTGACTACTGACTAACTCTGAACACTGGCACGCTGAAAAATCACGAAATATACCGTACTATATGGATATGAACCTTCAACACTACGAAATGTACCGATGTGTCTTCCTGTGGAATTGTTATTGTTATACTGTTTTTTCTTACAATATTAGCGACGGAAAATGTGCTTCTGCTACTCACGACGACAGAATATCTGAACAAAAAAAAAACATTCATTGGGCTTACCTGAATTGTTCGGTGGTCCCGTATGAGTTTGGTTATGCAATTGTAAACGAAAGTCATGCACATTCCAGTGAGAATCAGCGAGAAAATCACCATGATTATGATGATGTGATCTCCAGACCATGTATTGGACTGGGAATGCTGTAACAAAAGGAAATAGTTACCATTGATGTCGAAAACTTCAGAATTTTTCGAAAATTTCAAACTTTAAGAAGAATTATGAATGTTAGAAAATGCAACTTCTATCAGATCCGTTTTCCTTGAAGTAACACAATGCATCCCAAAGCATTCATTTTATTCATCTTATAACTATCGTACTGCCCTCAATATGATAGACGGGGGGGTTGACATAATAAAGTAGGTATAGTCAATCGAAATTTTACACACATTCACAGCATATTACACCCAGAAATCTAGAAAAATGCACTATCAGACATTATGTATCATAATTTGTTTAAAATTTGTTCTATCTGTCATGTAGTTCTACGCTTACGAGCAATGCTCAGTCTTCAGAAGATCTGTACGAGCTAGGAATGATGGGAGTCTTACCATTTAACGTGCGATCTCAAGCACGGTCAAGAAATAACTACTGGATTACGTTAGACATTCAACCTATTTTTGTAACTCACCTTGTAGGGCCAGAAAAAACCTAATGAAAAAAATTGCTTTTTCTAACCTTTAGAATACATTAAAAATGAAAAAAAATGTGCCGGGCCCCAGGAACCAATGAATCCATTGCCATATCCTTTAGAGCCATGAGAGAAAAAGTGAAAGTACAACCGATTGGTAGAAAAAAAATTATCGTTATTTTATATTTTCAAAGTCCAACTGCTCAGCAACTTTGAATTCGCTGGAACTGAATATCATATGAATTCTTTATAGAATGAGGACTTTATAGGCTTTTTAGGCTCCATAGGCCAGGTAGCCGAGTGGTTAGAATCACCACTTATCAATCATTCTGGCTGCCGGTCGTGTAGGTTCAAATGAGTTTCTGAGGGCTGTCGTTCGTAGGGG
The DNA here is from genome assembly GCA_958502065.1 of Chrysolina americana. Lineage (NCBI taxonomy): Eukaryota > Metazoa > Arthropoda > Insecta > Coleoptera > Chrysomelidae > Chrysolina > Chrysolina americana. Next base: position 101,492,938 of record OY293411.1, read on the forward strand.
AACGACAGCTGGTTAACTGCAAAAATCAATAAAAAAATATCTGGAACACTGCCATATCGAGTGTTACGGTACGATAACAATATTCCTAGAATTCTGTCAAGGTAAACAATTACAGCAGCTATTGAGGAAATTTTAAATCTAATTTCTAATAATTTTGATATATCTAATTGATGACGAAACTTTAATTATTCTGAAATTTCTTGATAAATCAGCATATGGACTTTGACTTGTTTCTGTTTTATCAAAAAAGGAATGAAAGGACATGTACATCCTGTAATAGGACTTCTTGCACTCACATGACTAACGGGTTTGTAATGCCATTTTATAACGAATTACAGTGGTGAGAATTCGAAAAAAAATTGTCGGAGAATTTTGAAAACGAAATTTAATTCTTATTTGAGAGTCTCTGTCCGCCAGAGCTCGGCTAAGAAAACACTGGCAACAGTGAGATGGAATGGACTGTCAGCTGGTGTTTAGAGAACAGCGGTTCCCAAAATGTCAGCCAATTTACATTCTTTCGATTTTTTTTCGAATTTTCAACCGCTGTAATTTCATCCAAAATTTCATGGGAGTTCAAGAGGTTAGATTACACCTTGTATGTTGTTCGTAAGTAACAAATCTTTAAAAAAAGAAGATGAAAATATGTCTCGTTTTGATTCAATACCTTTTTCTGACGAAAGTGTATAACCGTTACAGAACTACAATATACCGACATTATAGTCGCAATTGCAGCTTCTACAGGCAGCAATAAAGAAAGAGAAAAAAGTGTATCGTTATGACTTTCTGTATGAATGCGAATCATTGTAGGAAGTTGCTGAGAATACCTTTGTCTTTTATTCAAGTTTTATTTTTAATAAACACCGTTTCCTCCGGCGCTTTTCGAATATTGCCATCGTTTGTGGAATGAACGTTTTCTGACACGTGATTTCTCTGCTCATATATGTATTTTTCCTCTATCCATAGCCTTCATCTGTTTGTTGAACAAATAATAATAATAATGTATTCTCATTGTGAATGATACATTGAAGCGTTCATCTTGTCATTATTTTTTTCATAAACCGAAGAAGTATGGAAATAGTTTAATATGATAATATAATAGATATAAAATCCAAATACATTTATTTGAATTCACGCTACATTGAAAATTGAAGATATGGTAACTTTTTTACCCGAACTTAGTAATAATTATTGGTTTACCTCATCATATCAGCTATCTTCTTGTTGGTGAACGGTATGATGTTCATTTTATGGGGGTTGATGAACTCACTCGAAAGTTAACCTAACCTTACTTTTAATATAATTTTCCAAGTCGCTAAAATATACGTTTGATTCATGATTCTTTGCATCAAGTGGAACGAGCGTAAGCATGCTGAACTCCTCTCCCTATTTCAGTGCCACCAAATTATCAACTGTGAAAAAATCAAAGTGAACTCGTGTTGCGACTGAATGTTTCCAATGGAACTTCCATCATCCATCATCCGCTTGCAATTGAAATGACTGGCGCATACGTTCCATGGCATGATTTATCATCCGACTTGTTAAGCAAAATGTAGAGCACGTTTGATGGAGTATTTTATAAAAGTGGTATTTGTATTGCTATCTCGTCCTGTCTTTGCTTAATGGATTTTTGAGTATACCAGAATATAACCAAATATCGATTGAGAGCACATGTTTGAAAAACGGGTAGATATTTGGCAGTTGAGTGTAGTTCTACAAAAGTTATTGTATTTGATTTTTTCCGGTTATATTCTGCCTTATAAAAATGATTTTAGGAAACTTGTAATGATAAAAACGTGTTTTGTAAACCAAATAAAAGATCTTAATGAATTGCCAATAAGTTATAATAGCCCGCTTTACATGTTTTTTTTTAATATCAGTTATTGCAAATAGAGTACATGAAAAGTTTGTGCATTGAAAATAGTGCAAAATGACGTTTACGATTTTTTTCTATCGATAAAAACTCGTAGAGTGTACCAAAGGAATAGCCTGTGGAGGGTAGTGGGCAGTTATTACTGTTATTTGCCTTGGCGCTCCAGTGTGACATACCGATTTTTGGTGGCGTATGCAGAATGGACAGTACCAATTTCGACATCGATTTATTTCGTAACTGTTACTACTCTTCAGGCTAAGAATACATTTTCTCAGTATCGTCCAACAAAACTCCTTAGTTTTTAAACAAAAATACTTCGTTTCCTCACCACCAACGTCACGTATGAAACTTTTCCTTCAAAGAAGACCATGAATCATTCCCGAAAGCCTCATGAAAGTTCTTGAAAATTATGCACATAGACAATATCGTTAAATCAACGATAGCGACTTTGAATATACGACCGTCAAAACTTCAGCGAAACCACTAGAGGGCAATATTCTCTAGACTCTAAATTCATAATCAGAACAAAACGAAAACGTTCCACGAACTAGCGTCGTTCGGAAATTGCAGCGGATATTTGATAAACAATTCTGCATACCGTGTTTTAATGCACCGGCAAATCCCATTATACGATTAATTCGAAAAATCAGGATGATATATGGTGAGTACTAAATAGCATCGTATAGCTTTTTATAATTCGAATGAATAAATTGAGTTGAAGGATGGTTTGTCGTTTTTGGGTCAAAAAGTAGTTCATGTCTACTGGCGTCTAGATTAAAATTATGTGTGGAGGGGGATACAGTTCAAAAAGCTGGGGGATGAAGCTGTGTCGATTACTCATACAAAATTCGGAGTTGAACAAAATCTGCTTCAACCTCCGATCAAGTAACACAACCTAGATGAGTAATATCCAAATATTACTGAAGGTAAAATCTTTTCATAATGTTCTCCCTCAAATCATAACATTGTTGCATGTCGCACTTTTTTGAGGATACAGTAAGCCGTCAGCTAGATTTTGATTTTGGTCTGGTGTATTCATGGCAACGAAAACCCAAAAATACTGTCTTGGATGAAATATACAGGGTGGGGCAATAGTGCGTCAGAGTCCGATTGCTTGAGTTTTAAGATAGTTAGGACGATAATTCAAAAACCTAATATAACTAGAGAACTGTGTCTATATCTAGAAATTATTTTCGGATATACAGGGTGAACCAAGGAAAATCTACAGGGTCAATTGCATTTTTTTCAAATGAAATGCTATGTACTTCAATCCATTTTTTCAAGCATTTTAGTGGTCTCCATCCACACCTCCAATATCCTTTACTATCTCCCAACCACTTGGGAGTTATAATTTTTTTTGCCAAAATAATGCTATCTGCAGATGCATACCGAAAAAACCACCGTTCTCAAGATTATGGAATGCAGGAGGTCATGATTATAATCCTATTCGTCAGATATATGAGTGATATTTCTGAACCATTATCATTCCCAAAAATTAAACAGGATGACTGACAATGATTTTTCAATTCGGAAGTTTGTGAATTAAATTTTCTCGAGTTCTTCAAATGGAACACTCCGTATATTTTCGACCATGTGATATAGGATTGAGAGGCGAATATTTTTTGTATGTACATCCCTGGGAATATTCCTAGCCGTTTTCGAGTTTTCGAATTTTTAGTAGCTCATTTTTACTGACTATTAATTGAACAACATTTATCGTGGGTACATACATTCTGACAGATGAGGGAAATAATCACTTATAATCTCCAAAGTGCTTGAATTATTGCCGGAAATTTTTCGAGTACATGAATGTAAAAAAAAATAAACTTTCAGCAATTAATTCAAGCACGCGGGGGGTTCGGTAAGAAAATTTCACACCAAGAAATGAACATCATTCAACAATTCATAAGAAATAACTGACGATGGGTTCGCCTGAACTATTTATACATAAATAGTTCAGTGCTTGGATTAATTGCCGGAAGTTTATTTTTTTTTTTTTAATTCATGTACTCGAAAAATTTCCGGCAATAATTCAAGCACTTGGGAGATTATACGTGCTTATTTCTCTCATCTGTCAGAATGTATATACCCACGATAAATGTTGTTCAATTAATAGCACACAATAGCAAACGAAAATAATTCCAAATCAGGAATTAAACACACGAAATGAAGTTGAAGGATAAAAGAAGTTGGGATTCGTTAAAATAATTGATACGATGTGTTTCCATCATCCTATAAGAGGTGTCAGTAAAAATGAGCTACTAAAAATTGTCCGAGTGGATAACTCGAAAACGGCTAGGAATATCCGCAGGGATGTACAAACAAAAAATATTCGCCTCTCGATCCTATATCACATGGTCGAAAAATAGACGGATTGTTCCATTTGAAGAACTCGAGAAAATTTTAAAAATCATTTTCAGTCATCCTGTATAATTTTTGGGAATGATAATGGTTCAGAAATATCACTCATATGTCTGACGAATAGGATTATAATCATGACCTCCTGCATTCTATAATCTTGAGAACGGTGGTTTTTTCGGTATGCATCTGCAGATAGTATTATTTTCACAAAAAAAATTATAACTCCCAAGCGGTTGGGAGACAGTAAAGGATATTGGAGGTGTGGATGGAGACCACTAAAATGCTTGAAAAAATGGATTGAAGTACATAGCATTTTATTTGAAAAAAATGCAATTGACCCTGTAGATTTTCCTTGGTTCACCCTGTATATCCGAAAATAATTTCTAGATATAGACACACATTTCTAGTTATATTTGGTTTTTGAATTATCGTTCTAACTATCTTAGAACTCAAGCAATCGGACTCTAACGCACTATTGCCCCACCCTGTATAACAATAATTCAAACTTTCATTGCAGCTCGTTGGAAGCATGTGAAAACAATAGTATTTCCATTGCCAAACGGAGATTCTTCGTTGTCGATATATTCTGGTCAGTATGACAACGCTGCATTTGATATTTGACAGAACAACAACAAAGAATTTGTATTTTTTTTTGGCATTTGACTTATAGGAGTGTTTTTACGTGAATGAAGGGCAATTTCTGAATTAGTTTGTGTTTAGGTTTGGGAGTTGTTAGGTTTTATTATTAAGCAATGGTGAAGCATTGTAAAATGTGTAAAAGACCAGTTGAAGCTCGAAATCAAAATATATCATTTCATAGGTAAGCTACCAGTGTCGTAACTATCGAAAAAAGGAAACCGAATTGGAAAAGAGAAAAATGAATGAATTATGAAATAACATGTCAATTAGAGCATGGGCTGTTCTCAAAATCCTGTGGAGATAATTCCATCATAATTTCAGGATTCCATTCCATAATGGGTATCTATTATTTCTATTTTATTGAACCTCAATATTTCTGTAAACAACGCACGACACTGCCGGTGAGGAAAGACGTCCTTTGCAAAGTATAAGGCGTAAGCGGCGAGTTACTCATCTTGATTGTGTTACTTGATCGGAGGCCTCAACCCTGAAAGTAGTACGGTATATGGTTTGAAAGAAAAATTGACCTCTCTCCTCGTAATAATTCAGCTGTGACCCAGCTAGCATATAGACCACCACGCCATTGAGACAGCAGAGCCCAAAAGTGATCCGAAGTAAGAAGAAATAAAAACTAGATGAAATACTCTGAATTGTTTCTCAGCGGAGGGTAAATAACTACAAGCGGCGTACCAGAAAATGTGCGAATGTGAATCACTGGATTATAAGAGATCCATCCACACTCCCATGAAACCTCATTTCATTCATTGTGATTGCTGATTCTCCTAAACATAACGTGATTTAGAATATTTTTCAAACTTTGTTTTCACGCATTTTATCCTACATATGCTTTTTGAACCAAATCCAAACTTTCTCTAATCCTTTTTCACTGGTTTCGTTCATTAGAATTCATCTCGTGTATTTCTGCAGCAAATAAGACTCATTATCGTCTGGTCGAAAACTTTCGCGGCCGTTGTTCAGTGGCAAACTTCATCAACCCTTTAATTTTCAATCCGAGCCGGGTCGTATTGGACCGATAGAAGACAAAGCGAACAGATGCCAATTAGCTTCCTTTTTATATCACGATCCTTCATAATTAAAAGCAATGGAATGGCAGGTAAGTCCTGAATACGGAATAATTGGTGGAAGATTTGCGAACAGCAAGCTTTCTCCGAAGAGTTTTTACGTTCAAAACTAAATTCCAACAAGTTTCATTAATTATTCTCGGGTAATGGTAATGGAACACAAAGTGCTAGACTTGTTAACGAAATTGATGAAAAACAAGAGATCCGTTTGTATTGTTTGGCAGAAATGAAAATTTTGTTATGGAGGATTGTTGTTATTTTCAGATACTAAGAATTCCACAATTTAATCTGTTGATTGCACCTCGTTTACAAGAAATGTGGCAAAACAATACATTTCCCTGGCTAATACAGCAAGGGATCAGAATTTTGCTTGATTTGGACAAGTGACCAACTCTTCAAACATAATCTGAGAAACTGGGCTTTAAGTTTTCGTAAAAAAAAGTTGAATTCATCTTATAGTAAAAGTTTGATATTCCTGATATTATTTTTCTCCTTGGTTCATGAAGTAACTGAACTTGAAAAATTACCAATTTTATAATGAAAAATATCTGAGTATTTCTCATATGGAACTGGAAGTACTTGACGAAAGGCTATAAATTCCAAAATGAAATTTGATTATGAAAATAATCCAGCATTTCGCATATTTTCCTATACTATAAGATTGTCGACAAACCCAACGCATGGCAAAGTTTCTCCTACAAGAATATACTTTGCAATACCTGCCCTTTCCTGTAAACAACTACCAACTGGCATTCGAAAACATGTGATATCTGCAGACTAGTTTCGTGATTCAACTCGCTCATCAGTACAGACTCGGCCACAATATGTAATTGATTTCCAATCGGATTTGTGAACTGGCACTACGATAACTCCTATAGAAACCACCTGTTCGACGTTTGCGTTAAACGAAAAAAAACGGAAAAAATACACACGAAAAAAAAACGGACCCCTCCCCGGAAAATACCTCCCGGAAAAAATACCCTACGAAAAAAAAAAAAAAAACGGAAAAAATACACCCGAAAAAAAATAAACGGACCCCCCCCCCCCCCAAAAAAAAATACCCCTCGAAAAAAAAAACGTCCCGAAAAAAATACCTTCCGAAAAAAAAAAACGGAAAAAATAGCCCTATATGCGATAACAATGGCCAGTACCCAAAAAGGAATGAAATTTCAACTGTGTGTCATGTTGAGGAAACTATATTTGATTCATTTTACAATAGAGAGGGGTGGAACAACAGATTTTCCAGCCTGGCAAAAACGCGAATCTGTCCCCAGGTTAGTTCGTTCAGGAACAATCGTCATAAAAATATAAAAAATCGTCTTTTTTGGTCGTCGACGATGAACATTCCACAGGATAGGTTAAAACTTTTATTGGTATTGTAAAATGAATCAAATATGGACTAGTTTCTTTAACATGACACACAGTTGAAATTTCATTACCTTTTTTGTGTACTGGCTATTGTTAGCGCATATAGAGGTATTTTTCTCCGTTTTTTTTTCCCAATTTTTTTCCAAGGGATATTTTTACCGTTTTTTTTTTAATTTTTTTTCCGTTTTTTTTTCCGGGGGGTATTTTTCCGTTTTTTTTTCCGTTTTTTTTCCTAGATTCGACGTTGGCCGACAATCCTATAGCATAGGATATGCTGTATTTTCATAGTCGTATTCCATTAAAAAAAAATATTCCACTTATCTCAGGACAACCTTCGTTAGAAATTTCCTAGTCAGACCCTGTCTCCAGAACGCGCTGGATTATTCGCACCAATAACGACTCCCCATACCGTGGAGTGAGTGACTATTCGGTACAATAATCATGTGTGACGGCCATCTGCATTCGTCCGGTTAAGATTTCTGCCATACTACAGCAAGCTGGTATAATTTTCAAGTTCGAGAGCTGTGTTTTTCTATCATTTCACCAAGGATTCCCTATTATCAGAACCACTATTTTGAAAGAATGGTTGGGGTAAAGCCTGCGCTTGCGCAGAAGTCTTCAAGAGGCTTGTTCGAACTGGGGAAGACGAGGCCCTTAATGTTTAACGTGCGATGTCATATATGAACGAATATTCAAACAATTTAAGATTGTCCAAGTACGTTAGTCACACATTCGAACAGATTGTCACAGCCAGGGTTGTTTCACTCCGGTTTTTTATATTTAGCTAAAACGAATATATATAGTCTGTCGATTCATCACAGGTGCATATTTATCGATTATGTGGGAAGCTAGAAAGCTTTTTATCACCGACAGTTGATAGGTTGATTCTACGTAATTGATGAATGAATGAATTTCGATAGCTGTCAAAATAGGCGTGTATGTATCTGTTTAATTGAAACAACTCACCTGGCAACCATCATCTTCTTCATCCCACCTGTATCTACAGTTGAAGTTTCCGTTGCACTTTAAACTGCTATCGATGCAGGTCGCATCATCACAATTATATTCGTTCTCGGCGCATTTCTGATTCTTATCTGAAACAACAAAAGTTGAATGATAAAATCAAGGACTGATCTACGAAGTCAAAATAAAAACATTCTTGTTTTTTGTGAGAACTTCTGAAATGTAAATTAACACAGTAATAATGAATTAATTAACAAGTAGTTCAATTACTCTTAAGACCACAATAGTAACTCACCTGGTGAGTCTAGTGTTGAAGTTATTTTGATATTTTTCTTGTAGAGTGGCCAAATTAAGGTAAAAAAACTGCGTTCGGAAAACATGGTAATAGGCCGACAAGTGATAATGTTTTTGTACATTTTCACTTCCTCGAAAAAATAAATAGCTAGAAGAACCCCGAACGAAAATTTGAGAAATTGGCTCTAGGTCAAGTTGGCCAAAATTTTATTATGTTATAGTCATTTGAGAAATATTGAAGTTTTGATCATTATGACAATAGGAAAAAAAACATGCTTGGTTGAAATTTGGTTTTCTTTAACTGACAGTCCTGGAGATTATGGCAAAACTTCTACTGAATAATGACGTTAACAGCTTTTAGTACGCTATGTAATGTAAGATGGCATAAGACTCTTTATAACCTTCCCCAATGACCTACTTCGTTCAGCTTCCTGATGAATAAAGCCAAGTTCGGATGAACTTTGGAAGTGTAGAGGAAAGACACTCTCCATAAATCACACACCTGCCGGGAAGCACTTAATATGCTATTTGCAAAGTGCATCACATTCTCATCAAGAAATTGATGTAGCGGAACACTCATTAACCCCCATCAACTGAAAACAACTACTAACTGAAACTGAAAGGGCCCATTTACTTGAATTTACTTGAATGGAAAAGTTTGCCATTATTATGGAACTTTGTGTACTAGTCGCTTTGCATCCAAAGTTATATCCGAAGTATACAACAGTTTGGCGATATAGCAAGGTCAAATCATTTGGAGATAGACACCACCGGCTCTAGATGGTGGTAGTGAGTTTGGAAGTACATTTATATAGTTTCATGTCAACTGGGATTGAGTATTGGCTGAATCACTAATAGGCAGCCTATTAAAGCATCAAATAGCAAAAACTATGGTGGGTACATGACACAAAGAATATATAAACTTTTCCTGACGAACAGTGAAATGGAAGTAAGTCACACTGAGACTATTGAAGAGTCAGAATTCTAGCAATTTCTTTGAAAAATCGATACTATTCAATCAAAGTATAGGGATTTTCTAGTGAAAAAAGTGTAGAGCCATGAGCCAAACTCATACTATTGAGAGGCCGGAAGACAGGGCCATAGGGAACCAAATCCTGTCATCTGCAGTTGAATAGATGTAGTTTACATTAAGGTGGAAGAGCTTTTGTGTACTTTGGACAATGTCTGGGATAAAACGTCAATTCAAGCGACAAAGTCAGAGATACCATAATGAAAGTCAATGAAAAAATCAGCAAATTACTCTCACGTCATAGTCCCTACGCCACCTGGAGAAATCGGAAAGATAAACATTTCCAAAATATATGCCGAGCAGAAGCATAGGAGTTGACAACGACATTATTACCAACTGAAAAGGAATCACCACTAAAACTCATAAATAACCATATATTTTTACAGAATATAGTGCAACGTAAGATCAACTTCTTCAATGGTTAGCAAACTCAAGGCCATAATGTGAACTGAATTTCCTAACAGTCCGGGTTCTGGAAAGGTCAATTCTGTAGTTTGATTATAGATGATTTGATTCGTGGACACAGCGTTGAAGATGGGTGGTCCTTTTTGATACATTCAAAGTCAAAAATAACGAACTTATTTTCAGACTTATAACTTGGGATATGCTATACCTATGTTGAAACAACTCGATCCCCAGGAGACGCCATTGATAATAATATTACTCCCTCATAAACACTCGTTGAGTGACCCAAAGGCATAGCCTGTGCGGGTAGAGGACGGCTATTATTATTATTTGCCATGGCGCTCTGGGGCGACTTACTGATTTTTGGTGGCGTATTTACTTTTCAGCTGTAGGGAAACTCGGAAAACCTACAGCACCACCTCGGGTGGTCGGTGTGCACTTCAAGCTAGCACTAGACGAGATTGGCATCTAGACAACTCACCATACACTTGATTTTCAACAAGGCATGCGGTCGCCTATCGATCCGATATAAAGTAGTTGAAAAAAAATCTTTGTACCTACATCGGGCTCGAACCGACTAACGCTAACTATCGCTATGCTGGAGTTTCGAACGGCCTGTGCATCAGACCGCTCATCTCATGGGAGATAATTTACCGCTAAGAACTTTTTGGTTCTGACATATTTACTGAAACCGCCAAAACAGGATTTAGATATCATTATCAAGTATTATATTCAATAAAAGATATATGTTATTGCTGGTGGTTTCTATAACTCAACCAATTTACATTTAACTGAAAATTACTACTTATTATGATCCTTCGAGCCGGATCATCAAGACGAGCTATTTTTAGGAAACATTTTTGAAAATCAAGGAAATATTTACGCAAAGAAATATTTTTGAACAATATAAAATACTACATAAGAGGGGGTTACATTGATTTCCAGAATAAATTAACGGAATCAATGCTTTTGACATTGAAATAGATATGAGTATATAATTTGGCGACATTATGAACATGTGAGTTATTTATCAAATAGGAGAATGGATTTGCTAGCCCAAGAATGATATTTAGACCAGTGGTTCTTAGATCGACGAAGTCATATGTTGTTTTGTTTTTATGCGAAGAGTGAAAATCATGTCGAGTTCACAAACATGTCTGCGTTTGATGTGATTGTTTGTACTAACGGAAACTTAGATATTATATTAGTATTGACAATGTTGATGGATATGACCCCAAATAGAACAGTGGAACGCACAGCATTCGACTTATTCGCAACCTGCGCGAAGGGTGCGCCACCTATAATTATTTCGTTGAACTGATGTAATGTTGCAAGGTCTTGTTTTGTCATAAGAGCTAGTGTATCTATTTTATCTGTTTTCTCATAATTAATTGAGTTTGGTGATATTCCTTCATGTTCATAGTTTCAGAATATAATAACCGAAATGGCGGCAGAATTGGGAAATCCAAACAATAGGCGTATTTGCTCAGTGCCCCAATGCTTAATGCATCATCAATAGTACCAAACAAAAAGTTTCTTTACATAATTTTCCTATTAAAAGCATAGAATTAGGCAAAAAGTGGCAATGACTACGTATATGAAAAAGTCTGATTAACATATTTCAATTATCGACATCTTCAACAATTTATTCAAATTCGAATGAGAATAAAATTGAACACCATGGTCTCTCATGGAATTTGTAGGCTGATCACCATTACACAGTTTCGCGCCTAAATTCTGAGCGCCGTCTAGCGGAAATGCATACTGTTCTGTTGTCTTTTCGATTAGGCCAGGAAAGTCAACCCCCTGTCGGTTATTCGCATGCATAGAACTAATTGATTGATCTCGTCGCGTAAATATCGAAGTCGCTCCGGCATTGGAAAGTGTTGTATACGTCTCGTCTGTGGGATTTCAAGCTAAACAGCAGCGTTGAATAACGTCGACCCTTTGGCCCTTTCATCGCCTACTTGATGTTTGAGTAACAGATTGGAGTGACTGGATTGGCGAGCACGGAGAGGATTATGTTTACGTTTACGTTTTTTTCCACTTCAATTTCATAAAAAAATCGAAGAGCATACGTGCGGAATAGCTTTGTCCGTTACTTTGATTATGAATATCAACGCATAGGTTGTGTTTGCTCTGTTGTATGGCCTTTGTCTCTCGGTGGGACAGGTTTGTTTCGGAATTTAAGTGTGCGACAGGTATTATGTGCACTGAATGGGTAGTAAGAATAATAATGATAATAAAAGTATTCATTCGATTCACAATATGCTAAAATAATAGGTAATCAAATGTGTTGATGAATGTGAATGATCCCATGAAAGATTGGTACGTAGTAACTGTGATATCATAAATTGGTAATTACAGTTATTTTGTTCAAAAACTCATTGAAATAGAAAAGAAATTAGTTCTGAAAATAAAAGAAAAAAGTTGAAGACCAATTGGATTATCATTGATTGTGAGTTCATTCACAATTTCAGTTAATTTCGTATGAAACTAATGGTGATTGGTCCATGTTTTCTATTTTATTTTTTAATACAACGTTGAATTTGAACCACCAACAAGAGACTGAAACAGAAACCTCTGATATAGAATCTCCAACTAATATCTTGGGTCTGAGCCTAGAATCTGCAGCCTCCAAAACGAATTCCTGACTGCAACTTTTGTTGTGTTTCAGAAAGCATCAACTTCATTTCAGATAGCGTCAATTAAATTTAAGAATAATTACTTATATTTCGGAAAGTATCAATTGTATTTCAGAATAGAGACTTCAATTTCAGAAAGCGTCAATTGATTTTCAGAAAAGTGAGTTGAATTTCAGAAAGTATTAGTTGAATTTCAGAAAACTCAGTATGTATTTCGGAATTCATCAATATCTATCACTTTTACGAAATTCAAATAAGTTTTTCTGAAATAATTATTACTTCTTCTGAAACTGAAAATTTATATTTGTGAATACTATCCACCGAAGTTTTATTACTTATATAGACAATAAGAAAATAATATGTCAATTGGAAACTTATTATAATTTTTTGTGACACAGCGAGCGAATTTAACGCCCAACTGGTATAATATTATGTGCAAATGATACTTTCTGAAATGCAACTGACTATTCTGGAATTCAAATGATTGTTTCTGAAATCAAGTTGATAATTCTGAAATACAATTGATGCTTTCTGAAATTCAGCTGATGCTCTCTGAAATCCAATTTACTATTCTGAAATACAATTGACGCTTTCCGAAAATCAATTCGTTAATCTGAAAAACAATTGATACTCTCCGAAATATAAGTAGTTATTCTGAAATCAAAATTACGCTTTCTGAAAAACTATTGGAAAAGGTGTAAAACTAACAGCGTCCAAAAAGATCTGCGGGCCATCAAATAGAATCTCAGCTTCTATATAGAACTCCAACTGAGAATAGCCTCTCGAAAGAATACCAAACACAAAATAGAACTCCAACTGAAACTAGCCTCCTAAAAGAATCTACAGGCTTGTCAAAAATCCCCTGTAGAAAGTGTTCCACACAAAAACGTCCGCCGCATATTGAAACAGACAGACTGTTCATTACACCAAATCCTAATTGGAAATCGGCCGATTCTAAAGGTTGGTACAAAAACACTCCCCTGGGGATCTGTGAGTTGTCCAAATGGACTAAAAATACTACAGAACAAGTTGGGCTTGATACAAAGCGAAGAAAAATCACTAATCATAGTCACCGATCTACCGCAGTTACACAGCTTGCAAACTCAGGTGTTTCAGATCAGCAACTCATCAAAATTACTGGTCATGGTAATTCTAATTCCATTGCTCCATACCTCACAATACAGCCTAAGCTTCACGAGGAAGTTGTGAACAAAATGAGAGGAAATATGGAAGAAACTAGTCTCGACTGTAATAGAACAAACAAGGTTGACTTCATAAACAATGTGATAGCTGCAACTACCAATACCGAAGTGACAACAACAACAGGTCCACGCGTTCTTTTCGAAAATTGTACCTTCAATATTCAAACCTATAACTGTAACGAATTAAAATAAAATTACCCCAATTTTTTGGAATATTAATTCATTGGCAATCCCAATGCAAGAAAATACAACTCGTCCTGCGGACTCGTTGTATTTTCAGCTTTGGGATTGCAATTCATTAATATTCCAAAAAATTATCGGTAATAATCATACCACTTATTATATAACCCCTGAAAATAGATTTAACTTCAATCAACTTCAGAATGGTTTTTATTTGCATTTATTAAGTAGACATATTTCGATAGCAAAAGGATAGTGGCCAGCAATGGACGATTGCATAACAATTGGAACAAAAATTTAATAAACTTATTACTTTTCCGAGAAAGCAGAGATAAAGGCATGCATTTTATCTAGTATTAGCAAAAATTCCTCTTGAATACGATCATTTAATGTGAAAAAAGAAAAAAACATACGTTGCATCAAAATACACCCCAATGTACCGATTTGCACGAGTCCCTTTCCAGCTCGCGAAAGGCGGCATAAAAGTGAAACGTCGGCAGAAAAAAACAATGAAATCCCTCACCTGATCCGAGATCCCTGAACGCCGTGAAATTCGCCTTGAATAACGTTTTGTTGCTCTTCGATTCGGAGAAGAACCTCACGAACATCTTGTTCGTTTTGGAAAGCACCGTGTCAGCGATCGAGCCACAAAACTCTTTTTCAATGGCATCCATGTCGGTCCTCTTGGAGAACACCTGCACGAAATTGCTGGAACAGTCGTTCGGTTTTTCGAGGTTGAACTCTGCGAACTGTAGATAGACCTGGAACGGAAGGAAACATCAGCGAATTCGAAACGGAATTTACTGCATCAAAATATACAGGGTGGAGCAATAGTGCGTCAGAGTTCGATTGCTAGCGTTCTGTGATAGCAAGCAGTGCCGGACTGGCCAATCTTTACCAAGTGAGATTTTGAAAAATTGGGGCCCCCAATTACCAGGTTTATTCTATTTCATGAGTCGCATACGGAAATTTCAACAAATTATTGGTTTTCGTACTATTAATGATCAAGGTGCAAGATTAGCTCTACACTTGTCGTAGAGTAAAAAATGAAATAAACATAACAAACTTTGAGCGACCCGATATATAGAGTTGTATTTACCTGGCCGCGTTTGCAACTACGCCAAATAAAATTATTTTTGGACACAGGCAGGCTTTACTCTCTGCTGTCTCAGTGTCTCGCATACGACTAATCAGTAATCCAGCGCGCCGCGCGCCAAAACCTAAACCGCCCACCGACCATACATACTACGCGCATCACTGTTGCCACGTTGCAAGAGGTCCTCAAGAAATCCTGCCAAATCGAAAGTGAATATTTGCGTTTGTCATGTTTCTGGCAATAACCAATTTCGACATTTGACCTTTTTTCTTAATTAATTTTAAATTATTGTTTCCATGTCTGTTTTCCTAGGGGCCCCGAGACCCCAAATGGGGGGTGGGCCCCGTGGGATTTTTCTCACTATCTCACCTGGCCAGTCCGGCACTGATAGTAAGGAGGATGAATCAGAACCGAAGTGAACCATTCAACATAGTCTTTAGCCGTGAACTATTGCTGAATATACAGGGTAAATATTCGGGGCGAAGCGAAATTTGAACAAATTCGCCTATTTTACGTGATTATTTCAAAAAAACAACATTCAACAGGTTGGAAAAGTCATTTACTGCGTTCGAGTAGGTAATTTCTTCATTTTCTTTAAAGCAAAACCCAATCACTTAGTAAAATTTCAACATAATGTAATAAAAACTGCACTAATTGTTCTAATTTATTTAAAACACTACTAAAACAATTTTTCACTAAAACATTCAAATTCAAACACTAGATTCAAATTTATTTCTACTGTGTCAGTCTCTATCTGCGAACTCTAGAACTGGAACTAACTCTGAACTCTGACTGTTCCCTTATATACTCCCAAGCAGATTCCATCCACGACTCCCGATTATTCGGGGGTATAGAACATTTCATCTAGATGGCTCTTCGAACAGTATCGAAGCGATCGATTTTATTCCAGCTTGTTCTCGGCGATCCGTAGGCCAGCAGATATGCTGTTGTAGTTGAACGAGGGTGCATAATTAATTAGATCAGGGCCGGTCTCGAGGCCGGTCGCGAAATCGTTACAATAAATTATTATCGGAAGTTTTGTCCATATGATGCGAACTCTTCGAAGGACACCGTATATCTGTTTTTATGAACTCTTTAAAAAGAGTTGTATACAGTAAAGGGTGCTTCAGTAAATAGGATCTCCTGATCATGGAATTTAAACTAATCTAATTGAATAAATGAATATTTTGAAACTTTTTTGTGAATGAAATTCAAGTAGGTAGTTGATTAAAACTATCCAAACATCAAAAATACTTCAATTTCATTTCAGCATCTTCACAACTGACCAATTGGAAGTTTTCACACATATATATGCTATCCGCAGCCATCTCACAAAAACAATAATACCTAATGTGCACTTACTGCATTTCTTGTAAATTCATGCACCGCCACACACTGAAGACTACAGTACGCGTTCCTACGAGGTTTGTTGATATTTACCTGATGACGATTGTAGAAACTAATAATCGAAACGTCGTTATTCAAACTCTCATAGAATTACTTTCTCTTTTTTTTTCAGGAAATGGAAGACCTGAGCCATTCGACTGTTTCATCGTAGTTGCACTGATAATGGATCAATGAGAAAGACATTTCTCATTTTTAATAACATCCTGATTGTGATAAGTTGAACAGGGCTAAATTCATTACATTTCTGGATCAAAACAGTAAAGCTAACATAGTCTAACTTCTTTGAATGCTTAGCATGTTTCAAGTATTGCGCAATTCATAATCCCGAACACTTAAAACAACGAAAAATGAAACTTTCAGAGTGAAATCGAAGAATGTTCATTAAATAAAGTTGATGAGAACAATTTGGAGTATTGAATAATGAATGGGCAATGAAAGTTCAAGTAGTTCAGCTTTAAAATATTAATCGGATTCTGGAAGGAAAACTATTCTAATATGTGAAACATAGGATATCAGATTTATCTTTTCTCGGGTTTGGAGGCATTTCAATTTAAGTTTAGTCTAGATACAAATTATTCTCCCGCTTTCGTATATCGTTAATTCTTTTTATCGTAAATTCTCTTATTACTAACCACAGCTTTAAAAATGTTCTATAACAGCGATGGTGTGTTGGATTTTTATACAGGTTCTGCATGAGATCGGGTGTGCGTGAATAAATCATCTAACAGCTAATTCGTTTTTTTTATGTTCCCGTTTCATTACTGCAGTAATTGACATTCCTGCTGAATTGCATGAAATATTATGTTATTTTTAGATCATTACCAGAAATCCCTCCAGATATTACCGAAATTCACCAATCGTCATTTGATTCATCATCATCGAAAGCAAAAAAAATCTTTTGATGTATCCGTAGGATAAAGTCATTCAGGACGGTGATGAGTTTTTCACTTACCCGCCAGTTGGGCTTAACAGTCACGGACCATAAACAATCGATCGGCATATCATTCCTGATGTAAAAATTCAAGGATTCCTTATCGATATCGTTCTTGCCGAATTCACCCTCTTCCTTCAGTGAGTGGTTCATGTAGCAAGGGATGGCTTCGGGAGTTGTTACTGAAACAATGAATACTAAAGTTTCTGATACGCCAACGTGTTTATTGTCGACTAATACAAACCAAAAACCGTTTTTCGTAGAAAATACAAACCAAAAACCGTTTTTCGTAGAAAATACAACGCTGCCAGCCTGCATTATGTATGTGTTTCGGAGTTTTGTGTATGTTTCCATATGCATTAATTCGAATAAAGTTTGATAAGTATGCCGGAGAGTATAAATTAGATGAAACGAGAAATTTAGACGAAGTCGAAGCCCTCTTCTATTCACGCATTTCCAGAATGTGGAAAATAAGAGGCAAATACCTGACAGAAAACAACTACATCCCGTTATGGACACTCAATAATCTGTTAGCTATTTCTTCAACGTTCCTCACTATTGCAAGTGCTGATTAGTGTAATCAAATATTCAATATTATCCTTCATTTGGTTGAAAATAACCACCGCTTACATGACATGTTTCAAGGTTTTCAAATCTCAACAGTGCTAGGATAGGCCAGACAACATAAGAGTCATCATGGCTGGCTCAGAGGCTGAGGTATCCGAAAAAATGATCATTAATCTGGGCCTGAAGGTTCCCAGATTGTATTTCATTATTGCATCTTGTATGCAGTTCTTATTTTTCCACGAGGCTTGTTTTGTAAAAGAAATGGAAACATTCCTTTCTTCTCGAATAACATATGTACAGTTTTGGAAACATTGACGTTTGCTTTGAAGTCATTTCAATACTACGAATCCAGAACCATTTCTAGTTTTCCAATTCAGAACATCAATAAAAATGAAACGACGCTGGATAACGGTTTTCAGTAACGAACGATACATGAAACGAGTGGAGCACATTCTAGGCGATCGGTATCTATTTTCATTGAACTATTGTCCGGACATTGAAAACTTTTCATTCGGAAAAAGCTAACAGTTTAATCACATGTTATGGCCGCCTCGTTATGATTGCTCTGCCCAGTGAACTCAATCATTCATTTTTTGAAGCAATAACCGACACGTATGAACGATCCATCGGCAATAACGACAAAATTGAAACGGTCCATTTCACAGGTGTGCGAAATACACATTTCATGTGCCGCTATTTGAAATTTCAGCAAAAAACCTCATAGTTCAATCAATCTATCAAAATAAGCGTTATTGTCGAAAGACGGACATCTCATTGACAAAGCCATAATGAATTGATAGGATTTTTTTTCATTTTGCCGCCATACGATCAGGTGACATGAGACATATAATACATCCTTTTTTTGTCGGTCACAGCATTAAAAAATTATTAGATACAATAATTTCGGTTGTAGATAACTGTTCTGAGATTTCTTGTGAGAATGGCAGGAGAAAATTTATGAAAGGTCTCATTTACCAGTAGTTTTACCCTCATATCAATGAGCATACAAATAAAACAGGCAACTACATTGGTCCTCACGAGTTCGCACAATTTGCGTATACTGCTTTCCCTTTGGCATTTCATTTCATGCCTGAAGAGGCGTCTATGTACGAATAATCCATCACAGGCGAACATTTTTACACAGCCCCGTCACGTTTCAAAGTTTGAACTACGAAATTACAATGGGAGTTATTCAAAGTTTATTAATTTAAAAGTTCAAGTCGAAACTTACAACTATAATTTATCACGAAGCTAGTGGTTGTCGTTGGCTCGGGATATCTTGTGCATCTCTGACATAAAACGTGATTGAGGCTTTACGCAAGATATTATCATTACCAGGAAATAGAGGTGACTGTAGGAGATGATCAACCACAGAGATGAGGGGTGTCCAGTTTCAAGTTCTGTGTTTTGTTATTGAACAAAGTAATCATATCCTCGGAACAACGTCTAGTCATGAAATAATAGAGAAATTGAGTTTATACAAATAAAATTGCGCAAGTACAGGGCATTTGGAAATATCTCACCATCAAGAAAGACCAAACATGTCTGCAAGTAGTCATACCCAGCGAATTAACTCAATTTCTGCTATTTGATTACAAGGAGAAAATGAACACATAAAAATATGCCTTATTTATTCTTCCTAGAAGATATACGCTGATGTCTCCAATCTGTAAATATTCTAAGGGATCATGAAATGTTTTAAGATATTGATCGTAATCTTATTCAATGTCGATCCATGGTGATCCATAAAGAGTGCCAAGTGTGTATGTGATCATTTTTGTTGGGAGACATTTTGGTCTTCAGATCATTAATTTCTATAATAAGTACAATGTCTACTCAAAAAGTAAGTCTTATCTCACATGCAAACTCCATATTATATATCATATTGTCTTCTTCAGTATGATTAAAAATGAGATTTGTGCTTTACCATGTGTCTTTCTAAATTATTTAGTCCAGTTCAGTTAACAAATTGTTTAGGGCAATTTTGATTTCATCATGATTTTTGTTGATACTCTTGATTTTGTTATGTAGGATTTTAAAGTTATGATTCTTTTTTATCTTGATAACAAAACCCAAGTATGTATTTCCTCTATGAAAGCCTGTACCAAACTACTCAGCGTAATCATGTCAGAACTTAAGAAAACGTCTCGAGGTTCACTACTGCTGAAAGCCCCTTCCTGTCATGTGCTGTTTCACTCCCTGTCAGCTTTTCATAATGTAAAAGGCAGGTGCAACCAGTTCATTTTCAAAACTTAGAGGAGGTGAGAAGGTTGAATATTATAGAATCGTACATTGACTTTATCAATATTGCCACACGTGTGTTACGCAAATAATCTCTACTGTTGTCCTTCCATATAGGGTTAATACTAACACAAATGATATGAATCTTATCCTATATTATTGTAAAATCATAATTATAGATTTTTATAATAATACTGGACCCATTACTGAACCCCGAAGCATTCCACACTTCACTTTAGTTATTTGAACACTTACTAATTCATTTCGTTCGGAGAAATATTACTCAGCTCAATTTCGACTGTATTTTTATTAAAGACGTACTGATGGAGCTTCTGCAGCAGCACTCCATAACTGACATAGTCAAATGCTCTCGACAAATCACTGTCTACCGATGGGGCCGGTCTCTCCGTCTTTCACTCCAGTATGAATCCATTTCGAAAGTGAATGTATTGATTGCATCATTTGTTTCCTCAGAAATTTGAAAGGGAAATTGCTGTGCATCCAATATTCCGTCAGCAGTTAGAAAATTTAGCGTTCGTTTTTGATTCGCTCATTACTCTGCCAAAAAAGCATATACGCATTGCGGCTTTTAGTCCCTCCCCCCGTTACTGTTAACTCTTGAACGGTTTGATGTACAAACATAAAAAAAACATTTGGAGGGTATCATCAATACTACTTTCTGGAATAAAACACATTGAGATTGCTCGATAGATGGCGCAGGGGGTCACATCAACTGAAAAATTTCAAATGGCATGTCAATGTGTTTTATTTTTAAAAGTAGTATCGGTGATACCCTCCAAATGATTTTTTTTTGTTGTACCTCAAACCGTATCGAAAGTCACACTGTATAGTCCTAATGCAAAAAAAAATAACGACAAGAGAAAAGAAAGTTGATAATTATAGGGAATTTATCGAAGCATGCCTTCAAAATTAAATGTTTTATATGGACTTTTCAATGTATCAGTATCGACATTCAGGGAAACAAAAAAATAATGAGTTCACTCAATAGACTTGTACGGCTGCTACGGCCTTACTTTGGGTTTGAAAAACAAAAACAGGAAGCATAATGTAATATCTGTGTCGGTCACAAAACCTGTGTTGCATTCTCAGGAAATACTAATAATAATAATACTCCCTCACTCATAGAGTGTACCCAAAGTCATAGCCTATGCTCTATTTCAGCTCTAGGAAAACTCGGAAAACCTACAACCACCCCGGGTGATCAGTGCGAACTCCAAGAGGCAACTAGAGTTCCTTATCTATCATTGCCCAGCAGTTCAACTAAGGAAAAGGCACTGGAGCTCATGGAGACTGAAATGATGGACTATTTTGGGCCAGAACATTAATTTAGGTGATCTTCACGGATGTGAATTTGAGAATAGTGAACCACATTTCAGTGTATAGCGTGAAATGAATGACCCTATGAGAAATAGATTTAAAAAAATATAAATTGCTTGATTCACAGATCAGCTTCTGAGTTATCAATTCATTGAGTATTTTGAATAAATTTTTTTGGGATTAACATATGAAATTGTTAAAATTAATATAATTACTGAAAATTTAAACAAGTTGACATTCTTACTTCAAAGCGATTGGATCATTAAAATGCATTTCTATTTGAAGAGGCGGCAATATAACCACTAGATTTTCTATATTTTTACGAAGCAGTTCTAGAAGGAATAATGTGAGGATTTGCATCTTATGACGTCATAATTTTGCCTAACCGGCCATGAAATTTAGATCCTCCCAGCTGATTTTTTCATAATCTATAGATGAAAATATAGGATAATTAGTGATAACATTCTGTGACAACGGTTTTGGTGAATTTCAGTTGTCGGACAGTTCCAAAAGTTTGCGGGGACCGTTAAAGCAAAATAATAAATCAAAAGGGTAAAGGAGTGCGAAAATTTGCTGGATAACTCATTCGGATCCCAGAAACAATGATGAAACCGACTACTGGATGTCTGCCAACAAGAGGACGTGTTTTGACACCGCTTTTAGGGTTATTTCTGTATTTCCAAATTCATCTCTGCTCTTTTATAGGCCATGACTCCCTCAAAGTTGTTACCCTGTATATGAAACTGAAAAAATTTCCCGATCATATATCTCCATGGTTACTTACAGCTGTTGGGCCTCCTGATGAACTCGTAGACGGCCTTGAAGCCCTTGTACTCGATGTTCTCGTCGGACTTGAAGCGTATCCACAGGTGCCGATCGCTGGACGTCATCATCGGCGGGAAGTTGTTGATGCCGCAAAACCGCGGATGCAACAGACTGCTGAAGCCGTACGCCCCGTCCCGCACCTCCAAGAAATCGTTCTTACATTCGGCGCTCTGCTCTATCTGGAACCAGTCCCGGAAGTCTAATTTGATCAGGTGACCCGGGGGAGCTGCAACAAAACGGGCCGTTACTATACTGCAGGGAGACAACATGCTGATGGGATGGAGTTTCAATGAGGACGTGTGTGGGCAAACGACACTGCGGGAACAGCTGGAGGCCTTTCGATTGTGATTGGTATTTGTATACCGTTCACCGTTCGATGCGCGAATTCAATTCAATTCAGTGTATTCGGTTAACCTCATCTCAATAAGTAAAAGAGTGACAATCACTGTATGCACAAGAGTTTTCCACCAACAAATTATGGAAAAAAAAATGTAAACAGTTATTGAAAACTTGTTACCAAAAAGAGGGAAATTTTTCTAATCGATCACAAGGCACGACAAGTAATGTAGTGGAGATCTTGATGACGAGTGAGTGCCAAAGAAATGCCACAGTAATCCTGGACATTCAGATGTATAATGACGATAGAAGTGATAATCCAGGAAACTACAAACTCATATAGAAGGATCCAACATCCACTAAAGAAAGGAGAATCGTCATTCCAGATAAAGAATTGACATATCAGACGCCAAACTCCAGTGACCCTCATCGCATCTCTACGGTTTTTATCGAAAATCCTCAAACGTCACATGTCATTAAGACCAATCACCAGATCACGGAATTCCCACAACCTAGCGAAATACTTCCTACCGATTTTACTGGCAGTTTTTTAGTTAGGAATTCCAAGCAATTTGTGGACATTTATCAAAGATTTTTAACTAGGACGTGGGCCGGTATCCACAACCCGCTATCCTACTAAGTGAGCGATCTGTTGCAAATTTTCGATTCTCAACTAGTGCTTTTGCCATAACTTTACACTCACGTTTGAAACAAGCGTGTGTTGCGCTAGTTGAAAATCGGGATTTTGCATATGACAGAATCAAATCGCTATCTTGAGAGATCTCTCGCTTAGTAGGGTAGCGAGTTGAGGATACCGCCACTGGAGATCGTTTCATCAGCTTTGGCGTGAAGAGCCATCATGTCAATGTCTCCATAAAAGAATCACTGAATATAATCAAGAAAAAACTAGAAGACATCCATCTACTTGAGAGAACTGATCTTCAGTCAGCAGACTACCGATGAGATCTTCTCATGAAGTGTTGAAGGAATTGGCTATCAGAGAGGCGAAGTACAAATAAAAAATTTGGCAAAGATACGTGGATGACACTTCCGTCATGTGGAACCATGGAATAGTACCTTGCCATTTCGCGATGTAAAGGCTGAAAGAACAGACTATTTACAAGAACAAGACCCACATGGGACAGTATCTCAACTCTGCCTTTTACAAAGAGAGGAGATCGTAAGAACATTGATGGAAGAGGTCCCACACTTTGCAAGTGGGTGAAATTGATACGGGACGTTCATTTCATGCAAAAAAAGTTTCCTGTGAATTTCAAGTTGGAATGAAGAACAAAGGCATTCAGAGGGAACCTTCTTTATGAAGGCCTTTGTTATTTCATATCTTTCGGATGGTTGAATGCCAACCTTCCACTTGTGAAGGGGGTAAAATTGGACATGGATACAAAATTTATTTTCATGTATAAAAACGTATCCTGAGAATTTTAAGCCGACAGGTATTTTCTGAAGGTAATTGTCCATTTCAATTATTTTGGAAGGTTGATTCCAACCCTTTATGTCCTTTGCAAATCGATGGAAATTGATACGAGGCGTTCATTCCATGTACACAAACTTGTTCTGTGAATTAACTCTACTGAGACCATTCATATTCTTGTTAGATTCTGAATATTTTAGGTTTATATTTCAACGAATTCCAATTTTAATTAATATTTTGTATATTCTTTCCTATTCTATTCAACCCTCAAAAATCTTTGAGAGACTTTTAGAGAGAAAACGAGGCTCTCATCTTTAAACGTGTGATGCCATGCACGGAATATACGGAAATTATACTATATTTACACTCAATCACCTGTTCACTCTACTTTTGTTCATTTTTCTAATTGGATTTAGCATACCTAAGACATTTGTTGTGATATAGCCATAGAATATAACTCAGTTGTATCGAATGTTGGAGTTTTCTTTCAAGAAAGTTCTTGCAAAACATTCACGTATCACTAGTCCAAAGTAGATCAATAAATTCAAATATCTGGTAGACTATATCAGTGTATGTGAAATGATGTCGTATACATTCTGAAATAAAAAGATGACTTCTTCCAAAGGGAGGATCAGAAGCGAAATATTGTTCGAAACTGAAATATTTCAAGAATGCGAACGATTGCTAGTTCAAAAATATGATATTTCGTTTTCATCTCAACAATAACAGATAGATAAAATGTATACGGGAAATGTTTTCAATTCGACATATAAAAATAATGCTAGTTTTATTGTGCATTGGTACTTGATATGAGTACATTTTCCTCCATCTGCTGATGAATTGATAACTTTCCTGAATACGAAAAGGCAACGAAGTGTTGAGCCAGATTTATACGAGGATGTATTGATATCTAGTTAGCCTAGACCAGTTCCTTGCATAAACAATATATTACGTTACCATAGCAACGAACAATATTTTATAAGAAGTGTCAGTGTAAAGTTTGACGTCAAAAAAAGTAAACCAGAGTTACGCAATAAATTAAAAGAAAAAATATGTCCACCGAAATTGTGAAAATCGAAAAATTGGAGTATCGAGCCATCATCAACTACCTGTATTTAAGAGGGTTAAGAGGAAGGCAGATTAACGAAGATATGCTTAATACCCTTGGTGATCAATGTCCTTCGTATGCGACCGTGAAAAATTGGACTGCAAGCTTCAAAAGAGGTAAATTTTCCATTGAAGATGATGACCGATCGGAAAGGCCAGTTACTGTGTCAGTTCCCGAAAATATCGATGTAGTTCATGACATGATTTTAACAAACCGTCGAATTGGGCTAAAACATATATGTGAAGCACTGAATATTTCATACGAACGCATTCATCATATAGTTCACGTCAATTTGGACATGAGAAAAATTGCTGCAAAATGGATCCCCAAATGTTTGAATGTTGACCAAAACCGTGCAAGTGTAGTAGCATCGCGTTCGATCTGTGCTCGATTTGAAAACGATGTAGACTTCTTAAACCGAATTGTTACTATGAATGAGATTAGGGTACATTTCTACGATCCAGAAACAAAGCAACAATCGATGGAATGGCGACACTCCGGTTCTCCAAGACCTAAGAAGTTTCGTGTCCAAAAATCTGCTGGAAAAGTTCTTGCTTGATTGAGTTTTTTGGATGAGGGTAGAACAATAACTGGAGATTACTATTCGACATTACTGACCACTCTACGGGAAAAAATTAAAGAAAAAAGACGAGGAAAGCTATCCAAAGGTGTTTTGTTTTAACAGGACAACGCACACAAATCTCATGTTGCCATGCAAAAAATTCGTAATTTAGGGTTTGAATTACTAGAATATCCCCCTTATTCACCAGATTTGGCTCCGTCTCTTTCCTCAACTGAAAAAAAGTTTAAAAGGTCGCAAATTTTCTTTCAACGAGGAGGTAATAAAAGCTGTGGAGGTCTGGTTTGCAGAGCAAGAAGAAACATTTCTTTTGAAAGGTTTAGAGACGTTGCAGGTTCGCTGTAATAAATGTAACCAATTAAGAGGAGAATATGTTGAGTAATAAAATATTTTGACACTAAAATTTTGTTTGGTTCTATAGTAGGCTAAGAATTTTTCAATATATTCTCGTACGAGGTTGGGTCTGAAAGTTTATAATAAAAATCGCAATAATGAAATGAATAAAACCGACAAAGTCGAAGTACCCTTTCTCTCTAAACGTTTCCACCAAGTGGAAAAATGAGGCAAACATGTGTCGTGTCAGAAAACAACTATTTCCCTGGCTAATACCACGACGGACATTGAACTACATCTGACATATATTTACTCATTCTCATAATGTTTTTTGAATGGTTCGTGATATTCATTTCTGTACATAAAATCTACCCAACATAAGCCCCCGATAGACTCCCCACTGAATACATAACGGTTCACAAGATATCTATTCGCATACGAATACA
This sequence comes from Chrysolina americana, assembly GCA_958502065.1. NCBI lineage: Eukaryota > Metazoa > Arthropoda > Insecta > Coleoptera > Chrysomelidae > Chrysolina > Chrysolina americana. The sequence goes on from OY293411.1 coordinate 101,519,617, forward strand.
TTATCCCGATGGAGTGCTATTTCTAGTGAAAAATATTACCGTTTTTCCACGGAAACCGAACACGGCCAACATAAAAATATATCTTTCCAATCGCGGCCCCATAAATTTTTGACCTTTTATAGAAATCTCCTTCATTCATGCCTTTCTTAACCTGTTGTTCGACGGTAGGCTGAGAAATCTTTTCAACCTGGTCATATTTCATCAAAGCACGAAGGGAGAATACTGAAAAGTTACGAAATCCACTGATTTCTTTGCTTTTGAGCAAGGAGTGGATTGAGAAGATTACATTTATAGGCACGAATGACTGTTAGCTGAATATACCGGGTGATACCTTGTGGCTTGGTAATAAATAGATTTCTTAAAATAGGTCCTGTGGAACTTTTTTCATATCAATTCAATACCTTCATTTCGATGGACAAAACTGGTTTTCATCACTACCGATTTTACCGGAAGAAACACTCATTCCCGAAATTCAAATAATCTCCCTCAAATTATTCTTTACTCTTGTTGGAATTTTAGATTTCATCTTCCTTCTAGCAGATTCAAATATGCATTGTGTTTGCTGTTGGTAATGGGGGTTGCCTGAAACGTAATGTTTTATTACTGATATCGTTGTCGTTACAAAATTTTTGCATGTCGTTCTTTGCTTGAATAAACTTTTCTATATTTGAGATAGACTAATTCTGTGAAGGCCTTTAGTTCAGATTGACGAAATTCGTCAATCTGACTAGGAAATGAAAATATCAACAGACAACATTTTTCATATGCCCTGAAAAAGCAAATTTTTGATATTTTACATTTCAAATTGTTCTAAGAATTGCAAACGTTTTTCGGTGAGTTGATTTCGAATAACGTTCAAAATTAACGATCAACGAAATGACGGCTATTTTTACGTGGGAATCGCAAAAATGGTCGATATGTCGTTAATCCACTGTCAAATTCTATTCAATCCACTGTCGAATTTTAAATTTAGTGAGCTTATACAAAAGATGTCGAATTTTTCAATCATGAGAAAAAAAATCTCATGAACTCCGGCTGAACTTTTCAATTCGAGAACGATTTGAGCTAGAGCAATTCTGCGAACGCCTATCGATTCAGAATGTTGGAATTAGTATATCCTAGGAATTTGTAGTCGATTGACGGAAGAAAAAATTACTCGAAAAAAGTCCAAAATCATGAAAATTGAAATTTGGATATGTTCAGATATAAGGTGTACTATGAAAAAGCGATAAAACGTCAAAAATTCTCACGTAACATCGAATATTTTTACAACTATTCAAAAAAATGCAAACTTTCTTCAAATGAATCCCGACGAGCTGATTTCGAATTTGGCATCAAAAATTGAATTTGACAATTACTATAACCTTTGCGATTTTGTGAAAAAATTGCCCGTTTTTGAATAAGTCGAGATATGTTTGAGGGGAGTTTGCGATTTTCCGAAAAAATTAGAAGAAAGAAAAAAGGTTCAACTCGTAATTGCAGAAGTTCCGTAAGTGAAAAACTTATCAAATATCTACTTCAGTATATACAAAAAGGATGAATTTGATGAATATGAAAAAACACAGTAAAATAAGTTTTGGCAGGAAATTGCGTCTTTCAACTCGGAATGAACTTCTTCTCTTCTCAACTCAGGAATAGTTCGAAATAAAGCAATTCTGCAAATGCCAATTGATTCAGAATGACGAAATTAGTAAACTCTGTGAATTTTATACGAAAAACGGACAACATTTTTCATATATCCTAAAGAAGCATTTTTATTTTTTATTTTTCGTAAAATCGCCAACTTTCCTTAAACGTATCTTGACGAGCTGATTTCGAATGAAGTCTCATAGGATTCAGGAAATGAGGGCAATTTTTTCTTCGAAATCGACAAAAATTGTTGTAATTTTGTTCAGCTAGTTGTATTTTTTAAAATTCGATTTTCTTCAATATTGAATATTTTATTACTTGACTTTGATCGCCTGTGAATATTTAAAAAAAGCGAATGTCACTTAGAAAATTTTCTTCTTAATCTGAAAATGTACTTGTTTTTCGAATTAGAGCCAGTTCACTTAGAAAACATCGATTTTGTTAATAAGTGCATTTTTTCGTGAAAAAATTGCTCTTTTTGGGTACCTCTTTGTCGAATTCAACTTTCGAGGTAATATTTGGGAATACGTAAGGAAAAAGTTTTTCGAAAAGTGAAAAATTCAAATTTTGCTGGTACGAGATAATTTACAACGTTTTATTTCTTTTTTATGGTACAACTTGAATATGAGAATATCTCAATTATGTATTTTCGGAATCAGCATGAAATTTTGGGTATATAGTGGTTTCTTCGTGATTTTTAGAGGTAAGTAGACTTTTTAGTATTTTTTTTCGCTGATCGACTTTAAATTCACTGAATATACTTCGACATTCTGAATCGATTGGCGCTTGCAGAATTACTCTAGCTCAAACCGTTCTCTAGTTGAAAAGTTCAACTGGAGTTGATAGCGGTGATATCCGGACTCATTTATTTTTCATATACTTGAAATTAAACCTCTTCAGTTTATGCTCACTGAATTTAAAAGTGATTCCGAATTAAGTTGTTTGTTAGAGCAGTCACAGTTTTTGAGATAATCAAATCCTTGCTAATGGCCAGGGAACGCGAAATTTGTCAGCTGTACATCAGAAGTAGTGCTAGCACAGATCCTTGAGATAACCCATAACTGAACATGAACTAATGGATCCCTGATTCTTATGAAACCACTGATATTTCATGTATACCTACACTGTCACTACAGGTCATTGTAATAAACCCTTTTGACCTAAAAACTATATAGTGACCGTCTAATCTTCCATTTCCCGTCCCCAGACAGTGATAAAAACCTATCCTACGTTATTCACGCAACCTTATGGACGTCTACGTGACTGAATGACAAAAACTTGCCTATAACTGGGAATCGACGTTGGCCTGGGAATTCGCTTATTCATGGTTTATTCTCCAAAAAATAAGTGTGTGTTGGAGGTTGCACAAAACAACTTTGATAGACAAACTTCCGCATTGCTGGGTTCAAATGAACTTATTTCCTTTGTTTGAAAACGACTATTCAATATCGCGCTAGCTGGAGCGTATAGTCAAAGTAAACTTCGAAGAAAAAGTAGTATTTGTTTTATTGTTATGTTAGCTTTTTCTCCTTTCTGGGAACAACGAGTGAAAGCAGTATTAACAAAAACTCATCTTCGAAAAAACCTCCATCTATCGACTGATTTAATACTTTATTATTTTATCACTTTTGAAACCCCAATAAAGTCATAATAATGAATAGAATTGATGAAAATGAATGTATTTGAGGATAATTTCTCAATCGAAAACTAGCATGATGTTGATTTTTTTCATATATTCTTTTACTAACTATATAGTTGGGTACAGGATGAAATTGAAAAACAAAACGAAAATACCCGACATTGAAAGAAAAAAATTAAATAACAGAAAATTTACCACACAATAATTTATGGGTATATTTTTGTGTAAATTTTATTTTAATTTCTTGTTGGGTACGAGTGCATGTTATAAAGTTTGGTATAGTTTCCAACGTTTTTCCGAATCCAGTGTCACAACCCAGAGCTGTATGGCTCTGCAAGCAGCATTGGCTAAACCACCCCTATATTGGTGATAGCAAGTAATGTTCTAAGTATTTTTACTTTCATGTGGTCAATGAAAGGCCCCGAATTTTTAACGCCTGATATGTCGCGATCTTGTTGTTACTTTAACTCAGTCAGTTGCAGAATTTTATTCGGTGTTATGCCGCTAGCCTACATGGACTTCAGACGATGCCATGCGGTGGTCTAATTATAACGACGGATAGCCATTTTCACGGGAAGCAAAAAGGCGTTCCAGAAACGCAAAGACGATAAATTCTTGCTCGAACTTAACGACGTGGAAGCCGAACATTATTTGTATTGTAATTTGCTACTTTTATTTCACTCTTCCGAACTATAAATTCCCGTAAATACGACGTTAATTCTGAACAATTTCTCACAACACAACCATAAATTTCTACCTTATTCGTTATCTTGTATCTCCATGCTGGTCTTCAACATTATATGTGATATTTTGTGGCTGAAGGACGCCATAATGTACCTATTCATTGAGTGGAGTTTCACAAAAACTCGAATGGAATAATAATATATGGATTGTTTTCGGATCATACAATATTAAATGTCATCTATCAACGTTGAATTATATCTGTTGGATCTGTCAGATTATTGGTTAATATAATACACACGAAGAGATGCAGCTGTGCACCAGTATTGGATTTTTTTCACAGAGCAAATTCAAATTATAGTAAGCCAATATAGCCTACCATACGTCATTCACGAATAGTAATAACAGATCTACTTACATACCATATTCTAAAGTAACATACTGCAGATCGATTACAATTGTATTATTACTATTTTTTCGTGAATTGCTTGAAAGAGATCAGTGTTTCATAATAAAACTATTATTTTATTTAAAATCTTCATCAGGGCTGTGTAATACGTTGAAAAGCACACAAGTCTCGTTCATACTTGGCACAATGTGTTATGACTCGTTTGGGAAAGAGTGAAAACCTTCGAGAAGAAAAATTCATACACCAAATCCTGTAGGAATGTTCATACGAAAAATTGTCTCCAGCGAGAGACAAAAGTGAACCTTCAGACTTCATATTTAACCGGTACACACCAATTTGTTGTTGGTTCTCTTTCTTAGTACCCAGTGCGTCATCCCCTGCTTCTGATTTATTCTAAGGGGATCGAATCATATTAAGGATTTATGAGTCCTTTTGAAATATGCCAAAATTCCCTTTGACAGCCACGTTGAGAGAATAGTTCAGAAAAGTCGAAAAGTTTTGACTTCATTTTCAGAGAAACTAAAATATTGCCTTATATAGTCATTTGATGCCTGCGTCATTTTCAATAAGAAGGGGGACTAGCCTCCCGACTAACATGTTTTTCCTGTAATTTTCCACGTCCTAAACGTCCAGAAATTTTTCCGAATTCATAAGCATTTTCTATGCAGCCTTGAAGGTTCGAAGAGGAACTGGGAGGGGATTTTAACAACTGAGCAGAATTTAAGCTGAATCGGTTGAAAGCAAGAGCTTGAAAAATTGATTTACAAATTTTAATTTAATTAAAAGCATATACTTAATAACAAAATCCACTGGGTAACCTTCCGAAAACCTTTCTGAATCTTATTGTGTTTCAATTTCTGTAGTCAGAAATATTGTTTAACGAGCCAAGATCGTACTAATAGTCTCTCTCTAACTCTGAAATGTTGGTTCCCAACCTAACCTGGTCCCAAGTCTCTAATTGCATTGTTTTGTGTCTGCAACAGTGAGGGTAATTACTGAAGGAACTCCACATCAAATACTCATTTATTCATTTATTTCAGGATTGAGGGAAAACATTGGCGGCTGTGAGAAACAAAAGAAACGACTTGCTATGCAGATGGGAATACGCCACTGAGTCATTAGTTTCAATTGTTTCAATTTCTACACTCCATAACTCATTTATAATTGATAAGAAAATAGCGGGTGGAGATTCATTTGTTTTATATTTTTATTGAAGGTGTAAATTATTGAAACTAAAAAACATATTTTTGAATGAGTCAATTCTTTTCTCCTACTCAGGGCAGACAAGTCGACGATGGAGACAATCAAGCAATGATTTGACAGGTTATTAATAGCGATAACATTCCAGTAGTCGAACCAATGTTGAGATGCCCTTGAAGATGAAATTTTTGTCCATGGTATTTGAACCTATCATATCTACGTCTTAGTGACCAAGTGAGCAAAAATAGCCAATCAGACAAACATTTAACTGATAAGTGCCTCGGTAAATTATCACTATTGAACAATCAAGTCACCATGTTATGACATAGTTTGACGTTTACTCAATTAAATTTTCAAAATTTCAGTCCCTTCGAGTAGATATGGAAATATCCATAATGAGTCGATCGATATCATTCGACTTCCGGCAATGGTGGAGGACTGACGGCGTTCTCGTGTCTCAAGTCAAGTACATGTGTGTGAATGTTATAGTGTAGTTTGTGTTGTGATGTCTGCCGTCTTTAGTACGTGCAATCACCCAATTTTTAAGTGTTTGTTACGTCTGCCGTACACCACAGTTTTTTAACCGTGGTTAAACGTGCAATCAACAAAAAAATATTTTTTTACATTTTTTTGAGTGGAGGCATTGCCTTGAGCAAGATTCCCCGTCCACCCCCTGAGTGAGTCCCCTCTACTCACGCCTGTAACCAGGCTGGGGTAGGGCGGATCCCTACGTAGTGGGGAGAGTGCTGGACAAGTGCGCCAATAGGAAGCAAGGTCCAATAAATACAGAGAGAGAGAGAGAGAGTCGATCAGTTGTGAGCCAACAGCATGGTCCAAATATCTTGTACTGAACAGCTGGAAACCGTAGGAAGAAGTGCCAGATTTCTTTTGGACAAGGCCTACAAAACAAAGCAGTGATGCCAAAAATAATATGGTCACCTTTATGTACAGAGAAAGCATGGCCGAATGCCCACGATTGACTAAGATTCTGTCGGTCGAATCATTCACAAAGTCTGAGAAAGAATCTCTAGATATTCTCCTTTTATTCACTTTCCTGGCTCTAGGGAAAATAATGAAACAGTCGCATCCTAGACTAGGCAAGATACACGAGTTGAAACTGGGAAACAGCGCAAGAGGTTACGACCTAGAGGATGATAAATTGGGCTATAAATGAAAACCCTCTTAAATATATTTAAATCAGTAGAGTCAAATCCAACCTGTACTACTGCAGGAAGAAGACCCACTGATTCCAAACCTTGTTAGGCTGTTCAGAACAGGTCTGGTTCACAGTTAAGATCTTAGGTGGTCCTCCTGGTGGAAGCCATGGAATAGGCTGTCTCAGGAGGGAGTTCTATCCCTACAATGCACTCAAATGTCATTTTATTGGTATCTTTGAGGTTGGATCTAATGCAGACGTAGTTCCTGAATACCTAGGGTCAAACCTCTTAAAGCCAACTCGAAAAAAGTATTAACGATGGCAAGGACATCACTAATGATGAAGGTACTTCTTTGGAAAGACATGTTGACTTGGACTTACACAACCTCTTTGACTGGACCTAGCAACAGTAATAATGTTTGGAGCCCTGCCATGGTGGCCAAAGGCAGAACAAGTGAAAATCGGAGATTGGGACAAAGACTGGCCCTGTTTGGAGTCACTGGGTTAATGTCTAGTACATCAACGGTCAGGTTTTAGACAGTAGCGATGTCAAAGAATGCAATATGATTATGGAAACTTTAGAATATCATTATGATTTTGCCATCTAATAACTGGTTCATTCTGTGAAATATATCCCGTTTAGTATTCGACCCTGTATCATTGGCAATGTGCTAGTTTCGGTTCTACCGTGACAAATAACCGAGCTTTGTAACTTACAACAAATAAACTTCAAGATACCATCCCAGGCAGCACTCGATAAATTCGGGGATTTTACTATAAAGTGATTGTCAAATTTGATAGCGTTAGTTATATGCATTGCGATAGCAGTCATTTATTAGGGCTTTTAAGGAAATTCAAATCCGCTAAGTGCGTCATCAAATTTTCTAAAATGTTAGCGCTCTCTTACGGAAAACGTCTACTGGAAAATTGGTTTACACTGAAGTGAAGGCAAATGAGCCTCATCTTTTCTCGATGTTGGAAACGATGCAAATCAGGTTTTCTTAGCATTCCGGATCACATTAAAAATCTTATATTTGGAAAACAATATTAAAGAGAACAAAGTAGTTAATTTTTCATCGTGTGAAATAAATGAATATTTCAACTCGTAAAATTGGGCGAGAGACCATAATTTCATCGTATGAAAATGGATTATTAATAACCCAACCTTTCCCATTGTAAATCCAGAACGATGTTGCTGTATGAAACAATAGCTGTAACGAGCACCTCCTGAAATTGATTCAAAACAACAATCGAACAGCATTTCTTGGATGGAACCAATCGCTACACGTGTTATGTATCAGTTTTTAACTGAATAAAAGATTTATATAGTTATGTGAGTTATATCATACTCTTCATTCTGCTATTGAGTTACATCAACTTTTGTCAAAATGTCCACGGAAACTTCAGTGCCTACCTAGACAGTAGATTTATCATTCAGTACATCTATACAAAACAATATACTGGGCACTATTTCTGGCGATCTACATTTACACTATTTGCTGATTTCGATGTGAGATCGCGAACAGGCAAGCACTTGTGCATTAATTATGACATTCCAATAAGTGTCATATCACAGTCAATGACAGTTTTAGATGGATTTAATTAGTGATACCAAAACCAACACTTTTAAGTCAGTATTTCGATTTTACCATGATATCTGCCTCGATTCTGAGAAAATACACACAATGAATATTGTTATAAAATCTGCACGTCGCTCTACCGTTATTCACGATGAGTGGCGTCTTTTCCAATCCCGCAACAATAATGGTTTTATATTGCCTCTTCAATGCGGGTTTTTGATAGTAGCGTTTGAGTTATACGTTTCTGCGGTTACTACAATCTTTTTCGCAGAAAGCTTATTGGGAAAAATCATTCATCTTCATGCTTTCCAACTTTTCAGTGAGCTCCGACTTCACGTATTTATTTTATTCTTTCTCTTTTCGTTTAGTCTTTGCCACCACCGTAACTTACTGCGTAGTCGGGAAATCTTCAGAAAGTCAATAGGTGATTGTACAACAAGAGAAATATTTATGCTTCAAACAATGAATAGAATCCAACTATAGAAATAATAAAAAAAAAATCTCCGGAGAGATAGTCTGAAAAAGAAATATAGCGACCCTACCCAAAGATAGTAACGCGGATATTTTAAATTCTGGCGATGGCTCTCACACAGAGTATATGAGAGGCAAATTATTTAATTACGGCGATGCTGATCAGGATAATGAGACAAACTCATCGGCTAATGATGAGTATACAATGTTTTAATTGAATCTGTCCGTTTAAAGTGGGTCAAAATCGAGGGTAAATAATGAAAAAATTCTCCAAATCAGTCAGACATTTGAAGACAAGGCTCAGAGTTCACTGCTGCGTCTGATGAAGGGTAAGAACATTGAAACATGTCACGTATGCAGGTGGTCATTTCTACAATGTCACAATCGGCACTTGAAATAGTTTCGTTGCACTGAAAAATGTTAGATATAATATACAGGGTGTTATATGGGCCGCGGTGGTGTGCGGGTTGAGTCCTCGCCTCATAAGCCAGAGAGCGTGAGTTCGAATCTTAGCATTGCCACCGGTCTCGTGCATGGCATCACACGTATTAAAAGGTAAGGGCTACGTCTTCCCCTAGCTCGCACAAGTCTCTGACTTTTGAGGGTTGCACGTAGGGGTGCAACCGGTTGACGGATATAACAATTTTAAAAATGTTTTAAAAAAAATTTTAACAATTTTTTTAACGTGGTCAAACTCGAAGGAGTGATTCTTTGAATGATTCTAAGACTGAAAGTTCATATAAACATAGGTCCGGTAATGCTCCGTTCTCAAGATACAGGGTGTCAACATTTTTAAAAGAAATCGTTTTTTTCGTGAATATCTTAATAATCCTTCAACCGATTTTATTGGAATTTGGCAGTGTTATTAGTGGTCATAAAGGGCTGATTTAGCCCTAACTCAAAAGTGTCATGTCCAATGGCGTCTCGGAAGACACCGTTACCAATATTTTTGACATAAAAAATGTGCGCCACTGATTTTTTTGCAATTTTTTAATTTGTCCCACATTGAACAACTGAAATTACAACTTTTTTATAATAAGAATTTTTTTCGTATCTTGGTTTGTTTTATAGAAAAAATATAAAAATCACTTTTTTGCAAGTCCCTGGGACAACTCAATAAAACAATTCAACTATTAAATCATCAAAGACTGGGGTGTTACTGTTATTTTTTTCCATATAAATAATCTATTCCAGTCTTAGACTTTTCATCAAAATTAATGCAATAATAATAATGATAATATGAAAACAATGATTTCTTTTGAAAATTTTGACACCCTGTATCTTGAAAATGGAGCATTACCGGACCTATGTTTATATGAACTTTTCGTCCTAGAATCACTCAAAAAATCACACCTTCAAGTTTGGCCACGTACCTACATAACACTCTGTATAGTATCCGTAACGGAATACTGTCAGGTATTCGCCTTATATATTTTGCTCACTTACTTTGTACGAAGGTCTAAAAAGGAAAATATTACGACTTTCGTTAATCACTAATCAGTTTCAAACTAATGAATAGTGAAATAGACGTGAATGATTTAGTATCTGATGAAACAGTCATAAAATATCAGTGGATAAAACAGAATTTGGCATCATTACGAATCGAGAATGAATAGATAATTTGCGTTTCAGTCTGGAAATTTAATTATGAACATGGAGTTTAGTAATGAATCCAACATCATAATCCCGAAATATAATGAGCAGAGAGCTCATTGATGAGTTAAAAAGGAAGGACGAAGGAACGTCTATAACAAAACCACACTTCAAAGCAAGTCTCCCTCTGCTTTTCTGTGTAGTTCACTGGTGAGTAGGGTATTGACAGTGTTATACAGGTTGACCATTTGAAAACGTGCCATTACTATATCCCAAGAATAAGTAGTGAAAGTTTAGGCCATATCAAAAATTATCATACACACCATAACATACACACCATAAACTCCATAAACACTATATAATAACTGACAGAGAATTCGGTTTTGTGAAAAATTCAAGCACCGAAAATGCCTCATGGATTTCCTCAAAAATACCGTGAAGGCCATGGACAGGTCTACCAAATGATTGGCCGTATTTCTGAACCTGGCCAAGGCCACGAGCCATTGATTGGAAAATACCGTAACTATGGTATTCAAGGCAATGCATTGGTAATGATGAAAAACTATCTATCAAATCGAATCCAGCGGGAGAAAATTGGGAACGAAATGAGTGAGGAACAAATTGTACAAACTGGTATACCACAAGGGACGGTTTTGGGACCGATACATCTTCTCATTTAAATCAACAATTTCATAGGTGATATAATATGATATGCCGATGACTGTTCTAATCTACACGGGAGCATCATGGCAACACATAAAAAATACTGTAGAAATAAGCCTACAAAAAATCTACATGTCATCTACAAAATATCTGACCTTTTCACCCACCCTCCGTGATCAACCGAAAGATTCCATACTGAAAATGCATACATCACTCTGTAGTACTCAGAACTTGTGCCACTGCCAGATCATAGATCAAACTATATCTACTGAATACCTTGGAGTGATTCTAGATCAACACTTAAAATGGACGGAACATATCAGTTTTGTTACAAAGCGTCTTCGGGTATTAATGCACACCGTTTATGAACTACGCGGCATACTTTCAAAAAATAAATTTAATTATATTGTATACATCACTAGCCGAATCTGTAATAAAATATTTTATTCCTGCTTGGGGTGCAACTTTCGCCATCAGTCCATTACAAACCACTCAAAACATTCTATTGAGAATCATCTTCAGAAAAAATGGACTTTTCTGCACAAAAGAGTTGTATGAAGAAACGAACATGTTGAATATTCACTCACTGTACACTTACCATGGCTTGATAAGAATGTTCCAGACACGAACAAATTTCACACAGAAACAATCGAGAGAGACTCGGTCAAAAATTAACCTGGATGTACAAACTGAATTCTTCAATAAAACACAAAATTCTTTTATGTTCTATGGTCCAAAAATGTTCAACATTCTACCTAAAAATTTGAAAGATTTAAAATCCCTTCAAATATTCAAGAAAGGGGTAAAAAATTACTGAAAAAGCACCCAGACAAATTCAAAATTTCTTGCTGAAAGGTGCATTTTACATGTTGTGTATTGTACATTAAACCCTCCATAGCAATTATGTGTGAAAAGTTATAGCTTAGATGTGTTTCAAATTATCCAATCTCTTTCGAACCTCAATCTTGGTTTCTATAATTTCATTTATTTTTCTCATTCATTTATTATTGAAATATAACTCAACTCCGCTTGCTATACGAATGTCATTATTAAAGATATACACTTGTCCAAATGCCGTGCTGATTTAGACATCATAACACAGGCATTTAAATTTCTGTAATTATATCCACTCGTCTATAAAGAACCTATTTAGAGAATAAACTCACTAACAAATTTAAGAATGGTAATAATAATAATTACTGTGTTCCATCATTACTGAATAAATCTGAATCTGAATCAAAAAGCTAACTCAACCTACCTCTATAGCTTCAGAATTTTCGAAAAGAAGCAAAATCACATCGAATAACGAAATCGAGATTCAAAATTCGATGATGCGAATTCTAGATCCTGATCGTGTGTAAGGTAGTTAGTTGTCAATCTGATTGAGGCGAACTAGAAATTTTTTTCACACGCTCTATGTATGTTTGTAACCGACTCATTCACACTCAATTTTGCCCTACTTTAAACCGACAGATTTAATTGAAACTCTGTACACTTATCAAGAACCGGTGAAAAAACGATAATTTGATGAGTTTGTCTCATTATACTGATCAGGATCGCCAAAACTAGATAGATAATTTGCCTCTCGTATGCTCTGTGTGGGCGCCTTCGCCAAAATTTCAAATAATCCTCGTGGATTACCTTTCCAAAACTGTTGACATAGCAGTGAATATCAATGTCTGAGACAATTACTGCAATTAATAATAGTTGGCACGGAAAAGGCAAGTACTGCAAAGATAAAAAGATTTAAGTGCCGAGACCAGTGATTACAGGTTTGATAAGTTCAATAATAAATTGAGAACTAAAAAGTGGAAATTAAATATAGTTTTTAAAAACTGAAAACACAATTTTATAACACATTGAAATAAAATGTAAAAAATATCTGTTTAAATAGCCAGAAATAGTATATTATATAACAAGGAACTAAAGTGGATGTTTTAATCCCGCTCGTGATGTTTATTGCCTGAGGGCTCGTAGAGCCCGAGGACCAATAATCACGTAAGGGATAAAATATCTTTTTAATCCTGGAGCATATACACTATTTTTTGCACTTCCGAGTATTATAACTTACGACATTGATACAATTAATAATTTTGATGAGTTATATCAATACGGTACTTGGATTACTCAGTAGGTAACGTTATAGCAACATCGTCAACAACATTTTTCAATTCAGTGACATTTCCATTAATGTTGACATTTAAACGAATCGTAATTTAACTAACAGATTATCAAGAAAATTAATCAAGAAATGAATAAATCTATAAATTTTGATATACAGTGTGTCCCGCTTTTCATGAATACACCCTAATATCTCAGTTATTAAAAATGCGATTTTCTTGAAATTTTGGTGGTGATTATATGTTAGGTAAATGAAGTATTTTGGCATAGTGAACATTTTCATCGACCATAGGCGTGCGGTGTGGAGGGGTAAAAAAAGCTGTTTTTTGGGGAAAGGATAACTTTTTTTATCAGAATTAGAATCAGCATTCCCAAAAACCCTTCATTCCATATTTTCCAAATCCCAAGAGCTGATTTGAGGAGAAAAAAAAATAAATTCACTTTTTTCGTCAATGCACCCGAATATCTGTTATTAGCGATTTTCATAAGATTTTGGTGGTGATTTTATGTTAGAAAAATGAAGCATTTGGCATAGTGATCATATTCATTCACCATTGGCGTGCGAAGTTGGGGAGAGAAAAAATGCATTTTTTGAGAAATTAATATTAATGTATATTTAAGACAACTTCGGAATCAGCATACCCAAAAACCCTTTAATTCATATTTTCAACATCTCAAGAGCTGATTTGAACAAAAAAAAAAAGTTTAAGTCATTTTTTTAATAAGTTCTTTCTTTGTAACAGTGGTAACAAAATTACGAATTAATTTATTTTAGATTCTTGTGTTTTCAACATAACTACCTTCTGAAACAGTACACTTTTCAACAATTCTTCTCAAACGTACATTCACTTTTCTTAAAGTTTGAGGAGTTATTTCCTGACACGCTTGCCTAATTACAAAGCAAAGTTCCTCTCTATTACGCGGCCGAGTAGCATACACTTTATTCTTCAAATGCCCCCACAGAAAAAAGTCACAAGGGGTAATATCTGGCGATCTAGGGGGCCATGGATCCAAAGGAGAATTATTACCTATCCACTTCATAGGGAAAATTGCATTTAAAAAGTTCTGAACTATCCCAGAATTGTGTGCGGGGCCCCCATCTAATTGAAAGATTAAGTTTTGTCTTTGTGCTAATGGCAATTCCATGAGAAAATCATAGAGACCATTTTGTAAAAAATTTTGAAAATTTTGTCCGGTCAGGTTATCCAGGAAATAAGGGCCAACAATCCGTTCGTTGAATATGCCACACCACACGTTAACTTTTTCACTGTATTGGTTTTTACAATGAATTACCCAATTCGGGTTTTCAGCTGCCCAAAACCTACAATTTTGACTAGACACCACACCGTTTGTTGTAAACGTTGCCTCGTCAGTAAACATCATGTTCTTCAGAAAAAGTCTGTCGTTAAGATAGTTACCCTGCAACCATAAGCAAAATTCAAACCGTTGTTCAAAATCACCATTTAACAGAGTATGTAGAAATTTTGGTTTAAATGCCCTAATTCTGTTGCGTTTCAAACATCTCCATACTTTGTTTTTCGTTAAATTCATTGTCCTCGCAACTGCCCTTACAGTACCATTTGGGTTGTTTCGAAATTCTGCTAAGATACGTTCGTCGTCTGGATAGTGTCTTTGATTTAAATTGTACCTCCCTGGTCTTATTTTGAAAACCGCTCCAGTCCTTGCCAATAATATGTTGATTTTGGCAACGGTATCGTGAGAAATTGGTTCTCGATCATGATGCCTTCCATTGAATATTCCAGCAACTTGACGCGTAGATCTTTCATTATTACCACATAAGCGGATAATCTCTACTTTTTCTCCAATTGTGAGAACTACTCTTCGGTTGTGTGCCATCTTATTAACAGTTAAGTAACACCGCTTGACTTATTGACATTTCGTACTGATTACCGATGTCAAACAAAAACTTTTGTTTCAAAGCACTCTTTCATTAATTTGCATGAAAACTCAAATCGGCAAGCCAACGGTAACAAAGTGTGCGTATCTTCGGAAATACCTAAATTGTAGTAAAATGGCAGTTGCAAACGATACAGAATATAAGGAAACGAAGGTGTTTGAAATTTAATATAGGATTATGGCATTTGAAATATAAAGTTAGAAATAAACAATCTATTGAAAAAAAGTGAATTTAATTTTGTTTTCTAATCAAATCAGCTCTCGAGATTTCGAAAATATGAATTGAGGGGTTTTTGCGGTCGCTGATTCCAAATCTGATTAAAAAAAATTGTCTAAAATGAGCCCCTTATATCCTTGGAGAAGAAGTGGAGATTATCCGCTTATTTGGTAATAATGAAAGATCTACGCGTCAGGTTGCTGGAATATTCAATGGAAGGCATCATGATCGAGAACCATTTTCTCACGTCAAAATCAACAGATTGTTCGCAAAGACTAGAGCGGTTTTCAAGACAAGACCAGGGAGGTACAATTTAAATGAAAGACACTCTTCGGACGACGAACATTTCGAATTTCGAAACAACCCAATTGGTACTGTAAGGGCAGTTGCGAGGACAATGAATTCAACGAAAAACAAAGTATAGAGATGTTTGAAACGCAACAGGATTAGGGCATTTAAACCAAAATTTCCA
Source organism: Chrysolina americana (assembly GCA_958502065.1). Taxonomy (NCBI): domain Eukaryota; kingdom Metazoa; phylum Arthropoda; class Insecta; order Coleoptera; family Chrysomelidae; genus Chrysolina; species Chrysolina americana. Next base: position 101,535,365 of record OY293411.1, read on the forward strand.
CATACCGTGTTAAATGGTTATTTTGAAAGACGGTTTGAATTTTGCTTACAAGGACTTATTGAAAAAAGAGTTGAATAATTTTTTTTTCAAATCAGCTCTTGAGATGTTGAAAATATGAATTAAAGGGTTTTTGGGGATGCTGATTCCGAGACGAAAAAAGTGAATTTATTTTTTTTTCCTCAAATCAGCTCTTGAGATTTCGAAAATATGGATTGTGGGGTTTTTGGGGATGCTGATTCTAATTCTGATAAAAAAGTTATCTAAAATGAGCCCTAATATCCTTTTCCCAAAAAACAGCTTTTTTTACCCCCCGCACCGCACGCCTATGGTCGGTGAAAATGTTCACTATGCCAAAATACTTCATTTACCTAACATATAATCACCACCAAAATTTCAAGAAAATCGCATTATTAATAACTGAGATATTAGGGTGTATTCATGAAAAGCGGGACACACTGTAGATAAGGCAGCTCACCTAATTTTTGTCGTAGTTATTAATAGTGTAGCTGCGGTAAAGTTTCATTTTAACTTTTTGTCCCTAGGGATTTGAAATGCAATTTTTATCTCCCTATGGACTGAAAGATACATTTTAGTCCCTGTTATAGGGGACTGAAGTTGGAACTTTAGTCTCGGAAGTGCAAAATTATTAATAAATGAAAAATATTAGTATTACTGTGAAAACAAGCGTGGTGTGCTCATTTTTCATTTATTATTATTTTCTGCCTATATAACAATTATTTTTTACTTTTTAATTCAATATGCTATAAAAGCGTATTTTTTAGTTTTTGTAAAATATAATTATTTTTATTTCGATCGATTTGGACAACATACAAATAACAAAATTCATCAATATATTGCATCAACCACGCTTCGATATTTCTCAGCTATTTCAACATTGTGAATTTCAGTTATATTGTACTAAATAAAATAGTGACCCGAGTAGTGACCACATTTCGCATCCATGCCGAAAAGTACGCGAAATTCCTTTTCTGGGAAAATCCAAGGAATCAGCGAATACTATTTTTAAACTGAATATATTTTGATCAATACCCTACGATTTGCTTCGTATATGCGTCGTTCCAGGAAAAAATTCACTCAATAATTTGTATCACTCGACTGAGTTTTCCATACTGACTATGCCTCAGAATATTGAAAATAGAATTCTAGAGAATAGTTTTTGAATCGGAATATGACGTTAAAGGAAGTTCTTTCATTTTCCTGAAGTGGGAGTAAGTGAAGTGGATTAATCGACACATCTAGTAATGTTTCGAGATCTTTTCAGTCTGAAGTAGGTATTTTTCTTCTTGAAAGGAGAAACTCTTTACTTCTAGTGAATTTTCTGTTGATTTTCGATTTTAACATTCTATAGTGGACTTTTGTGTAACCGTATGGAACCTGGATGATCCTGAAAAAAAAATTTGCTATGCACTGATATGTTTTTCAGAAACAACTACTGAACCATGTTCAGCTAACAGATAAAACTAGACTTCAGTTTATAAATGGATGTATTTTTTTACAGGTGATTGAGTTCTTATTTTCAAATGCAATCTTTACCTGAAACTTCAGTGGTAAACAAAGAGGAAAATTCGCCAGTTTCACATTATTTCTAATAGAGTAAAAAGTTTCGAGAAGTATCCGATACGCTGGCATTTTCTCGCAGACAAATCATCAATACGCGTCATTCATACTACACGAAGTCCGACCAACTTGCTCCAGAGAAGGAGAAAGGGTGATTAAAGCACCCTCTGTCCGACCGATTCCTCGAAAGGACCGACCAGAGTCGAGAAAACCGAAAAACAATTTTCAACGAGCTCGATGAACTCCATTCATGCGAGGTGAGGTCGGAACGAATGGATTGAAATCCAAAGTACCGGACGGCTCTTCGGGAAAATCTCAATTGGATTAGTACTGTACAAAGCGCTCGGGATTTCTCAATTCCCAATGGGGAAAAATGAAGGAGGAAATATTACTTGTTCACAAATGGGTTCGAAAGAAGATTAATCGGTATTGGAAAGTTTTTGCGGACTGCCATACAGAGACGGCGTAAATGTTGGATAGATTAACTAACTCTGGAAATATACGGATTACGTTGAGGCGATTAGATGACAAATTATGCTGTCGAATTTGAGATATCCGAGGAATGAAAAATAATATATAGTGGGTGTCAATAAAAACGTTTCAGCTATCGAATTTCAAAATTTGGAAAGGTACTTAAAAATTGGGCTGAGGTTTACACTTTTCACGAAAACATAATTGAATACCCATTTTAGTTATTTTTGTATCAAGAGAATTATAAGGGCCTTAATTACTGATAGCCGTGGTACATAGATAATTTTATTTCTTACCGATTTCAATAGAATTTTGTTCATTTTTGAAATGGTGTAAATGTACTTGTTTATTAACAGAACTTCATTATCAAGCTGTGTTTGCGTTAAAAACGTGTTTTCTACCCCAAATATAAAGGAGAATATTTTGAAAAAAGGTGAAAAAGCAAGAGAATCATTAATTTCATCGAAAAGTGAAGCCGTATACCAAAAAGAACACAAAATTTATCTGGAGTAGCTGACACGGAAAAATGTAATGCCAAAAGATGCCACTAAAACTGTATATCTGGCATATTTTCAAGTTGTTTGATTATTGGTTATTTTGGAGGATGCCTAAGTCAGGAACTTTGGAATATAAAGATATCGGAGTTCCGGACAATTTATTCTATATTTTCATACATCGAGCATCCCACGCTTTTTTCACAGTGAACTAATATTTTTCATTAATTATTATTTTCTGCCTATATAAACAATCATTTATCACTTTTTAGTTCGATGCGTTATGAAAGCGTATTTTTTAGTTTTTTTAAACTATATATCATTTCTCAATTTTCAATTCTCAATTTGTTATTGAGAAAAAAATTCTCCGGAGAGAGCCTGAAAAAAAAATTGCGATTCTATCCAAGGAATGCAGCAGACGCATTAATTACCCATTCACGACGCGGATTTTTAAAATTCTGGCGAAGGCGCTCAATGAAAGGCAAATTATTTAATCCTGGCGATAATCAGGATAATGAGACAAACTCATCAAATTATCGTATTGTCACCAGTTTTTGATAAGTGTACAGAATCTGTCCGTTTAAAGGAGTCGGTTACAACCATACAGGTGTAGCTACATAAAAGCGTGTAATAGTATATTACGTAACAAGACTTGTAAGTAACCCATTACGCACGAAATGAAAAAGTTTATGCACGAAGCCGCGCAGCGGCGAGTGTATAAATTTCATGAGTGCGTAATGGGCTTACCACTCGTGAAACGTACTATACTTTTTCTACGCCCATTCATTTTCTTCCATTAAATAAAAAACATCGCAATCATTTAAACTTTGTTACAATAGTACTCAATTGAATTGAGAAAGTGTTGGGATACAATTATATTTTGTTCAAGAAATTGACAATATAAATGACATGACATTTATTTTCATAGCATGCTATTTAAGAAAACGTGTCCTTTTTTTGAAGAAATTGCATAACGTGCTGCCTACATTTAGGGGCATCACTCTTTCAATCCTAAATATATCTCGATAATTCTGAAAGTTTTTATATTTTTTAATTGACCAAATTTGTGTAAATAGACCAAATAAAGTCTTACGTAAATAAAAATTTGATTGTTATTCAATTAAACCAAGAAATTTAAGTTTTCTTCTCAAAACGCACGTGTATGTTATGAGATCTCATTACGTGCATGTTATTGTTAAATGTCATTTACAAGGAATGTTGACAGTGCGATTTTTGACGTTTACAGACATGGGCGTAGAAAATATATTATAAAAATCCCTATTATTTTTACTATCCTATTAAACTAGTTAGCACCACTAAAAAAGACGGCACCTAATGCATCAAGATTTTGCTTGTCTGAAAAACAAAAATATTAATGTGAAGTAATGAAAGAGAATATTAGTTGTAAAAACTGAACTATAAACTCTTTAAGATAATTTGCTGATTATTTTCAATACTGTGTCTGATAAATAACAGAGAGGTTATGAAAATCTCACAAGTTGTAGATGCTAGAGAAATGCCGCATCAGTTCTCATTAATTCTTCTTCTTTTCTATACAAAGGTTGACCTCCTCTAATATAGCTGTGCGCATCTAATTCAATGTAGTATGGTGAATATAACATTAGGATAGACATATTGCTGATTGACATTCTGATTGAATTATGAATTAATTGATCGCATGAAACAGATATTAACACTCCGACATCAAACGGGAAGCCAATTTCCATATTTGACATATCTGATTTAAGCCTTCAGACATGAGGGAGGAATATAGATATCTTCCTTGATGCATACCGAATATTTTCCACCTTTGTGAGTTTATCACAAGATATTTATAAACCAGAAGTTAATTCATTGCCTACTGATAATAATAATAAGACTTCGGATCTGGTATTGAATGGAAACATCGGCACTAAATCTAGAAACATCGTCGATTACAAAAATCATCTAGAAATACTCGTTCTGGTTCCAGTTCTCAATATAGAATATTCTCATAAATATTAGATATGAAATTTTGCAGCCATCAAATACAGATGCAAGAGTCAGAAAAATAATAACCTGATAAGTGTCAGAAAAATAATATCCTGGCTAAAGAATGTAGTTAGACCTGAGTGGTAGGACGGTGGTCGGTGGATCAGCGGTCTAAGGCACAGGCCGTTCGAAACTCCAGCATAGCAATAGTCGGTTCGAGCCCGATGTAGGTACAAGAGAATTATTCTCATCTACTTCACATCGGATCGATAGGCGACCGCATGCCTTGTTGAAAAGCAAGTGGTGAATCTCGTCTAGTGCTAGCTTGGAGTGCACACCGACCACCCGAGGTGGTACTGTGGGTTTTCCGGGTTTTCCTACAGCTGAAAAATGAATACATCACCTGAAACATCAGTAAGTCGCCCCGGAGCGCCACGGCAAATAATAATAATAGCCGTCCTCTACCCGCACGGGCTATGCCTTTGGGTACACTCAACGAGTGTTTATGAGGGAGTATTATTATTATTATTATACGAGTTTGGTACAGTTATCAAAGGATAGTGAGCTCAAAGGGATAACCATAATTCTTGGTGATGAACTATTGTACGGCCCAGATGGAACAACTATAGAAGGTGTTCCAAATTAAGTCGGCACCATTGCCAACTCCGATATTATTGATGCTACGGATTCGGTTAAATCGGCAAACGGATAGCATTTTTAATTGCCTTCTCGACGCTGAAAACAATAAAAATTGACAGTCGCGTTTTCAGATTATTTCATAAAATAATATTTCTTTCAATGGAATACCCTATATTCTTTCATGTATTTCGATTCGTAATAACATTCTTAACAACAAATCTTATTCGACTTTTTTTCGTAAAGGTGAAAATAAGACAGTTATAATATCGAATAAATGTTCAAAAACACCGCCTTCTTGTCAAACACATACTTGGGCCCTTCTATTGACACTACGTCTGGCACTCAACACAGTTCGGCCATCAATTCTATTAATTATAGTTTGAATATAATTTTTCAGTTCATCTACATTATTATGTTTTATTTTGTACACCTCATTTTTCAGATATCCCAAAAAAATAAAAATCTAGATGTCTGGTGAATGCCGGGGCCACTTAACAGGCCCATTTGTAGCAATCCATCTGTTTCCAAAACAGCCTCGCAGCATTCTTTTTAGGCTGGTGCTCCATCCTGCTGAAAATAGATCATCTGACGAGCCTCCAGATCAAGATCATCGAAAAACTCTTCCAACACTCTTGTTGATAAATTAATGTAACGGGGTCCGTTCAAAGAACCATGGTAGAAAAATGGACCGATAATTCTGCCTCTAAATAGACCATACCAAACATTAATGCTAAATCGTCTTTGCGGATTGTGGGGATGGACTAGAAATGGATTATGCCTACTTCAGTAATGAAAATTATTTCTATTAAACATCCCATGATTTGAAAAATTAGCCTTGTCTGCATTTATTCATTTCTCGGGATCACCAGGTTCTAGTGTTTGCACTGGTCTTAACTTATAAAGAGAAATCTTATGTTTCTTCAGAATTCGTTGAATACCAGACAGTGGAACAGCTATTTCTCTAGATAAATCTCTGATGGAATTATTTGGATATACCTCAAAGCAGGATAAAACGTCAATTTCTGTATCTTAAGATATCACAAAACGTTTTTTAGTTCTCCTCTTCTCAAAAACTTTTTCATTGGTCCTGAATTGACGATGAAGCACAGCAAAAAAAACGCCGATTAGGTAATTCACGATCGGGGAACGAATTGCTCTAGTGTTGGAGTGCTCTTACGCAATTTTTCTGACAAACCAAGTAGGATTCTAACATATCACATTTTTCTTGATGGGAAAATGGCATTTCGAAAAATATTCGAACAGTAGTTGTCAGTTACAATAATTTATGACATTATCATGATATACTTGAGAGTATTTGACAAATAGTATTTCAACAAAGTTTCAAGGCAACTTGATTGCATATGACCCTTCAGTATTTTCTGGTGTATACAAAAACGGCTTCAACGTTGGATGTAGTTTAGCAGAAAACGTCCAACTCAAAAATAGCAATTATTCAAAATGTCAACTTGAAATTGTTATATATATCATATCAGTAAAAACAAGATTTAGTCACTGAAACAATGATTTCACATTTTATTCAACATAACGATTGTGTGGACGATTTCTGCAAATTTAGCAAACAGGAATTTTATTGTCGCCCTACATATGACAGCATGAATTTTTATAATTTGTGGGATGGACGATTCCTGCTTAACTACGTCCAGTTATCATTACAGCAGACATATTTTGATTCACAAATTAAATGCGGCTAGCGGAATGGCTTCAAGATGGAAATTATCGTTTTGTACATTAATACCAAGTGGTGTCAATTAAGTGGTGCGACCTGATGATCACAGGTTTCACGAGTTTACACCCCAGCGCAATTTTTCTTTTTACTGTCTTATTTTGCGATTAGTAACAAAATATTGTCATTCGTATAAGTACCAAAATTGGGTGTTTGGACAATCATGAGTTTTTATTCGCCAAAACAAAGAAATTTTTTGTACTGGTGAAAGAAATAAATATTTTCACATAAGTCGTTCATTTTCCACTTTAAGAAGAAACGTGATATGAGCTTTGTTGTTGAGAATGTTATTACGAATCGAAACGTATGAAAAAATATAGGGTGTTCCACTGAGAGGAACATCATTTTATGAAATATTCTGAAAACGCGACTGTCAATTTTTTTTTGTTTTCGGCATCGAGAAGGCTATTAAAAATGCTACTAGTTTTCCCATTCAACCGAATTCGTAGCATCAATAATAACGGAGTTGGCAATGGTGCCGTCTTAATTTGGAACACCCTGTATAATGTAGCAAAATAGGGTTCACCAAAGGCACATATTAAGAATGTTCAAATGACTTTATAATGATCACGTGGGTGACACTTTAGAATCAACTCCAACTTCCGTATTTTAAATCAACATTAAAAACAAATGTTATTTCAAGTTTAACTTTTGATAAAGGTATCTACTATATTTCCATTCATGTTCCTGTATTATTATTATTATTATTATTATTATGCGATTCACGAAAATTACGATGGTTGAAAATGATCTTCAGCGACAGCAATCCATTCAACGACACCCATGATCTTCAACATGAATACAGTTCAGTTTGTATCATTTCAATTCCCATTTCCGTATTTCGATATATCTTTCGTTCCAGTGATATTATGGAAGGAGACTTTATGTTTGCACTGTACAATTTCTCCAGTTGTATAATATCATTACTCAGTTGAATTGAAATGAAATCAAGACAGCCGATTCGTCTCTACAGTACGTTAAAATTCCCGAGTCGCTCTTTGCTTTCCAACGACACATATTCCCGTTCCACCACCGTAGAAATCGAATTCACCATACGACGCATCCGAAAAGCTCGGAAGACTTGATTATTGTCAATTTCAGACGATTCCCTTATATTTCCGCACGGGGACTACAAAACCTGAAAGCTAAGCTAGCTGTCCAAACGAGGCTTTCGATAAGGTCGACCCTACCGAGATAAGAGGCGAGAGGGACGTAATGTACGTAGGTGGTTGCCTGAATTATTATTGCCGACCCTAATGAGAGTAATTAGCGAAACTATCTACCGCTACTGAGATACGGGGTAGTTAATTTCTAGTGTGGTTGGATGTAAGACGAGATTATACGGAATTGTTCTTAATACGTAACATACCTACCAGGTGAGGACGAACTTCGTTCAGTAACACTATTTGGTTACGTCTCCAGGTGGAATTTGAATTTGTCGTGATGACAAATACTTACGTTTTCAATTTTTGAAAGAACAAACAGGAAATGAGACCTTTATTTACTTCAGCAAGACTCGAACTGCGTAGAGTGGGACAAATTGGACAAATTCAATGGTGAAAACCGCATATCGATATCTATCATCGTTTCTGAGTTACAGCATGTTTTTCAAAAATGTGTATTTTCAAAAAGTTTCTGTAACTTCTTTCCTGTTGAAAATTTCTGGTTTCTATGAAAACATTTCCAGAGCCCCTTGTTACGTAGAATTCAATTGTGTGAGTAACTTATTTTTTTCAAATAAAACATCTATAGTTATTGATGTAAAAATATTTTTCTTGAACAAGATACCCTGTATAATTCTGCATATTTCAGTAAAACTTGAAATTACCTTTCCAAAAATATAGCACACTTGATGTTTTGCTAGAGTCATCTTTGAAATACAGAGCTTTTAGGTTTTTTCATTTAAACTTTAAAACGCATACTTTGAATGACTAGGCTTTGGACGACGCGGCAATTAAACAGAATGAAATTTTGAAATGTTGAGAAAGCTTTCCACTGCAGTAATTAAAACTCATAGTTTCAATGAAACTGATTACAATTTATACTATATTGACTACTAATAAATGAAATTCCAACAATAATAATAATTATAAAGAACAAACAATGAAATATATTTCTTTAGAGGTGTTCAAATTGTCTACCAGCTTCTGGTACACACAGGCGAAACCTTTTCTGAATGTTTTTTGCCGATTTAATTAGTTCAATACGAGTGAGAAATGCAAAATTTTGCATAACTGTCGTTTTGAATTCGCATCTAGAATTGGTCGGAAAGTTGAAAATAAGATCTTTCAACCTTTCCCAGAGGTAGAAGTCCATAGGCGTTAGGTCCGGTGGTCTGGCCGGCCAACGGTTGGGTCCTTGGTTGGCTATCCAAATACTACCAAGGTTTGCATCAAAAAAGTTGGTCACAATAACAGTGTTGTGGGGCGAAGCCCTGTCTTGTTGAAAATGTATATTACTGAGCTCCATTAGTGGCAATTCATCAACAAGGGGTTCAATATTTTGCCTTAAAATTCCTATATACCTCTGAGATATGAGAGTGCCATTATTAATGAACGGGTCGATAATTCTACACCTGAAAACACCTGCCCACACATAAGCTTCGTCTGTCCAATCACAATTTTAGCTCTTTTGTCACCGTAGATAAGTAAACTGAAGTAGACTCACTCCCAGTCGGCGCATTTGATGTATCGGATTCAGATTTTATTTTTTTCTGGCATGCGGTGGGGTAAGAGGGGTCAGCTGAGAGTTGTCCTATCTCACTTGGTCTCACGTACGGCATTCTATCTCGGATTCATTTTGGTTGCGCGATAGCACAATTCGCAAAATTCGGAGTGGGGATGTAGACACAAATGTGGCGGCGAGTGATCCTACTTCAGTTCACTTATCTACGGTGCTCTTGGTTACAATTTTCCAGGAACCACTGTTAAAAATCCATGCGGCGTTCAAAATATTCTGTTCTGAATTTATGAACTCTTTTGGTACTGTATTGCTTGTATTTGTGCCTTCTCAAAATCCTCCAAGCGTTAGTTCTTGGTAGGCTTGTTGATATTTTAAAATTTCACGTTGACGTTTTGGGATAATTTTCAACAGCTCCTAAAACGACTATTCCTTCCAATCCCTTATCCCTATTTGATTCATGTAATTTTGGCCTTTTCTTCCCAATTCATTTAGGATGTGTTGCAATCTTCTCATCTCATTTTAAAAAATACATTTTTGACACCATTGAATCCTACGTAAAAAAGTGCTCCGGAAATGTTTTCATAGAAACTAGACATTTTTGACAGTAAAAAAGTTACAGCAATTTTTCCAAAATGCACATTTTCGAAAAACATGCTGTAACTCAGAATCGATGATAGATATCGATATGCGGTTTTTACTATTAACTTTTTCATAAAATTTTACCCTCAATTGTTGATAATAAAATTATTTGAAAAAATGTTATCCTCTCTGCCCCTCTGAAGTTTGATTTCAAATGAGATTGAAGCGTTATTTAGTTCAAAAACAGCCATACTGTGACAACCAAAACTGAGTTGTAATTGGCAGCTTGTAACAGTCAAGCAGATATTTTGAGCTCATTATGAAATAGTGCCTGAAGGCTGGATAGAGAACGTATAGAAATTCGAGAAGAGTGTATGACGTAAACTCCCCAAAAAACGTCAAACTTATAAAAAAATTACGACGAAAACAAGGGTCGATCGAGATTAGCTCACCTCTTTTTCGAAAAGAGTTGCAGTAACTCGCAAAAATTGAATCCCTAAAAATGGTGTAAAATTTCGTACCGATTTTAGTCTCCTGCTCCCATGAAGGTTAGTTAGAAAACGAGTAGTGGTTTGGCAATGTTTGCGACATGTGCGATATCAAACGAACCGAATAAGGCCTAATTATCAAATATTATTATTATTATATCAATTCGGCTAGTTGGAGTAGATTTGTTCGCCTTCTAGTTGAGCATATTCACTGCCAAAGTTTACTGCATTAGTTGACGAAAAGTACATAATTTCTGTCGAAATCCAATTTAGTAAGTACTTATGAGGTGCCTGCAGGATAACTTCCGATTCATTGCGAATTTGGATTTACCTGTTCAAACAGCTACAAACATTCCTGAAGCGATTTAATATTGAAATAAACATCATCAGAGCGATAATTTCGAACATGTTTTCTTGTTTACAACAAAGTTTCACTCTATAGCCCAATGCAAAATTTGAGCGAGGCAAGCACCGTGGAGCAATTCAAGTTGTGCAAGTCTCGCCCTCCGTTGGGCTTGAATTAATGGAAGGTTTTGTTGGAAATTCGACAATTATCCATTCCAGGCACACCTTTTCGTTTCCTTCGACGCCACACGCTGGAACTATTCACGATGTCTCATTATGAACACTTACCGGGGACGTGAATCATGAACATCAAACCAGAGATGGTCTACAGCGATTTCTTCCAGCGAGATAATAATAATAATAATACTGTTTCAGCTCCTGGCGAAACGAACATTGTCCGAAAAGAGGAGGAAATACGGACTGAACATCGAGATCTACTCGCCGAACTCCGCAGGCTTTACCCAAACCATTTGGTTAAAATGGTGGTTCAGATGATAGGGGTCCTTGGTGGACTGATGGACACGCTGCTATCAAACTTGAAAATTACACCGGCTTGCCGTAATACGGCCAAATTCTAAACCGGATGAATGCAGAAGACCGTTATCTTTGATTCCCTCTGCCTGCTCAGAGCACATGATTCTTGGACCGACAGTCACTTACCCCACGGCGTGGGAACTGGTTATTGGGGTGAAGGATCCAGCGCGCCGGAATAGTCAAAGCTTTAGAGACAGGGCCTGACTGGGAAACTCCAGACAGATAAAGAAAAAGCATACTTCAATTCCATCAAGATCGTATACAAGATTTTGGAAACGTGACAGTGTTTAGATGAAACTGAACAAGATTCTAATAGAAATAAATGGTCAGAGTGGATTTACACTGGAACTAGTGTGGTATGTCAAGTTCTGAAACACTAATAAATCAAATTGTTGTGAAAACTCCTCCCAAGAGCGATTTCCCTAGTTGATACCGTGATGGACATATAATTTATAGATAGTGTTTTTGAAGTGTCCCATTTTGTTCATTTCTGAATCAGACAACAAGAAACTGCAGTTTTCCATGTTCTTTCAGCATCGTACCCATAGAACTTCAAATAGTTCCCAGGTACACCGTTTCAGATGTGCAAAATATGAAATGAAAGATCTCTTCTATCCTTGGCTAATCTGAATTCGACTAGAGAAAAACTTCGGTCTTATGACCTTGTTGATCTCGTATACATCGTTTCCTCAAGGCTACTTGAATTCCTCATTTAAATTTCCTGGATCAAATATCTTTCAAACACATTCTGTCAGATCAATGATAATTCCTCGCTCGTGACTTGGATGGTTTCGTGAGATCAAGAACATAGAAAAAATATGTACTTTACGCTGATGTTATATGAACAAATCATAAAACCGGCATATCTCAATTCTGCACAGTTCTGTTAGTTACGCCCATACGATTAATTTGTTATTGTGTTATATTATTTTTTACTTTCTTGAGGATGAACTTTTACCTTCCAAGTTGCCGATTCCTCAGAGTATCCAGTCGAGAAAAGTTTGATAGTTGGTTGGGGTGAACTTGGGGCATGTAGCATTATGCCGAATGTTTTCATCACATTTTCACACTAGAGACAGGTGCACATAAATCTAATTCCTGAACAAACCCCCTCGAAATGAAATTAATTTCGGCTTCAAAGGTGCTCTCGGAGCTTTCTGTGAAAAAGCCTTCTACATACAAACAATTTTTGCCTTTGTTCAAAGAAAAATGTGCGTTCGCCAGCCCCAGGCTATCGTTATTGTGCTAGGTGTTAAATTTAATGGGGACTTTGAGCGAGTCTTTCAACTAGACTCAAAGAGGGATTTGATACGGCTTGAAAATTATTATATTTTTCGTCCTTCTGCATGCAAGGCTAGTTTTCCCTCAATTGAATAAAGCATGTTTTACTCTAGTTCGTTAATGAGTACGCCTGTAAAAGCATGCATGCTATAATTATAATATTCACGCTTCAGTTAAAATAATTCCAGTGAAATTTCTAGAGGATCCGAGTATATGAGGACGAAAGAAGGAATTGATATCGCAAGCTTTTGAATTAGGTTATGAAAGGCATTGAAAATTCTGACTTGATACATTTCGAATACATAATTTATATGAATTATGACGTTCTCGGATTCATATTCAATTTGAGATGGAATATTCTGTAACTTTGATTAAATTCACATTGAAATCCATATTGAATTCAATGGTGTGTTGTATTTTCGAAAAGATGCAAATGATTGTCTTTTCAATGATCTTGCTGGCATATATTGAAAATAGAGCACTTCCCAAAAGTGTTTGCCACAAAAAATTACATTTGAGCGGTGATTATTGAGCATTTTCAACACTAAAATGTTCGCGAGAACTGAGAATTTTCAGAAAGTGCTTAAAAATATCGAGCACTTAGCAATTTTGACCAATTTAAAATTGAATAACGGAACATAACTTGAGTATATCGATTCAATCTGAGACAACAATAGATCTCTGAAATATTTGAGATTTCTCATTATACTTTGTTGATATTTTCACAGTCACTGTATTTTTACTGTAATTGTACCGGTCCTAACAATAACTGCCTAAAATATCCGGTAGTTCAAAAAGTATTTATCCATATTATATTTATAAATATAGTATATTACAGTAAATATAGTAGAAGTAGTAGTAGTGGTAGTAGTAGTGGAAGTATAGTAAATAAGTACCTATATTAAAAACAAATTATTGCAAATTGTTAGTAAAAAGATTCCGTGCTTCCTAGAATGTATGCATTTTCGCTAACGAGGGATTTTGACGATATTGGAGACACTCGAAAATCATTATATTGATTCCATGTGACTATGTACGGATGTTTACAATAAGCTATGTAGTGCCCGCTGACGGTAATCCCGCTGTGATTGGCTAATGCATACAGATTATAACGACAAGATGTTAAATTAGCTGCCACATATTTGTTGAGATATAACCCTAATCTAAAGGAAAATCAATTTTGACCTTCAATTCCATTCTAGATCTTTCGACATTCTTCCTGCAATAATATTTTTAGTAGAATTACTAGAATATTGGGCCTTTATGAATCGATACCAACCCATAATTTTGTTACATCATGAATTTTTCATCATGCATTTATCATGCATGTCAGAGCAAATATTAATTTCAGGGCATGTGGGAACTCCAATGTTGATAGGGTTATACACTTCCGCGTCAAATCGGATATATAATATTTGACGAAGGGAGTAGCTGAGGCAACGTTATACGTAAGAGGATAGAATATTCATTTTGTGTTCTACAAGGAATGTGATTATATTAACTACTTCAGTTGAATGATTAAGAACATTTATGGATCCCTGGAACAGTGAGAAATCCAGATGGATTTTTATTCTAGTCTTGTGCCCTTCTAGGGTGTGACACTGTCCCATATATGGAACACAATAGTCTTGGCGATCTGGCTCTGTTCATGGATATTTTTATCGACGATGCTTCTAAAATATCATCAATTTGCATAAATTCAAGAAGATGCCAATTTCTATCTATTTTTCCTCAATACGGGATTTTTCTTTTCATAGGAACTAAAATATAAATAATTCGAATTATCAGACACTAAAGGTATACTGGTTCTTGTTTTTTCAGTTCATCTTTGTTATTTTTGAGATGTCTACCCAAAGTATTGTCTATCCTAATCGCAATATTAGTACCTTGCTTTTTCAAGAAATGACCAATTTTATTGCTTGGTTCACCGATATAAGTGAATTTTTTTGATTATTTGGTGGTCCTTCAGAAGAGAAGCTTATCTATCAAAGACGATTTATAACCATTGTTGACTACAATTTGTAATAATATCCAATTCTTCAATATAATTGGAGGTACTGAGAGCGATGCTAACTTGGGTATGATGAGCTATTGTGAATTGTGATATCTGTATGAAACGGTTTGTGAAAAATTGAAAATTTATGTTCATTATTTACTTTAGTTATCGTTAGGTTTCAAAAATTTTCCGAATCATTTTTTATATTCTGTTGTGAAATTCATTGAAAGGTGAAGAGAATTGATAAATTCCGAAAATAGATCCAATTATCTTATTGTACCTGTAAATATCAACATACCTATACTAATATATGAAGTTTTTGAACATTTTATTTCTTTTTATTGAGTTTCTGAATTATCTATGAAAATTTCAGCCAATAAAGGGCCCAAGGGATTACCCATAATCATAATCAACCCTTCATTAGATGAGTGAAGTTCATCTTGAACTGAAAATAATCTTGACTTATTTGACCAATATTCGTTTTTAAATGATTTAAATGATTTATTTATATCTAATAGCATTTCAACTAATATTATCTTCTTGAAAGGGAGACTTGGAAATTGATTT
This sequence comes from Chrysolina americana, assembly GCA_958502065.1. Taxonomy (NCBI): domain Eukaryota; kingdom Metazoa; phylum Arthropoda; class Insecta; order Coleoptera; family Chrysomelidae; genus Chrysolina; species Chrysolina americana. The sequence goes on from OY293411.1 coordinate 101,550,734, forward strand.
TGTACTTCAAATGAAATAAATTTTGAAAATTTTGTGTTTGATGGTTGTGATTTTTGTTTGATAGTTGTAATTTGATTGTATTGACGATTTGTATTCGTCGTTTTTGTGCAATGAAGACTAAAAATGTATTGAGAAAAAAAAAGTCATTATGTTGTTACTAGGATGATACAGGTACAGGAGAAATTTTTATTTAATTTTATTTCCAAATGTCATGGCTTCATGTCAAAAATGAAAGACAGAGAATTTCTTCTCAAGTAGCTAAATTAAAAAATACGTATCTCAGTTTTCTCAATATCGCAAATTATTTTTGGATGTTTTTTTCTAGAATCAAATAGGCTATTGACAACCTGGGTGGATTGATCAGAATTTGATAATATTTGAAACAATATTGGCTAACTGATGATCTTCGGATTTCAAATCCTACTATCATTGAATTTGAGTCACAGCCAACTAAACGATTTTTAAAGACAGCAGCAAATCAAGAAATAATTACAAATGTGTGATACATGGTTGAAAAAAGCATTTTAAGGCAAATTCAACAGCGTAGAAAAATGTACAGTGAACAGGTGGTTGAAAGTAACAGTTTTCAGGCTCAAAGGAAGCGATATCATTGAAAATACCTCCTGTGAATTTCAATTATTTTTTCTTCAAATGAAAGTGCTACAGGCTGCTTCATGTGTCCTGTATAATCAGGCATTCTTCACTCTTGGTGTTTTTGATGAAGAATATCAATGCTAAAAAAGTATAGACTACTTCAACAAACTACTAGTGCAGCCGTCAACCGTTATCACTAGCCATTTCCGGTGCCGATGCAGAGAGTAGTTTACAGATCAAACCGCCCTGGATACGCGTGATGCACATGATGCCAGCAATATCACGAAGCAAACTCATTATTGTCTAAGTTCCAGATACGGTTACTAAATTCCCTGTAGGTGTTGAGCAAACTAGTCATTGTTGGCTGGTTGATCCTACAAATTAACTATTACAATTCATCTGCGCTCTACAACTATTCTCCTGCACAAATTGGCTAACTTCCTGAAGAATAATTAACATTACGACGAGAAGGGAAACGCTCGAAACTTCACTGATTCATTATTGTCAATATAGTGAAATTTAATTTAATTGAAATTGATGAGAATGCCTCTATTCGTCCAAAACTTTTTGAACTTTGATACGAACCAGAAATTCATAAATTACAAAGGAAGTATAGCAATATCGTCGAATTCTTTGGGAAAATCCATTCGGTTGGAAACAGTTTCTGAATGGTTACCGACTCATACAAAATTTTCGAAAATGTTATTGGATTTTTAAAATGAAAGCGATAGCAGATACACTCGGTTTCCTGAAAGCACATAAAGTTGAAAGAAACATGAGCAAGGGGCAATAACTTGTCAAGTACGATAACATGTATTCAAATGAAGAATAGGTCAGTTATGGAGTGCCTCAAGGGTCGGTACTGGGACCAATATTATCGAATTTGTGAAATTTATTTTTACGAATCACTCAGGATTTTCGGAGAAACCCCTCAAAAGCAGAGCGTGTGCGAGCAAGGGAGATCCGGGACCTACAGTTTCAATCAAAGTGAATTCCGAACCACTTTAGCTCAGTGACAGACTGTTCGGGGGATCGAACCCGGGTCGTCTGGATGGGAGCAAACACCACAGCCACTTCACAACGAATGACATTTTACATCACGTTAAAGAACTCAAGCTGGAACTCTCTGCGGATGATACTCAAGGATGTGGAACGAAGACCTTGAGAATATCTTCATGCAAATCTGTGATAGTTATATATTAATAAAACGTTATGATTATACTGTCGAAAGCGAATGTAAAAATGATCGATAAAAAAAAATTATAAATCAACCTAGACAGCATTGAAAAAGTGAAAAATGTTGAAATATTTAGAAGTGAATATTGATAGGCAACTGAATAACAGTCGCTATATTTAGTGACTTCATTAAGAATAAATTGGCACAAAAAAAAAGGTTTCTTGTACAGGCTTGGAGATGAAGTATCTCATTTCAGAACATATCCAATCAAGTCTATCCTCATATCGATTATTGCCACTTCACTAAATATCCGAAATGATGAGGAGATTAATATAATACAAAAACTTCAATATAATGCAATGAGAGCAGAGAGAGTTATCGAAAGTGCTCTACAAATTTAATAATGGTGAAACACTGCCATTAATAAACTCGAAAATATGAGGCAAATACCTAATAAAAAACAACTACTTTCCGTTATGGACATGGAATTAAATCTGACATCAATTTCTTCAACGTTTCTTAAGGGTGGGAATACGTATGCCTCATTCGTTTCATTTAATTGATACTTTCGGGCATAATTTCCATACTTTGTTCGATTTGATCTAAAAAGAACTGCATTCATACAATTACGCACGTTCTATACAGGAAGGGTCCCAACATTTTGCCAAATTTTCTCACTAGTGAAACAAAAATAATTTTGAAACAACTATTACTGAAAAACCCTGTATATTCTCAATTCCAGACTAGTCAGTTATTTTTTTAATGGATGTGCGTAAATAAAGGGTTGACAACCTCTGAGGACTCGTTTAATGTATAACGCACTATCAGGATGATAATGAATCACATTTTCACCCTGTCTCGTCCACTTCATTCACTTAAAAAAGGATTTAATTATTTAGTATCTAGTAAAAAGTTGGCGTGTGACAAGGTACTATAATTAAACTCGAAAGCTGCAACATAAAGCTTGTTAAAAGTTATGAACCGTAGATGACAGAGAGATGCATTAATGTTAATTACAATTTTCAATGCGTATCCGACAGCTTTATTAGTTCACAGTACACAGTACGCACAAGTTCGAGATGAAACAGTGAATTCTTGATTTTACTCCTGAAAACTTAATGAGATTTCTTCCCATGGGTGTATCAAAGTGTGCCTTCCTCTTCACCTTTGTCGAAGCAATTCTTTTTACGGTGCAAGTACTCGAGTTGATTTATGTTTTTGAAGAATATAGGTTGTGAACCTAATGATTGAGACTCTGTGTCAAGTGTTGGAATCAGCGAGTTCATACATGACATTATTTAATTAATTGAGGAAAATCCGAAGAACATGAGTTAATAAATCAGTACATGAGGCAATAAGCAGGACTAACAATGTTGCGACAGAGGGAATTGTCCGGGCAATTATTTCAAAAATTAACACATTTGGAATCGACACGTGCTTATAATGGTGGAATATTTGGAAAGAATATTCCATGGATTCAGTAACAATAATAATACTCCACCATGAACCTAGTCGGGGCGGGTACAGAACGGATATTATTGATATTTGCAGGAGCGCTCCAGGGTTATCTACTAACTTTTGGTGACGTATTCACTATTTGGCTGTAGGAAAACAAACTGGGTGATCGGCGCGCACTCCAACTTACACCACATTGCGTTAAACAAGGCACGAAACAAAAGATTCGGATGAGGAAGCTGCTGAAATACGCTAGTGGAGCTGACTCGTCCACCTGTATCAGGAAGTAAGTAAGTAAACACCACTGTAATTATATGCCTGTATAGTTGATCTAGATGTAGCATATTTCTCTTTATGTTTTTATTTCAAACTTATAATTTTGTGATCGTCATTTATATCATCGGTCTTCTTCAATGACTCAGATATAGCTTTGTTTTCCATTTCTGGACAAAGCTCTAGCTTCTGAAAAATTGTAGTCATCCCCAGGACTTTGATAATAGGCGAGATAATTTTATGACAATCGAAAGCTCGTTCCTTGCTAACAGCCTAAAGTATGGCTTTACAGAAATACTATTGCTATGACCAGTGATTTTCAGCAATTGTTGTTCTCCTACACCACTTTTTTCCAATTCGCTAACAGCAGTTGATCTATTCGAGTGATTTTTTTATCTTTTCGTTATTTACTTTCAAGCAATTGCCTCAGCAGCAGCTTTAGTCTCTCCATTTATTGTATTTCTTTCAACAGCTACATTATTGTACCATTTGTCAGTTTAATTTTTTCAGTATCGATTTGGTTTTAAGAATAGTTGAACATCAACCATTAACTACTTGTACAGCTTTTAGAACCATCTTGTCACGTTTTACTGAACACCAGATTGCATTCAATACGATTTGTAGAAGGAGTCATCGTTATTTTTCTTGATTTGAAAAAATCCACAAGACAAGTTTCTTCAACTCGCCAAATAAGGAAGTTAATTCACTGACTGTCATCCGGACCTATTTTTCGAGCGACCACCGTATAATAAACACTAAATTCTGTAAATTTGGCATTCATTGCACACCGTTGCACACCGCTTCTGCAAAAAAAAATTAATTGAACGTGTTATGTCTTTAACACACTCATAATCTCATTTTCTCCTTTCGCACAAATCCCTAGTCAATTCAAACGGAATGTAGGTAATTAGATAAATTAACGAAGCACTCCGGAATGACAATTCAATTTTAAAGATGCTTAAGTACATCAGTAGTTAGTACAGATTCAATTATTCCAAGGATACGGAAAATCAGGCAATTGTAACTGTATGGGTTCTTTAGTACCTATCAAGGATTGTCTAGTTCATGCGAAATGAAATGCTGCAGAATGAATCGTTCGCTATTAATTAGGAGTCGTTATGAATCGAAGAGGATACAGGAAGTTCACTGGAAACAGCTTCCCTGCTATTAGTGCTGACTAGAAATCTGTTTACATTTTTTTCATTCCACCTGTAACTTATACCAAAACCTATTTGCGATTCAATATTGTTTTGTGATCGTTAGAGTACAAAATTAAATACATAGGGGATGAATAAAATCATATTGTGGTGAAAAGTATATTTTTAAAATGAGTATCGAAGTAGTTGATTTTCACCATCAGAAAAAAAAATTCGACCACGAATCTCTATGGCTCTAGTCCAATTGCCACCCGCTATAACTCCTCTACATGTAGATTATTCCATTAATTATAATGTTGACTCTCCAGAGAAATTGAAAGTTGTTTTCATCCATGATTCCCAACGACTTGTTTGCTAAAAATCCGGTATTGTTGCGATCAACTTCGAATTGAAATAAAACGAAATCCGACTTCGGACAATGCGAATGTCGATTAGCGCGATCACTCGACAATACTTCTTATCCAGAAAGCTCTTCAGGAAATTCAATAAAACTGGCAAGAGAAAAAGAAGATTCCATTTACTATACAAAGATTCTCGTGGAAATTTTGCTCCGGTATTAAGTGGAATAATGGTAAGCATCGTAACGTATGAAATTATCTGTCGTCGAATTTTGATGGGCTTATTCGACGAAATTACTGGTTGTTCCAGAAAATGGGAAAGATTCTGAGATCGTTCATACCCCTGGGAATTTTCAGGTGTCTGAAGCAACGAAATTTCCCATTCGAGATACCCCAGGCTGGAATGAAACGTATTGAATGAGGATAATTTCATTTTGCGAATGATAACTGTAATGTCGTCTGTCGGAATTTTTCTTTAAATAATTTTCTCATTCATTTTTGTTAGCTCTGAGAAATTTCCTGCAGCTTCAGCTGTCGCAAAAAATACTTATCAAAGGATGGATGAGAGGCGTACTTAAACATGTTTCGAGCTCAATTGAAACTATTTAAATAACGATATCCAAATTTACTTAAATTTCTTTTTTTTTCTGTTGTTTATTTATGGTTGTGCATAGAAATTATTCCAGGACAGGTTGAAACTGTACCTTGTAGATCATATGAATGCTATAGCTACTCCCGATATATTGGATTTTTGATTGCGTTGAATTCCAGCTAGTTATTGGATCCTCATTCTGGAATTTTCGTTATGCTCATGTTAATACCCTCGTTTTTATCTGGTTTCATGGACTCTGAGGAAGAAAGCGGAATAGAGAAAAATTATTGGCAAAGCTGTATACTAGAGCAATTAATCTTCAATGTGGAATACAAAATTGCTGCTTCACATACATGATTATTGAATGGAATTTAGTTGTAGGAATTGGTATTTTTTTCATTTAGGTTCCTAATCGAAAAGTATCACTCATGAGATTGATTGCAGAACTATTAGATGGATTGTTATAATTCTCCAATATGTCGGAACATTAAATTTAAAATAAATATTGAGGTGCATCCACCATTTCCTTCGAATGCTTTTTGTGATAACTTTTGATTACTTCCCAATCCTAGATCACATATAGAAAGTAGATGAGAATTAGTAGAACCACAGAAACCCATAAAATCTGGGCCATGTTCCATGCTGCTTTGAAGTGTACGTAATACTATTTAGATATAGTTTCCGGCAAAAACAAATAGTATACCAAAAATCCAAGTCAACTCCAGCAAACAATATTATCTCGCTTAGTGATTCCGATCCTAATGTACTCCAATATTCAGTCAATAGTATGGACAACAATGATACCTACTTGGTAGTTCCACGGCGGTACACGTAATTTCTCTGCTAACGCCACTAAAGACACGACGTTATTCAAACTTGCTTGCGGCAAATTGAATGTAAACCAAAAAACCAAATCCTGTATGCACTCCTGCACACTACGCCGACTGAAACTTACACGCTGTGCACCCTTCCATAAACCTCTTCGGCATGTTATGCAGGTCTGCATTAGCGATAGACCAGTCGACGAAAGATGATAGCTTCATGGTGATAATCCTTCGTTGAATTGTGCTGGACGATACCTCCAAGCCTAATAGAGGTACGGAAAGCAATGGAGCCAATAATAAAATCCCGATGACATGTAAAATTGAAGAAAACTGTGTGCTCAGCTAAAAAATACACTGACCGACCAGGACCGACCGTCCGCGACCGTTCAGCAACAACCAAAAACTCAAAGGGATCAATGAAAAATTTCAAGCTCACACTGATCGACCAAAATTTTCAGTGGATTGGAATTTCAAACATGGCGTTTGAAAACCGGTCAAGGATGATCATTCAGTGTAAGTTGGATGGACGCAGACGGTCGGTCATAGTTGTTCAGTGTGCTGGCTGCCGAAACACCACGAAAGCTTGCTCGTACGTCTTTTGTCTTCAGACGATTTCAAAAATTATCTGTCAAATTTTAGTCAAGATATATATAGCGCTGGGGTACGTTACGTGAGGTCTGGAAATCAGCGAGAGTAGTATTTATCCTCAAGGAATATCGGGGAAAAGAGGCTACACAGTAGCAAAATTCTTCAGACCAATGAACCTAGCAACGTTCTAGTCGACCATACTAGCTCGTCTTCCCGATGATCACTACTGGTACTTTAAAATACACATACTTCGAATTTCTTTCGACTTATTGCATTCACTCTTCCTGGAGTATGTGATACCAAAAATGATGTTTTGTTTTTCCCTATTGGTTCCTACTGTGATTGTAAGTCACCGCTTCATTCGTAGGGGAATACTATAAGGCTCTTGAATGTTTTTGTTGGTTTTGTGGTCTGACCTATCCTTGCACTGATGAGAGAAAATAACCTCGAAACACGTGTTTATTTCCAACAGAATAAAGGATAATATTCAATGGCCTTATAACAATCAGCACTTGCAAATAATGCCCTCCTTGAGGAACATTATACAAATGGATGACAGATGTTATTCAATGTCCGTAGAAGGAAGTCAGATATTTGCTCTTTATTTTTCCAATTTTGAAAACGTCTGGAGAGAAGGGTATTTTCGGCCGTAGTCGGAATTATTTCTTTTCATATACTAGTACTTTATATATTTCATAAAAATTTTTTAACAATAATAATTAATTTATTGTCAGTTTGCAATTCTGACAAAAAAATCGCCTCCATTCCGTTCACTGAATTCAATTTTCAAGACTGTTTTCGAGATCAACTCGTCGGAATACATGAGAGTGCGGTTTGCATTTTTAAAGAATGAAGGAAACAAAAAATGTGTTTTCAGGGTAAATGAAAAATATTGTTTTCACAGAGTATACCGACGTAAATTTGAATCGATTGGCTTTCGCAGGATTGCTCTATCTCAAACTGTTTTCGAGTTGAAAAGTTCATCCGGAGTTTAGGATTGTAATTTCCAGGTTTTTTTTTTCGTATTTGTGAAATTCAACTTTTTTGTATATGCTCACTGAATTTGAAATCGATTCCAGGTAGAATTGATATTTGGTAGGCTTTAACGGAACCTCTGCAATTTCGACTTGAACCATTTTTATATGTTTTTTATTGTTTCAAATTGTCGAATTCAATTTTTGAGATAATATTTGGAATCAGTCTGTCGAAATATGTATGGGGAAAGTTTGCGATTTTTTGAAAAGTGATTCATGATTGAAAGTCATTGTCGGGTCATCAGAGGGGTTCGGCCGATTTTTCCTTTTTAGAAGTGGTCTCAAAAATAGGATTTGAGTTGGCGCGATTGGTGGTGGGTCAGAAATCATTCATTTCAGTCCAATTTACAAGTTTTCATTATTGAAAGCCATTGTCGGGTCGTCAGAGGGGTTCGGCCGATTTTTTTATTTTTTGAAGTGGTCTCAAAAATAGGATTTGAGTTGGCGCGATTGGTGGTGAGGAAGAAAACATCCAATGAAGTCCAATTTACCACTTCCCATGATTGAAAGTCATTGTGGGGTTCAGAGGGGTTCGGCAGATTTTTTAATTTTTTGAAGTGGTCTCAAAAATAAGATTTGATTTGGTCCGATTGGTGGTGAGTCAGAAAACATTCATTGGAATCCAATTTACAACTTTCCATGATTGAAAGTCATTGAGGGTTGTCAGAGGGGGTCGGCCAATTTTTTTATTTTTTGAAGTGGTCTCAAAAATAGGATAGGAGTTGGCGCGATTAGTGGTGGGTCAGAAAACATTCATTTCAGTCCAATTTACAATTTTTTATGATTGAAAGTCATTGTCGGGTCGTCAGAGGGGTTCGACCGATTTTTTTATTTTTTGAAGTCTCAAAAATATGATTCGAGTTGGAGCGATTGGTGGTGGGTTAGAAAACATTAATTTCCGTCCAATTCACAACTTTCACATGATTGAAAGTCATTGTCGGGTCATCAGAGGAGTTCGGCCATTTTTTTTTTGAAGTGGTCTCAAAAATAGGATTAGAGTTGGCGCGATTGGTGATGGGTCAGAAAACATTCATTTCAGTCCAATTTACAACTTTTTATGATTGAAAGTCATTGTCGGGTCGTTAGAGGGGTTCGGCCGATTTCTATTTCTTGAAGTGGTCTCAAAAATAGGATTCGAGTTGGCACGATTGGTGGTGGGTCAGAAATCATTCATTCCAGTCCAATTTACAACTTCTCATGATTGAAATTCATTGTGGGTCATCAGAGGGGTCGGCCGATTTTTTTATTGTTTGAAATGGTCTCAAAAATAGGATTCGAGTTGGCGCGAATGGTGGTGGGTCAGAAAACATTCATTTCAGTCCAATTTACAACTTTTTATGATTGAAAGTCATTGTCGGGTCGTTAGAGGGGTTCGGCCGATTTTTATTTTTTGAAGTGGTCTCAAAAATAGGATTCGAGTTGGCGCGATTGGTGGTGGGTCAGAAATCATTCATTCCAGTCCAATTTACAACTTCTCATGATTGAAATTCATTGTGGGTCGTCAGAGGGGTCGGCCGATTTTTTTATTGTTTGAAATGGTCTCAAAAATAGGATTCGAGTTGGCGCGAATGGCGAATGGCGACAACTATTCATGATCAAAAGTCACTGTCGGGTCGTCAGAGGGGTTCAAAAATCTGAAACTTCGGAAATTCGATAACACAAGAGAACTTCTGACGTTTTATAGTTTTTTTATTCTACTCTTCGTATCTGAGCATATCCGAATCATATATTTTTGGAATCAGCGTGAAATTTTGGGTATATAGTGCTGATTTTAAGGGAATCTAATGTTTTTGTATTTCTTACGACTTTTAGCCCTATGGACTTCTTTCGGGTAATTTTTGTTGTTTGCCAATCGACTTCAAATTCGAAGATTATACTAATTTCGTCCTCTTGAATCGATTGGCGTTTGCACAATTGCTCTATATCAAACCGTTCTCTAGTTGAAAAGTTCATTCGGAGTTGAGAGCAATAATATCCATGCAAAACATTTTCTCCGTCTTCTTTTTCAATATAACCTTTTTTGTTTATGCTCACCGAATTTGAGGTCGATTCCAAGTCGACAGTTGCATAATTTAACTTCTGCCTTCGAGAAGCCCATTGTATTGCAAAACAATTGTCAACAATGTGCAATTCAACATTGAAGTTTTGTCAAAAACATATTCAACCCAATTTGAATATTGATGAAACCAAATACTAATATCACCTTTCCCCAACTATCATAGACCAATCCAAAATAAATATCAAATCGCATAAACCCCATATTATAGAAAACTTGCAGTATTGGAATATTTATGTGTAATAACAGATCAGCAAACTAGACGAAATTATTTTATTAACATTACGTATCTCGTCAAACACTCAAGGACATTAATAAATCTATTTCCCAACATAAGAGAGGAAATAACCTCGAAACATGCATGTATGAAGGTGGTCATTTCCAACAAAATGAACGATTATACTCAAAGGCTTCATTACTTCAGCACTTCCAAAAGTATCCTCGAGGAACATGGCACAAATGGATGAGAGATGTAATTAAATGTCCGTTTAGGAAAGTATTCGTTCTCTTTCAGATATTTGTCTATTTGTTCCAATTTGTGGTAAAGTGTAGAGAGGAGGGTATTTTCGACCGTAGTCGGAAATATTTCTATTCATTTATAAGATTCTCATCTGTGGAGGCATATTCACAACAATTTCACAAATCACCCAAAACATTATTTCAAAATCACAAAGTTTTTCATCTAGACACTTTCACTTCATCTCTAGTATCAGTTGATTGTAATCGCTTTGAAAAATCAAACGAAAGCTGCACTGTAATTCAGTAAAGAGATCAGCTCAACTTGGAAGTCTGGAAATCACTGCCAATGATCAGAATGATTTCCTTCATTTCCTTGACTATAAACGTTTGGAATGTCATGCAGGTCGGAGCCACACCATTCATTACTAGAAGGCCCATCGAAGGTCTTGAATAATCTGAAGTGCTCGTTTCACTTGGAGTAGAGAGCGACCGATTTAGCATTCGAGAGCGTTTTCTGGCCTTGACTGGGGACTGAAATAGCGGCCTCGATTTCATCGGTGCCGGAAACTAAATGGAAATTGCTCCGGGCATATTAACTGGGCCGGGGCTCGCAGACAATGGACCGGTCGATTTTACCGACTAGGCAAAATCGGGAACTGATGACCCTCAAACGACAGAAATCATTGATATGATACCTTTTATTCGCATTTCATGTCGATCAGAGAACTACAGCAACGTGTTCACCATCTACCAGAGGCATGCGGCGAAATTTTGCAATTTTTTTTATTTTTGAATTTCTATGCCAATGGCTATAAACCAGGAATTTTTTTATTTTCGAATTCTCCAGTTGTATTCACTCCTGTGATAGCAAATTCTTTGATTGTTACTATAATATATTATAACTATATGTTATCATTTTTACTATTATTGACCCTTAAGTACATATATAATTAAAGCCCATACCACCCACGCTTATTCACCCTATTTGTTTGTCAACGTCCAATGTTCTTGTGGAAAATGAATTATTATTTGAGAGTTATTGCAGTTTATAATAAAGTTAGGCAGTAATAAAGTTGTCCTTATTTTGACATATACGCACGCGCAATTTGAATCTGGAATGAGGATAACTTTATTCATATACTGCCATGCCTTCATTAGAGGACAGTTGAGGCCAGGATTTAAGGTTCCTTTATTTTCACTTCGGGTAAGATCTTGGACATAACTCATGCCTGATAATTACATGATTTTTTCAACACAAATCGACATCGAAGCCCCCTGTGGCCATTTTATCATCACAATAATTGTATCTTAGTATAAAATAAATTACGTAGAACGAAAAATCTGAGAAACTAGATTTCATTTATAGGTTATGAATAACGGAACGCCTGTGTGAATACGTACAGACAGACAAAACTGCAATATCTCTGTTTTTAATCACAGAATAGTGCTAGTCACTATTAAAATAAAGTTGCCTGCAATACTGGCTGGCGTTATTGCAATATTTCCCTATTATTATCATAGGACGGTCACTGTTTCACATTTTCATTATGACTATTATCATGTTTACTGTTGTCGACTATTTAATACTCATATAAAGCTCATACCATCCACGTACTGGGATTCATCCCTTTGTGGATTACTGCTTATTCACCCTATTTGTTTGTCAACATCTAGTGACCCATAGGGCGGGTTGTACAAAACAAGTTCACCAACAGTTTAACTAAACTGAGTTCAGTTGCTAAGGAACTGGCAATTTCATTGGCTAATCCCTAGCAACTGACGGGAGTTTACTCGTCCTTATTGTGATAAATAAATGATTATTATTATTATTATTATATCATCTGAATAGCATTGTTTTCAAGATAATAATGGTATATTACATCATCAACTTTCCACCTAACCTGTTTTCCAAATTTGTTTATGTATAGTGCATGGTGGTTCGATACTTTTACTAAGTAAATTAGTTCCTTGTTCATAATATTTACACAACTAAGTTCGGCTTATACATAATGCATGAGATGGGCCCAAGTATTGACTCCTGTGGTACACCTGATGTTAATATTCCTATGGAATCTGTTAATTGACAAGGAATCGATGTGCATTTTCAAAAGAGGCTGAATGTTACAAAAATGAATGAAAAATGTTGGAAACGAACTTTTGGAGGGATATGACCCCTCTCAATTCCAGATTAACTATTCAACTCAAGAACGGTTTGACATAGAACAATTCTGGGAATGCCTATCGATTCAGAATGATGAAATTAGTATACTATGTGAATTTGAAATGGAAATATCAACAGAAAAAATAAAAAAGTGAACATTGTAAAAAAAATTCGAAAATTTTTGTTCAATTTGAAAAAAAACTGCAAGCATTCGTCTTATGGATCTTCATGATCCGATTTCGAAACATACCACAAAAATGGGGTTTGCAGATCAACGAAATAATAAAAAAATCAACTCGAAATTGAAGAAATTCCATAATCTATTAAAATTTTCTTCATCGCTATCGAGTTATACTATTTCGGAAGATGCAATGCGAAAAATACTAATCTTAGACTTGAACCAGTAATTTTGTAATCATCCCAAGCTCTGAAAAAATCATTAGGCAAGGTAAAATCAGAAGAGTCGGAACGGATTCAGTATAATTCGAACTAAATCGATATTGCATTATAGGTAATGGGACGCAGGTCTTTTTGGGATTGGTACTACGATTTTTTTTATGAGATGTGGTGTGTAATAATAATGGGCAACGAAGAGTTACAAGAACATTCTCAAACTTATCAATTCATCTAGATTTACTCTTTATTTGTGACATGATCAGACTCCATGATCCGATGAGATCCATACATAGTTACATATTCTTTTATGTTGTTTTCCTAAAAGATTTGATAATAGTATCAGCCTGGCTATACCCACTTTGGTGGACGAAATGAAAAAAGCATAAATACGATCGAATTTTTAGATTTTTAAGTAATGATCCAGTTGCGTCTTTTTTTTCGCATTCAATAGAATATTTCTTGTAATTCCTAAAAGATTCATTGTTATTCCAATCTTCCCAACTATTCCTGTTCCTTCAGCATTGTCCCTGAGTTTCATCATAAATTTGATGTCATCCTTTCATGATTATCATTACTTCTTGCGAAACTGTTTTACATTCCCGCTTATTACTCATAATCTCAGTTGACACGTTGCATTTCAGTACAAAAATATGCGAGCGGCCCTGCAAATAAAGAAATCTCCATGAAAAATGAGTTGGCAGAGGAATTAATATTAACGCCATAGTTAACCTTACCGTCATTTGGCCCGAGACCTCGTCAGCCTGCACCAGATTGTGATTAAATTGGTTTAGATTATGGAATAATGTGGAGTTATACGAAGAACATTTCATTTCATTACCTTTTTAAATGGATATTGTGGATGAAAATGGAATATTATGGATACTAATTGAAACAAAATATTATCCGAGGATGTTACATGGTGGTTTAGTGAGGTGAACATTTAATCGAGAATTGTAAAATAATAATAATAACAGGTTTTGATATCAATATGCATATTTTCCAATATGCTCAAATAAAGGTGTATAATTGAAGTGAGTGGATCTTTTATTTTCCAACCTAACCTCTGGTGACACTGTCATGGAACTGTCATGGATAAAATGAACTGTTCGGTCCCGTAAGCAATATCGTCAATCAGATATGGGCTGAATAATAAATAGATTCAATTAGAGAAATTGTATAGGACTCGTCAAAAAATATAAAACTAACATTATGTTTCTAAGAATTCGCTAACGCTATAAAAACAGTTGTCAGTTCAAAAATATAATCAGGTTTCTCTCAAAAAATATACTGTTATGGAATTCTTCATCTCTAATGATATCTTATTGAAAATTCTGAATATTGTTTGCGTGAGTTATAAACTATATTTAGTAGTCTTGCGTATCGGTACATGATAGTAATTTTTTGGCGAGTATCAAAATTATGAGTATTTTATTCATCATGAATTTACACTGATTTGAATAAACACATATTCCGTATATACTGAGAGAAGCTACAACTAAGATGTACCAATTTTCTAAAAATGATTTACACGAATATCTTTTAGATATCTTAGCTAATAACTCGTTTTTGTGCTATAAATTCATTAGCTGATGAACAATAGAGGTTGATCAAAAAAAGTGTCAAGAATATGAGAAATTGCATAAAATGAAATATTTTTTCAAATTCAAAATCAATTCACCAAACTTCTAGCATATGGATTTTATCCCAGAATAAACATTTCCATAGCTCAATAATTTCAGGAGTAGAATAATGACAGTATAACTTGCTCAGCTAATAGAGTGTAACGATTTTGAAGTCGAACCTGACCGCCTAATTATTCGACCTTGGCTTGCAAACAACGCATGATGTCATCTTTGCTCGCTAATGGTACACTCATGACTCATCACGTCCAAGAAGGAACAAGAACTCTATAAAGAATGAAATCGTTTTATCCACATTCAAGAATGTACGAGAGCCATCTGAACGGGTCACAGTGAACTCTCGATATTTTGGCGTCTTATGGAATTTCTGTAAAATATGGTATTTCGTACTGATCCAAATTATCTGTTATTGAATTAGAGCCAGATTGTCGAGTGATTTTTTACGACTTTGTACGTTCGTACAGTGAATAGTAGTCTCATGTATTTGGGGGACCTACAAGTTCCAAGACAATAATTTGGTGAAGGCCCCAAACCAGAGACTGTGAAATCTATTAATTATAGATTAGAGAGGTACTTGGGGGACCAACAAATTCCAATACAATAATTTGGTGAAGGCGAGAGACCGGAGACTGTGTCTCGCGTCTTCACCAAATTATTATCTTGGAACTTGTAGGTCCCCCAATCTAATCTATAATTAATAGAATTCAAGGTGGACAGTAAACACCTATTCTGTGCTTTCGTAAAACCTCGTGGTAGAGGGCCTTCTTACAGATCTGAACCGGATAGGGGTGTACCGTTATAATACCGGAAAGTTTATGGTGAATCTGATACGATCAGCCGTTACAAAAAAAATAAACTTTGGGATGATCAAGAGAGCTTTTTGAATCTTTGATGAAAGTCTACAGATGTCAAGGGAGCCTGAATACCTAGGGTTGAACCCAGACTCAAATCTCACCTGGATCAAACATCTGACAAGGGCAAGGACATTATCTATGATGAGGACTATACCAATGCTGTCCAGAACATCTGGTATACGGGATAGGGGCTGAATTAGAAGAGGAGAGACGGAGGCAAGATATTAACCTGAGCCTTGGTGATTAAGTGTAGATATTCCAAGCCGCGGTAATGGTTTTATTGGTTTGCAAGAGACGGATTCTAAGGAGGGGTTGGAGAAAACAACTTATAGTCATTTTCCCTGACAGTCAGGCAGCAGTGATGTCCCGCGATCATGCAGGTTTTCTTCCAAATCAGTTTGGAAGACTGACATAAATCTTAACGACCCAGAAGCATAAAACAGGGTAAAACTTCTGAGTAAATAGAAAGGGACATTTAAAAGAATGAGAGCACAGCTACCTTAGCAAGATGATAGGCAGGAACAACTTTCATTGGACCACAACCAGCCTGTGGAATAGGATACGGAAAAATGGTGCTTACCGACCAGCTATCAAGAAACCTTCTTGACTTGATTAAAAATTGGTGTGGAAAGAGTACTATAAACGACTGCACTGTATATATACGGTATGACCACTCAAGTTGGCTACACATTGAAAACCTCCATTTTTTTTTAGGGAAACCAGAATTGATTTATAAAAATTTCTGGATGTTCCAAAACCTGATTTGAAATCATCAAATCTCAAAATTGATCGTTTGTATACGATAATAACACTAAATTCACCCATTACAAAAATGGAACTCGCAGTGAAGAGTCAGAGCTTCGTGGGTGATGGAGCCGGTTTTTTTTGAAAGAAACTTTCAGTAGAAATGGGAATGGATGGATATGCAACTTTACTTGTGAACCAAATTCATATTTTTTGAGAAAACTCGTTTACAGCTGACGAATTTGGAGATTTTATTGCGGGGTATGGTACAGTATAACATGGACCGTCGCCGTCAATCGCTCATGTACTCCAAATTCGACAAGCTCAATAGAGTGGTCAGAAAATGTAGCGAACAAGTTTTTTATGCTATCCCTTTCAATCGAACAGCGTATCGTGAGTTCCTTCAGTGAATCTCTACTCAAAGATTCTCGCAAGCAGACGATCGGCAAGTTCCGGCAAAGTAAAAAGGGTCAGTTCGACATCATCGAACTCGACCGGATATGTTGCGGTTTCCTTTGAGAGGTCGCTCCTCTGAGATTTCAGGGAGAATGAAAAGACCAACAGACTGCTTAAAGAGAATAATCTGAATATTTTTGGAGTTCAAGAAGATGAGAATGATAATTTAGTTGAAACTATATTACAGTTCACAAGAGAAAAACTCGATGTGAACATTCTCGAAACGGATATCAACACAGCCTACAGAATTGGAAAAGTCTATGAAAGGAACGGAAAAAACCGCCCAATCATCCTACGGTTGGTCAGATACGAATTCAAGAAGAAAATAATCGCAAACTCAAAAAAACTTCAAACTACGGGAATCGCAATCACTCATGATCTAACTACTTCGGAGCAAGCTGAACGCAAAGTCTTGGTGCAACATCATATCGAAGCGAAGAAAAAAAAAATTTGAACTCTATTCTGCTCAGAAATAAGGTTATCATTAACAACGAGACCTTCTTCTACGAGGACCTGAGGAACCCCAAAAAGAGAAAGGACACCATTTCCACTGAAAATCGTACAAAGTACCAAACAAGAAGCACAAATCGCTAAACGAATTATTTTCTCTCAAGGATTTTCGCTTTTTTGTCTTTTTTTTCTCTTGTTCACTTTAT
Organism: Chrysolina americana; assembly: GCA_958502065.1. NCBI lineage: Eukaryota > Metazoa > Arthropoda > Insecta > Coleoptera > Chrysomelidae > Chrysolina > Chrysolina americana. The sequence goes on from OY293411.1 coordinate 101,568,188, forward strand.
ACGTTTTCATTATACAATTGTTTACTGAACTTTCATTCAAATGTCACTCCACGTAGCTCAGATGAACACAAAATCCCTATTCCCAAAAATAGATTCAGTACAGCAGAATTTGGTTGAAAAACAATATGATGTCTTATTTCTGACAGAAACGTGGTTAAGAAACAGTACTCCCGATGAATTTCTAACTATCGACGAATACAAATTAGTCCGAAACGATCGTATCATTAACAAAAGAGGAGGGGGTGTGGCTGCATACATCAAGAATAATGTTTCATTCCATACGCTCTAGTCATCAGACCGTATCGAGCAGCAATGGATTTCTTTCAAATTAAATAATCGCAAAATTGCACTAGGTGTAGTTTATCGCCCACCAAACTACCCTCTAAATGAATTCCTGAACATTCTGGAAACTGAAATATCTCTACTACTTCCTTCCTACGAGGAGCTATTTTGCCTAGGAGATTTCAATGTTGATATACTCAAAGCTAGTAACGAACAACGTAAATTCCTCTCCTTCCTTGAATCGTTCAATTTGTCTCAACATGTGAATAAACCAACCCGCATAACCTTAACTTCCGCAACTTGTTTAGATGTAATTATATCCTCCAATGCAGAACTTGTACATGACGTTAAAGTCATTAATATGGGTCACATCTCAGACCACGACCTCACTTCTCTCCATATCAATATACATAAAAATGAAACTCTGCCATTGTATAAGACAATACGTAGTTTCAAAAATTTCTCACAAGATGCTTTTGATCAACTAATGATAAAAAGCAAGTTACAGTCTCAACGCCTTTTAGATTTTTCCAAGGCGTTCGACACTATTAACCATGTCTTGATGTGTGCGATTTTGAAGCACATCGGCTTTGGAGATGTTGCCCTATCGTTTTTTAAAAATTATTTCCACTCCAGATCCCAGGTATTCAAAATTGAAGATACAATTTATCTCCCACTGACACTATCCTCCGGGGTGCCCCAAGGTTCGATTCTGGGACCTCTCTTGTTCACCATATACACCTCTTCCTTTGCCGACTGTCTGACAACTTGTAATCCTCATTTCTACGCAGACGATACGCAGATTTATCATTCTTTCAATGCTGATAATCTATTTCCTAATCTCCAGCTCATTAATAAAGATATTTCCAATCTGATAAGCGTGGCAAATAAGCATTCTCTTCTTATAAATCCACAAAAAAGTTCAGCGTTAGTTTTCGGACCAATTGAAAAACGAAATCTCATCTTAAATTCGGTTGAGATACTAGTTAGCGGCATCCCTATACCAATAAAAGACAACGAAAAGAACCTTGGCTTAACAGTAGACCATACACTGAAATTTGAAAAACATGTAAATAGCTGTTGAGGTGTGGACTACGCCAACCTGAAAATATTGTATCATTCACGTCAGTACCTCTCAAAGAAACATAAAATTCTGCTCTGCGATTCGCTGGTGCTCTCGCGTTTCAACTTCTGCGCCAGTGTGTATGGACCATTTCTCAGTAGTAACAATATCAGACGAAAACAAGTCCTTCAGAATTCGTGCCTGAGATTAATACACGGCATCCGGAGAAGGCACCATATATCCCACAAGTTAATTGAAACAGAATGGCTCAATATGGCTAACAGAAGAAATCTTCTCACTTGCAGTCTTTTTCAAAAAAATTTAAAAAACAAATCTCGTGCTAGTTCTAATAATCTAATATCCTGCCCAGGTCACCTCACAGAATCATTCAAAAAATCTTTCACATTTCAAATTATGAAATTACATAATGGCCTCCCAAAAAAAATCAAATCTCTACCAACACAAAAATTCAAAAAAAAATATTACTTAAAGCCCAAAACAATCCTCTCTAGAGGTATTAACCTCGTCTGTTTTCATCCAAATGCCGCGCTAGACTAAGTTAAAGAAAAAATCTTCTCTTGTATTGTGTTCGTCTGATAGCAATTTTTTCCTGGAATTATCGTGTTTTTTTTTTTAATTTTTTGTTTTTTGTTTTTCGCACAGCTCAAGATGAAATGCAGCAATTGTGCGTATCTACCTGTAGGTACAACCAATACCGTTGATCTTCGGCTTTTTCATCATCGATATGTCTCTGAATACTATTTGTCTTAATTTTAATTATTTTTTTGTAGCACATTTGATGATGAAATAAAGACATTATTATTATTATTATTATTATTATTAAGTCGATGCCATTTCACCAGTTTCTTGAATCTGATCTGTCAGTTTCTGGGGAAGAATGCTCCAGAATGCGATAGATTAGAAGCAGTACTTCATTGTTTCCACTGATCTCTACTGATTCTCTCGGTTATTCGAATACTCTTGTCCAAAACCATCATCGTTCTTCGAATAAAAACACCCGAATATACTTCAGTAGCACGTCGGGTAATTGAGGCACATTCCAAATATAACATTCATTAATTTAAGATTTTAATTCCACTTCAATTTTTCCATGTCATTCTCTGACCACCTTCGTCTTGAATGCTCTGTTTCTATTTCTCACTGGATGGAATTGAACTCGTCGTAAAACTTACTATGTTCGCGAAGTTAACACTCACTCTGTTTGTTCAACTCCGTTAACTAAAAATCTTATTATCAACTCGATGAAACTATAAGAGACAGTATGTGAACTTTTATAAAGGAAAGATCGAAATCCACAAGAATTAAATATATATTGAACGATTGAAATATAAATCACCACGTTCAAAGATTTAGTTAGAGACATTCATCAATTAGTTGTTAGTGAAACTCTTAATTGAAAGAGGAACTGATCCTGGATTGAGATAAATGAAGCAAAATAATTGATTAACATTTTCAAGACAGAAAAAGAGTGACGTAATTCAACTCAGATATAATGAATACACTAAGAGTGGATTAGGAGAATCCTAATGACTGATATGAGAAAGATCGTTATAAAACTTAGGAAAAATTAGGCAATTACTCCTGATTGAAACTTATTTAAACCAAGAAATCTCATGGAAATTGAACGAAAATTACAGAAACAATGCATAAAAAATTGAATGGCTACATGTTGCCTCAAGTAGCGATACTAAAGAATTAATCTGATTCAAACACAGCAAATGCAAATTCTCATCATGAAAAATATTTAAATATTTATTATGTGGAACTAAGAGTAATTGGAGAAAGGCAATAAATTTCAAAACAAAATTTGATTATAAAAATAATCCAGCCTTTCGCAAATTTTCCTATACAATAGGATTGTCGGCAAACGTCGAACAGAAATAATTCAACAGCCCCATACGACCGCCGAATCACGCCTATCCAACGCATGGCAAAGTTTTCCTGCTAGGATATACTTTGCAATACTTCCTGTAACAACCACCAACTGGCAATCGTAAACATGTGACATCTGCAGAACGGTTTCGTTTTTTTTTACGTTCATGCCAAATACAAAACTTTATTGAACTATATTTGGTGAAAAAACTGGTTCTTTATTGCACTGAGTGCAATGAAGACTGTATTTAACTCATCTGTCATTCTACTATAGCGTTCTGTCATCATGACAGACATGAACTTTCAAATCGACGCCAAATTTAGCCCATTTTCTATGAGATTGTATTAAATTTCGAATAGTTGCATTTTCATATAATTGTCAATTATATTCATCACATCATGGACTATGAAATTACTACAAAATGCAATTTGTTAAAAATAAAATTAGTTCCTTCGAATATCAACTGAATTACACAAAATGTTTTTGTGATACTTTGAACAGATAGATTTGAATAAACAATGTCTTCCTTACAGGTTAGTTACTACCACCTAAATGAAATATTTTATGTTTTTTTCATGAACGTAGAAAAAATATTGTGCGCAATTCTTGCAAAAGTGTTATCCAACTTGGCCGAACGGCCTCGTCGAACAATTTCACGTCGAGTGCAATAAACACCTACTTTTTTCACTTGTTGCATAAATAACTATTTTGGAGAAAGATGATGAAAAGTCGCCAAGCTGCCAAATTGAAAAATTAATTTTGTTCCTAACACCCCATTTGAGTATTGAGTTGAACAGAGTTGAATTACAAAATTACAATAATTTACTTGAACAATAGGTAACAAGATGCGCTACTAGATCATTTTGTTGGATTTCAACACCAAGCCATCAGATCTGACAAGAGTTTCGTCGAACGTTTTCAAGAAATGTAATAACTAATCCTTTATATCTGTTTCAGTAGATTCGTTGCAAAGAGAATTTTGTCCACGCAACTGAAGATGACTGTTGCATTCATGGAAACATTTATAGATTTTAACCAGAGAAAAGTCAACATTCCTATAACATCATTATTATTTATGTATCAGCCAAGTGAACCATAATAGAACGTAAAACAATAAGTAAGTAGAAGCTTCTTTGGTAAACAAAGCAAAAACCACTTCTGAATTGCAAAAACTTTTTTGTACAGCGTCGAGAACTTCTAGTTTCCATTTATCATAACTGCAACATTTTTAAAAGGATCGTTACAGTCATTCCATTCAGTTCCTTTTAGAGAAATTGAAACATTTGTTCCAAAATCTCGAATACTCCTGTACTAATGCAATCGTAAACATTTACAAAGCCCCAATAAACACAAAGCTAAGGGATAAAAATACTGTGATACAGTTTTGAGATGAGGACGTTCAATTACGGAACTTCGCCTCAAGAATCTGCGTCGAAAAACTCTTGCGAAGTCATTTATTCCCCCAGATTGTAAACATACTACTAGAAAGTTCAACTCAGGTAGATGTTTGTTAAATTATACCTACCAACTACTCAAATGAACCGCTCGGTTGTAACTTCAATATAATTAGATCTAGTTAGCGAGTTTTATACGTTTGTTCCACAACTGTTTCATGGAAATGAAACAAGCCAATTTAACTTTTGATAACTTCAAATGAAATTTATTCATTTTGTAATTATAGCTCACGATGAAAAACAAGCTGTATACCATTTTTTCCCGATTATTTATGGTTGAATAATCACGAGTATTGCGAAATATAATAATTCTTTTCCGCTAATCTGAAAGTATTCATTCTAGAGACGAAACATTCGATAGGAGTTGCAATGATTCAGTGGAGTTTTTATTTAGGGTGTTTTATACAATTGTTATTGTCTTATGGTTAATAAAGAATATTATTATTATTATTATTATCATGCAGTTTTGAGCCAGGTAGAGTTATGTACGTTGAAATCTCTAATAATGATTGATAACGTATTTCAGATGTACGATATACCTATTTGCTAGATGGAGTCAAATTCAAGTGATTAACATATTGTACTTCTGAAGAAACATTAAATAGAAATGCAGAACGAAGGAAGATATATAAAACACGCTAGTACGCGATCCCCCGTATAAAATCGAAAGTGATAACCATAGCAAGTTGTAACTTTGTATACTGTTCAAGTGTGATAAATCTGACAATATGTTGCAGAGAGAAAACCTTGAAAGTGGTGAGTTGTTCTTTGTCGCCAAATCGACATCTTTGGAGCGTCGGACTGTTGAGGATCCTTATTAATTTTGTCGGACAATGTTGCCACTGGAAATCTCAATGAATGTATTCTCCTAGAAAAATCAGACAATAATGTTCGGTACCTTCAAGTTGTCTCCCACTCCAAACGTGTCGTTATCACTACTTAGGCTGGCGATAGGCAGCAATCTGATTTTTCTAAGAAAATACAAAAACTAACTGAGGATCTTCAGCAGTCCGACGCTCAATAGATGTCGATTTGACGACAAAGGAAAACTTACCACTTTCAAGGTTTCCTCTCTGCGATATCTTGATAGATTTGGCACACTTAAACAGTATACAAAGTTGCAACTTGCTTGATATCATTCAGATTTTGTACGAGGGCTCGCGTACTATGCAGGAATTTGAAATATTACTAAATTGAAAGATTCGGAAAGTTTGACAGGTATAAGCAAACACCTGGTAAGTTAAAGATATTCCGTTGAAATTCTGAATCGTATTTCACTAAAAAATATTCCAATACGTTTTCTTATGCATGCGTTGTTGGCATGTATTCTGTGTTCACAGAAGGTCGTAAAACATAGATTAACGAACTTTTCTATCTGAGAAAATAGGCGCTCTGTGGATGTCATGTTTTTTACGATGTTTTTATGAAAGTATATGTATATATTTATTCATAATCATTTCACACAAAACTGACTTTTCTAACTGTCATTTCACAAAAGTGATTATTTCAACTGTACTGTTACAAAATTGACTATTAACCGTATAGTTTAATGTTCTAACTTCACTTTATTTTATAAGTACTTACTGTTTCGACACTTTCATACTTTTATTTTCACATATATATTCATTCAGCACAAGCTTTGTCATTATTCATTATTATTATTGGTAATGGCAATAACATCTTTACTATTTTTTCCCGTCAGAAATTTAATAGTCAGGCCCTGTCTCCGGAGCCCCGAAACATCGGAGGGAGCGCTAGTGTGACATCAACTCCAGTTAACACTCCCTTCATTCGTGGGGTCAGTAGTTACTGAGTCCGAGGATCATGTGCCCTGACTAGGCGGAATGAATCAAGAATAACGACCTTCTGCATTCGTCCGGCTAAGATTTCTGCCATAGTACGGCAAGTCGGTACTACTGGTGGACGGTAGACGAAGGTGTTGATGACATCATCCTAGCAGGCCATAATAAGTCCCTCAGTTTCCGACTTCATAGCAGGGGAGCCCAAGCAGGCATTTCGGGATTCACTGAGGCGCGGCAGATCAATATATAGGGGGATACCTTGTACCCGGTTAAGTACCTCCACCAAATATAAACCTCATAAATATGGCCGCGCTTCCAGGATAAAGGATCAGATTAGTAAAAAAAAATTGATCATCAGAAATTCTCGAGCGCGTCAGATTAAGGTAGGGTGAGTTAATTACTTGCTAAAAAGTGTATGTTCTACTAAACTGAGCTACAAGGTTGTAAAAAAAAAACTCTAGACATTCTAGATCGTGGCCAATTTTTTTTATTTTAAAGAAATAATTCAAGGATAATGAAAAATATATAATCTGACGATTTCCACAAGCCGAAATAACAAAAATTCGTCGATAAAGTCTAATGCGTGCAGCTGTGTAATGCCTATATTCCCCTCTCCGCGTTACTATTTCTCTCTCACTCTTTCTCTATCTATTTGGCTTGGCCAAATTTAGATTTTGAATATAATTTGAACTGATTCGTGCCGGTAGATTTTGAAAAATCTCAAAAAAACTATAGTTTTTTTTGATGTGTTGTTTTGAAATAACTTTCAAATAGATTTATCAATCGATTTCAAAAAATAATCAGCTCTTAATATCAAAAAACCACGTCGATCGCAGTTAGTCCGGTCAGAATCGGTTGATTCGTTCGTGAGTTATCTTTGTCCAAAGAAAACCGAAAAAAGTATTTTTTCGGAATCACTCTGGAATTTCAAGTTCGATCAATTCAAATTTAACGATTTTTCATGGAGCTTGAAAAACTGCGTCGAATGCCGCCAACCGCGTGAAAATCGGTTCATTAATTCAAAAGTTATTACGGTTTGAAATTTCAAAAAACTGTATAAACTTTTATCAGACTTTTGAGATCGGAGAGCTTATAATGACACAAAAATCATAATTTTGAGCTCGGAGTTAGCGGAAAGTTGCAGGGATGGCCTTAAGGGTCAACCGTTTTCCTAATTATTTTTTTGTCAGAGTAGGGCGAAACCCTCAGCTTAGGACATAAAGATGAACCATATATCTTAATCTGACGCGCTTGAGTATATCAAAATGGCGATTTTTTTTCGTATCATAATGATGGCCGTGAGTTTGCGTCACATCGACATCGTCAGATTATTGCATGGGAGTTTTTTTTAGGTTCACTCAACACCTCCTAAGAAAATCTGACGCGCTCGATTAATTTTTTTTAAATATCATCGGAAGATTGGATTACGTAATCCACCATAATTCATTATTAGTTTTATGATCTTCCGTCAAGTAGTGTCGCCCATCTTTTATGATGTTTCTGGCTTCATATTGAAGTCGACACGTAGTCGGAGTGCATTTTAATCTGGAACCCAGAGATGGCGCTGAATTCATACTTCAGTGTTTGTCTCAGGGATTTCCAATTAGGATGAAAGGATTTTTCGATTCAATTGGGTCGAACTAGCCTTCGCTGATGATTGGCAATGACCATGAAACCGGTACGGAGGTGTTCCCCCAATTAAGTCGAAAAATAATTTCAGCTTTGTTATTTGAAATGCATTGCAAAGTGGTTCTTGTAGAAAACTTTGCCAAGTATTAAACAGATATAATTCAATGGTCGTAGGGGGCAGTAGTTGTTTTTTGTTGAATACTTGCCGACGACCATACCTATTGTATAGGTTTCTTTGCGGAAGATTGGATTACGTAATCTACCATAATTCATTATTAGTTTAGTTTTATGATCTTCCGTCAAGTAGTGTCGCCCATCTTTTATGATGTTTCTGGCTTCATATTGAAGTCGACACGTAGTCGGAGTGCATTTTAATCTGGAACCCAGAGATGGCGCTGAATTCATACTTCAGTGTTTGTCTCAGGGATTTCCAATTAGGATGAAAGGATTTTTCGATTCAATTGGGTCGAACTAGCCTTCGCTGATGATTGGCAATGACCATGAAACCGGTACGGAGGTGTTCCCCCAATTAAGTCGAAAAATAATTTCAGCTTTGTTATTTGAAATGCATTGCAAAGTGGTTCTTGTAGAAAACTTTGCCAAGTATTAAACAGATATAATTCAATGGTCGTAGGGGGCAGTAGTTGTTTTCTGTTGAATACTTGCCGACGACCATACCTATTGTATAGGTTTTTTGCGGAAGATTGGATTACGTAATCCACCATAATTCATTATTAGTTTTATGATCTTCCGTCAAGTAGTGTCGCCCATCTTTTATGATGTTTCTGGCTTCATATTGAAGTCGATACGTAGTCGGAGTGCATTTTAATCTGGAACCCAGAGATGGCGCTGAATTCATACTTCAGTGTTTGTCTCAGGGATTTCCAATTAGGATGAAACGATTTTTCGATTCAATTGGGTCGAACTAGCCTTCGCTGATGATTGGCAATGACCATGAAACCGGTACGGAGGTGTTTTATTTTTCAATATAGCAATAGAAAATTGCAACATACTGTATGCATAGAACAGGCGCTCATCATAAGCATGTAATTACTTCCGTATCAACGTCAGTGGTTTCATTACGACCAGTAAAGTTAGAAATTATACGAATGCCTGCCAAACTATAACAAAGTTCTGCTAATTATTTGAAATCCACACTACTCCCTGATGATTATAAAAACATTCTGTTGAGTTCTGTATTTTATATAATGGTGTGATGCAATGAAAAGAAGTTCGCGAAATTCAATCCTTAATGAATAACATCGAAAAATAATGAAAGGAAAGCTTCGCAGACAGGACAGCATCAGAATATCTATTTAATAATATGAGTAATATGATGAGTCCGGTAAATTAAATCTATATAGGCAGCGAAAAACATATTGTTGTCGCTGTCTTGGTGTCTGAAATACGAGTCGATACTTGATATACTGGTTGGAAGACGTTTTTGATATGTTAAGAGCTATCTGTGATGATTGAAACCTTTTTTTTTTTTATACGACAACCTTCATAGAAACGTCCATGAATTATGGAATTGTATAAACTCTATGAACAGCCCTACGGCTCATGCTGCAACTTCATACTCGTGGGAAATGACTATCATTCCGTGCTAGTTATACAATATACTATTCCATCATCAGAGATCAACTGGTGATCTGTTTCCAAAAGATATGGTGAAAATCTGGTAGTTAAATTATGAACAACATTCATAGAAACGCCCATGAATCATGGAATTGAATAAACTCTATGAACAGCCCTACGGCTCATGCTGCAACTTCATACTCGTGGGAAATGACTATCATTCCGTGCTAGTTATACAATATACTATTCCATAATCAGAGATCAACTGGTGATCTGTTTCCAAAAGATATGGTGAAAATCTGGTAGTTAAATTATGAACAACCTTCATAGAAACGCCCATGAATCATGGAATTGAATAAACTCTATGAACAGCCCTACGGCTCATGCTGCAACTTCATACTCGTGGGAAATGACTATCATTCCGTGCTAGTTATACAATATACTATTCCATCATGGGCCGTGATGGTCATGATGGTAGAGCGCTTGTCTCCTAAATTAAGGGTCATGGGTTCGATTCCCAGCATGGTCATCGGTTTCGTGCATGGCATCACACGTTAAAAGGTAAGGGCTGCGTCTTCCCTAGCTCGGACAAGTCTTTCGAAGACTTTTGAGGGTTGTACTCTTAAAGGTGTGCAGCTGGTTGACGGAAATAACAATTTAACAACAATAACAATTATCAGAGATCAACTGGTGATCTGTTTCCAAAAGATATGGTGGAAATCTGGTAGTTAAATCATGAACTGCTTGTCTCCCCGATTTCATCCGACACTCAAGATATAAATGCTGGGGTTCTACATGGATCTATTTCACCAGCAATATTATAACTCCTTCACAACAGTGATCAGTTCACAGCTTTGCGGATGATAGCAACCTTCATCGTAAAGAATTTAAATATGGAAGATAGTAGAATGGGAATCCAACAATTTCGTAGAACTTGTTGAAAAAATCCCCAAAGCTTTTTTTTCTTGTAGAAAGGCCTATCTCACAGTTGTCAGCGTTATTATGTAAGTATCCATACGAATGAAGTCCCCCAATTCCATGCTTGGTTTCACCATCAGCGGTACTTTTTCATAAAAATTGTTTGAAGTAAATCTCCCAAAATTTGTTTTCTGTTCCGACCAAAAACTTTTCCATTCGCCTCGTCTGTGGATTATCGAGTACAAGCTCGTTCACCTTTCTGGAACACAGCTGGGAAGATGGCAATTTGTATGTTTTATAAATAATTCCGTGGATGATATTTTCCTGACACTGTCCTCAGACTGATATCTTTTTTCCAGAGTTTGTTCTCCTATTTTACTTATTGCCTCGGGAAGTGTTCCTTGATATACACAGCCTGCAGAAGTTTAAGGAGAACACCAATTCTCACCAACATAATTTTTCTTTTCGTCGAAACCAGAACATAAAAGAAGTTGTTGAAATAATTTAAGATTGAAGTTGGTATATATTACTGCTGACACGTTGTACCAGAATTATAAAATACGCCAGACATTTCAAGAATATCAACCTCCCTTATATATCATTACTTGGGATAACCATCAGCTAGCATGGAAATAATGAATTCTCTTGAATCATAAACCAACGACAATTCGGGCAGACATATGCGGAATGTAGTTATTTCTGAAGTACTTCGCGAGAATATATAACTCGCATATTTGCCAACAGAATGCTCCGAATCTAAGCTGGAAAGCACCGGAGAATCTCGTCCCTACATATAACTGTATATAGAATTTAAATGAATGGGTTCCCTAGTCCATAAAATTGCTCAACGGTTTGAAAATTTCTCCATGAAAAAGCACTTCCTGACTTACAGCTGATCCGCCAGTGCAAATACTTTGCGAACTGGATATGAGTGTGACACCATTTTTATTGTCTTAGATGGAATTTCACATCGCAATTCTAGTGTTCATTTACAACGGTCTTGATTTTTTCAGATAATGAGGTGCTTAAATCTTAGATGTATCCAGGACTTCATTATTTCTTTTACTCCACGAGTTTACAGGTGACGGGAATTTCCATTTAGTACACTTACTAGTACTCTCTGGAATGGAGTTGGTTTCAGTGAGCGTAGAAGCACAGGGAGCATTCCTCCTTGAAAAAAGGATCGCATGATCAGCACTAATCGTATGACGCGAATACATACAATACACTAACGTGACAATGTCATCAGATAAATAAATGAAATACGACAATATAAATTCATTAACTGAATAATAATTGGATATACGATCAACCAGACAAAGACAAAGTGTAGATAAAAACAGATGATTGAAAATAGATTGGAATCGCTACATTCATATTACAGATACAAATCACTATAGAATTCTTCCAAGAAATATTATGTCTTCTTCAATAGTAAAAGTTCAACTTCTCTTTCGAACATTTGAATATTTCCCGAATTCTGTATAGTTTCAGGTAGAGTACAGAATAGTTCACAACCGTTTAAAAAATATACTTCTTTCATTCTTTGAAAAAATTGCACCAGCACCGTTTTACTGTATTCAAAATGAGAATATTAGAGTGACAACATTTTGAGGAATTTTTTCCTACTGTGTTGAGTTTGGCTTGAAGTTCAACATGACGATAAGCTCCTGCTGAAATGAAAGTAACATCGGCGAAAAAAAAATAATATCGTTGTGCCTATATGGTGATATGAATCAGGAAGGGTAAAGTTCCCAAAACAATGAATGAGCCTGTGTCCGTATCCTCTCATTTCACATGGATTCTGCCGAACACTTACTGCATATAATTTATTAGAGAGTATATAAACATTTTCAGTGTCAAATCTTGGATTTTTCGAAGAAAAGTGCAGCAAAAAAATCTTCATTCCCTCATTCGTTGCCAATACTGCCGTGCTAAGCATAAAAAGCGTATCTGCAGTTTTCATGTTTTCGAAAAAATCATGATTTACTATCAGGTGGGGGCAATTTTTGCAGATATGACATCTTTCGTAAACTTATAATATCGGCAAATTTTCAATTACTATATTTTATTCCTTAGGTGTAAAACGATGCAAACAACCCAAAACAGTCCAAAATTTAATACACACAAATTTGTCAGATATGCCCTTTGTGCTTAGCACGGCAGAATATTAATACTAGTGTTTTCACATACTCAGAAGTGAGCCGAAATTTCCATTGTTGAATTTGTTTCCGATAAAAAAAATCACCAAATAAAGTGCCAAATGCTATAGGATATTATTCAGAACAGCATTTGGAGACAAAAAAAATGAAACCATACCAGGTATCCTTTTCAAAAATCGATTAAATCAGAAGTAGCATGAAGTTACTTATTAAAAAGTCCAGTTTATTTATAGGGATCCCTCAAATTTCATCTAATCATCCTCAGAAATAAAAAAGTTATAGAGGCTGGCCAACTTTTCGCGGACACTCGGTATACCCTTGGTGTGTATGTTCACACCCAAACAGCCCCTATCTATCTTGAAATATACTTTTACCATCGTCTATAAAAATTTTTTAGCAATCCTTGAAGGCGAATTCACCAAATATTCGTAAAACCATTGAAATGCGCTTCCGCCAAAAATTGAACTTTGGAAATTTCACCACTATTATCCTGAATATTTGTGTTACCAGACATAAACACTGTTACATTTGAAAAACATCACACGCCATAGTATTCGACATAAAAGTGGTCTATCATGCCTTCGTTAAAAAATCTTTTGGTTCCTCGGGACAAATTGATCTTGCGAATTCGCCAAAAACTAAACTGACGTAAAATCATCTACTACTTTCCACCAGAAATTAATTGTTTTAAAAGTATTGATTACAATTGATAATTTGTATTTGTAGTGAATATTATTCATTGGTGTCACTCAATGAGAACAAAAGGAGTTTTCTCCTTCACCACACTAGTGATTTCATTTCTAGATGCGATTTCGTTCACCAAGTTAACTTCATCAGTAGGATTACTAAACTGAAACAGTCGTGAATTATTTCGTGTATGCGAGAAGCTCGATCATTTTTAAACAATTTTCAGTTTGGGAATGGAACTGCTAAGAGAAACTTGGACGTATAGGACTTTAGAAGCCAGTTTAGCATGGAAATTTATAATATCTAAGTGAACTTATATTCCTAAGTTGTGCTAGACAGTCCTATATAAAAAAATTATGTCGCCATATCAGCCTCATGTTCTTCATGTTGAAAACCAACAAGAAAATACTAGATAAGCACATAAACACATCTGTTATTTTAAGAGGAACGATACGACGTGAAATCGAATTTCAGCTCAAATGAAAAAAAAAATAGACTCATTTCGTTTTGATTCATTATCATTATATTCCTATCAAAACTCTCACTACGGATCAAGGGAGATTTATCTTTATTATTAATTTATACTCATTTTTGTGTAAATATGAACTCAATTTCAAAATCCGTAGCTCTACGTCTATCCGTGATGAATATTTCATACTAAGCTCTCGTTCATGCGATGCAATATAAGTCCTTGAACACAACATGACCCTACACACTACAAGCACCCGATTAGTATACACCAGATATTTCTGTCTGCCTGATATATTGCAACAGTCGGTGGGCTGGACGTATAAAGTAGATGAAATCTCAATTCCAGATCTTAAGCAATATCAATATGAGTCAATATTATTTTATGGTTAGTATTTTCAATCAGCGCGTATGTTTATACAGTTCGATTATTCTATATTTACCCGTGCGTCATCAATAATATGCATAAGTCGAGACGTTTCAGTCAAATGTAGAATGCCGTGGCTAATATCCCGATAAAATTATAACGTGATGGTAATAAGTTAGGATAATGATATACTAAATTAACATGTTCAAATTCATGGAAATGGCGAACCACCAGACAATAAGAGTGTTTCTTTTTAGTTCCAACAGAATACCGTGTGACAAACACTCATGGGTACACCCCCCTTTTCTCCTTTTCTATTTTCCTTTATTTTCCAAATATGTCAAAAAGTGTCGTCCAGTGAGCATATTCAATGTTACAAATTTCAGAAATATTGCTGGAGAGACAAAAGCGAAAAGGAATGAATCTGTTTGAAATTGTTGTTCCGTTTACCAGCTGTCATCTCCTTACAAACGGCAGCCCCCAGTAGTCGAAACTTGTACGAGCCAAGGATTAACGAGGTCTTACCTTTTACGTGCGGTTCCTAGCACACGGTGTATTCCAATTATGATGAATCCAGTGATACCAGGTTTGATTGGCCTCTCTACTGTATTCTAATTTCAGTCACACTCATATAATGAAGTTGTTTTATCCATACTTCCGCAGCCGTTTGACTCAAATCCTAATTTTATCCACATTGATGCAATTTCTGTAGATGTAACAGTTAACGAAAAAAGTTGTTCAGAAAACTGGGTTGGAGTGCAATATTTCCAAATCATTTGCATACTTTAATATCAAAAAATGAGTTTCCATTCAAACATGCCTAAAACTCAAAAAAGGAATCTTCTAGACTTAGGTATTCAAACCTTCTCAATTACCTATTCGTGCATGGATGCAAGGACACACTATATAATGATAAATAAATGAATATCTAAGAAGTAAAAATACACCAGTTGAAATATATTTGGTAATGAAATACCCAACACATAATTAACAAAGAATGTATTCATACATTTATTTATGTATTGCGAGCATGTAGAACTATGTCCAGTTATGAAAGGAAAAACAAAATTAATATATTTAATCACTTTCAGATTCAGAACTGTCACCAATATTTATAATAATGGGTTTAATAACCATATCACAAAGGAGCTTTTCTTGTTCATACCATTTTTCAATGTGTGATTCAGTGTGTGTTGATGGAATGGTTTAATTTTTACATTGATGTACACCGTTTTTCGAGATATTATTAGTGCATCTGCCAATCTCTAAAATACAGTAATGAAAAATTATGACATTTTTTTTGTGGTATAAATTGTTAACTCTTGAACAGATGAAAGTGTTAAAAAAGGTACACCATTCGCTCTTTCCCTTTCAATACAAATTGTGGTGCTTGTGAATTAGTTATAGGCATAATCTAAAGAAGAGTTCAAATATATTGTGAATGTTTTTACCTGTATTTACAGATTTAGGTAATGTTTTTTTCTCTCATTAGGATTATCACACTACGAATAAATCTTGTGTGAATATCCCGGCAGTACGGGATTATAGTCACAAATGTCAATTGTGAGGTTAGAAATTACAATGAGTATTTGTGAATAAAACACATTGTATTGTACTTACTTTGGAAGTAATGATTCCAAGTGACGTTAAGCTTTGTAAAAAACAGTTTTTATAATATATTCGATTGCAAAACCAAATAAAACTGGCGACAAACAGTACCCCAATGACAGAAAACAATGACGCAATTGATGGTTGGCAAGTTTAGTTGAAATGTAAAACACTGTCGGTTTTATGACTATCTCTTTTTACTGTTTTGAGTTTGAATCGATCATCACAATACCATAATTCTTAGCGTAGAAGACAAATGTTAACGAATTTTGATTCGCGCATAGCGGTTGATAGAAAGAGATGTTCGATAGAGGGTGTGTGATTTCTTCGATCATAAATTGATGACGCATG
Source organism: Chrysolina americana (assembly GCA_958502065.1). Lineage (NCBI taxonomy): Eukaryota > Metazoa > Arthropoda > Insecta > Coleoptera > Chrysomelidae > Chrysolina > Chrysolina americana. The sequence continues at coordinate 101,584,451 of OY293411.1, forward strand.
GGTAAAGATATAATAATCGAACTGTATGATAATAACTCACAAGGATATTGTTAAATGTCGAAATTGGTGATATTTGCCTGATCAACTGTACAACATAAATTTTCTATGCATACACGTATGCCTGAAAATCTGCAAGTTAGTACGTTGATCAAGGAATCTATTGGATGGATCGCCTTTTTTTAAACTAACTATGGTCAAGCGAGAAACTAATATAAAAACGAAAAGGAACTATGATGCTTTTAAGAAAAGGATGTCTTTTATTTACATCTGAAGTACTACTTTCAAAATGTCCAAATAGGATGAAACTGCAGTGACATTAAAGTTCCATTTTTAATTTTTCCTATTTGTCATTCCCGGCACGCACAAACAAGTATTTCAAAGATTTCTGACGCTTGCTCGTAGGGTGACGGTTATAACTGATTTCAAAACAAATTTTCTTTAGTATCCTGATTCTCGAGAATCTACTGCGTATGTAGCATTCGACAAAATTAGGTCATTGTCTTTCATTATATTGCAATGGAAGCGGAAAAAAAGGTTCATAATTGTTGCTGCTTGTGGTATATTTCCACACTCCGTATATCTGATAGGGATGACCACGAGAAAAAACACTATTAGTATTTATCAACAAGGAAACGGGAAGCATCGACAACCGCAATTTGGAGTTACACATCCACACTGTTTTTATGGAAAACAATCATTTGAAACGACTCTGCCATATACATCTACCGTTATCGCTGTGCCCATTATGGAAAGCATATGATAGACAGGAAAAAATCTGGTCCATTTGTGGAAAGGATTTTTCCGAATATGATATAGTAGATGGATCAGTTATACTGTTGATTTGATGAAAAAAGTGAGTGAGTATGAGTAGATAATATTTGGAAACACTTCTGATATTAGACAAACAAGACTATGAACATCGCTTCATTTCAATATATAATACATATCGTAAGGCTGAGGTAATTTTGAAAACTCGGTATAAAATATAGCATTTGAAAGATATAATATCAGTAAGGATATAAGTAGTACTTTTTCATTTCGTTACTGCAGATTTGAAGATGATGCCAGCAGAACTCATGAACTTTCAATAAATGCTTTTGGTACGACCGCACTCCACACTCGTTTCATCTGGGCTCTCTCATTCACAGTCATCACGAAGACATAAGGAATTCCTCCGAGCCCAGTCTCTTGGCAACTGACTTCATTGTTCAGTCAGCGCCAGACCAACTTACGGTGAGAGCTTCGAGTGTTTTTTTGGAAAGCTCTTGGAAAGCATTGTGAATATCAACTGATATGATGTGTCTGCATTATGCTATGCTGCTTTTGAAGTCATACTGCTGCAGTTCCTCTAACTATCTGACAACTCGTCCCTGGGGCTCCTCAAAGTTCATTATCCACTACAAAAAGCTGTGGCCATTTTCTGCGAGAAAACGACTGCTATATGGAGTAGGCGGGTGTGAAAATTTTCAATGGCTGCGATCATCAATAAAAGCTCCTTTCCTGTGACACGGTGGATCCTTTCGATTTCGTCCAAAGTTTTATAAAACTAGGCTATAACTTCCTCTTCGCCATCATGTTCCTAAGATGACACAGATTCAATGACTTGCTCAAATGTCTCACAATCCAAAATGTGAGTTCCTATCTGTTCTTTTCAATCAAGCGATGAAAAGACTAGGCGATATTCCTGAAATTCTGAACAAATTTTTGATAATTAGTCCATAGCTCAAGAAAACTTCTAATTTCGTGTGTATCTCTTGTACAAACGCCAATACATTATTTTTTTTCTGTACATTATTTCCATTAAAAAAAATTTAAAGGCATTCTGAAGTAATAGATTTGCAGAAGCCAAATTGATTGTTTTTCTTCAGGAGGGCGATTGTTATTCATTGTTTTGATAACCGTGGTAGGAGTTTGTCGTTCTGTGTTTACGAGACATAGAAATAGCAGAATTCCAACGCGATGGTATTACTCCTTTCCTGTGCTCAAACCTCGAGACTCTCCAGTCAATCGGGCAATAATGACAGTGATTTCATTCATAGAAATGGAAATAGAGTCTGTCGACTCTTTCCGTAACGCCTCCCCTTCCAATGCACTTCCCACCAACCCGATATGTGCATTATTTCAAACCTGTTTCCCGTAATGCGAAGGCCTGATGCGGTTTGGTACGGTGGTAACGGGAAAACATCCGGGATGGGATGTAGCTAGTTACGTCGGCGATAACAGAGCTCCGATTCGCGTGGAAACATCAAATGTCTTCGGCTATCCATCACGAATGTTGCCGGCGCTTACAGCACAGTGAGCGCGTACTTAACACGATAATCTGCTAAGCTGCGTTCGTGTGTGCAATGTCGGATTATGCGACGCTGCACTGTGGCCGTTTTGCAATCCGGGAATTTTGAAATGCACGCCATAGATCGGGAGCCGGCAAAATATTTTGAGAAATACTGAGGCGATAAGGAGAAACAGTGAGGATGCTTTACCCACAATACGAAGTGAATATGATGCATTTATATGACATAATCACTCTATAGTGTCTTGATTTAAAAAAAATATATAAATTTGGATCGGCAAAAATGTATTGAGACTTTAATTTACGTACTATTAGTAGACAAATGTATATTGAGGTAATGGGAGTTCAAACAATTTTATTCAAATTCAAATTGTCTCCAAATATCAAACAAAAACCTTTGGTAAGGACCCGGCTTTAGAGGCCCTTTCCGAAAATAAGAGAAGGGCAAATTTTCCTGTACCTGAGGTAGGTAAGTTATTCATAAATACTACTAATAGATCACTATGATGATATTTAACGATAAATTTATTCAGACATGTTTACAAGAATTTTTTTCCTATTAATTCGCTTTACAAAAGAAGTAAAATAAAAGGATTTGATCTTGAATCAAACTTGAATCAACATCTTAAGAATTAGATTGAAGCATAGACAGGGGACACACATATGGCCAGAATAAACTATATCAAATAAAGAAACTGTTAGTCTTGACTCTATCAAACAGCTTCTTGATCAGAGAATTAAATGAACAAATACATACTTCTCCCCACGGCAAAATGTTAAACTCCACTATATTAAACCGTCAGACTAGACATCAGCAGAATGAAAAATATCGACTTTGCAGTCCTGCAGTCCTGGATTTTCATTGCGGCATATATTCAAATTATTTGATAAAGATTTTCAAAGAAATAAATCGCAGCATAATTGGTTTCTGGAGTAAAATAAATCTTCAGATACATACTTTCTTCGATTGATGTTTTACAAAACCATCAACATCTCAAAATACCCACAAATATTCATATCGGAACCATCATCGATTGAAGAACCGTCGATCGATAATTAAGGCGAATGATATTTGGCAATATTCGGATTGTATCAGAAAGTAAAGGAAGCAAAAACATATTCCGTCAGAAAGAACTTTGTACAGTGTTGCCGGCACTTGCAGTTCAAACTCAAATTGGAGAATTGTTAATTTTTAATGAAAAAAACGGTTAATCAGATATTTATTAGAATAATGAATGTGCCATGGAATAATAATATTCAAGTATTCAACAAATATCATTTAAGGAATGAACTTCTGCTCTAGATTACTGGTTGTATTGACAGAAAGAAAGACTTTTTTTATATCATATCAACTGCAGTTAACTGGATTGATTATTATTTGAAAATTATCTCTTTCTGCCGTTTTGTCTGAAGGCGCATGGCATTGGATTGTATAGTCTGATGAAATCCGTATTTGATCAATTCCGAATTTGCAAGGTTCACTTCTGTTGTATTCCGTTTCTGTTAATAAATTATTTGGATCTGTCTGATAATTTCGAAATGTTTAACATAACTAGTCCATATTTTTACTAATGTTGTTGTAGAAGTGTGGTTTCTGATAGGATCCAATCGCTATAATCACAGTGAACAATTGTATTTCATTCATATATATTGATGTTTTTTCACAGAATTATGATCAAATTTGCGCATTATGTCTTTTGCAAACTATATATTTCCCCAATATGTTCCAATCTTGCGAAACTTGAGACTCAACTCGAATTGCCATCATATTCCACAGACAACCATTTATTCAATCAAACGTAGATGTACCAGAGCTTTTAGAGAATTAAATGCATCTGCTAATCTTCTATACTGGAAATATTTTCGAATGAAATTATAGTCTGACGGATAGAATGGTACTGCATAATGGAAATCATTTCCTCAACATATTTCAACGGCAATCTCATGTCAGTTGAAGCAGTAAAAGCTTTCAAGACGAATGAAGGCGATCTCTTCGCTTTGCCTACTCATCTCATTTTATACAACTAGTAACTGTCTATTTTCTTGGAATTATTTCACAATTTTGCAGTGATGCATTTCTGTAATGATAGAATCCATACTCATGAAGTGTTTTGGAAACGCTGAATGTACCACCAATGTGAAATTGAGTATACATGATTCCAAGATTAGAATGTCCACTATGGGGATATTGAAAATGATGAAAGATACAGATTTGGTTAAATGGAAAACATGTAGCGTTTAGTAGAAGAAACACTTTTTTTTATCGCAATTGTGTTACTTGGGCAACGTCAAAAGAAGCAAAAATTTGCTCAGAAAATTCTGTTGAGGTAACTTAGACCTATTCGTAAGAGATATAATCTAGACGTCAGTTCACTATGTGGGTGTGCAAGGATCGTACCAAAGAAAAGTCGTTCGTTGTAGGCAGCACTTCGAAACAAATATCGCATTTTTTTTGAAAATCCATCATCTCCTAATTCATCACCTATCAGTATTGAGTGCGATTTGTCACACATGGAAATGCATATTTCCGAAATATACACTTATAAGTAGAAGAAATGCTTCCAAAATTTGTTCTAAAAATGGAGTGTTTCACTGTATTACAGTTTCTAACAATTTCCATTATTACCCTCGTACAGGGATTGTCTTCATCGATCTCAATGTCGAGAATCCACTGTCAAATGTTGAAGACCTGAAAGTTTCAGATAGGAATTGGATAGATTTTATTGTGTGATGATGAATGAGGCGTACACTTAGATTTGATATCTTCCTGTGATAAATTGTTCTGAAATATACCGACGGGAAACCATTGATCATTTTTGACATAGAGTTTGATCGTTTTCTGATAGAACACTTGTAGTCCGTCGGGCAGAAAAAACACGGTAGGGTTAATGGAAAATCCGAACGGAAATACTGACAGGAAATTCCGAAACTTCACCGATAACTCTCTCCACCATCCACCCACAAAATATATTTACACTACGAAAATAGCATTCCATTCTACCAAGACCATTATGATAGGATATTCAAGTAGGTCGTTGAAAAAAATATTTTGTGATTTAAATTGAAGATTTGTGAATTTTTTGTACTTATCCTGGAGCCAGACCAGACCGCTTAAAGCTTCCTTATTATTTTTCTAAACAATTTCGAGAGAACGAGAGGTAACAGCGCTCTCTCTCATTGTCTTTTGGCGTATCGGGAATGTTCCAAAAAGAGTTTCCTGCCGGTATAAATGCAGGGCCCTTGAGCAGAGATGAAAATTACAGCCTGAGTTCTACACAGTTAGTAAATAGATATTAGAGATGGCTTGGCGGTATGGACAAAAGTAACAAATCACTGTATTCGGTTGAATTGAATTAAGAGTTGTAATGTACAAGTCTGGATAAATTACTGGAACATAATTATTATTATTTTTATCAGAATATATTGGCTTTCCTATCTATAAAAAAGCAAGAGTAAAACAAATGGAATAAAGAAAAGATGAAGCCGCAAAGGATAAACAGGGAGCAATAGTAGTAGAAGACGAAGAGGAAATGAGCGAAGAAGAAAATAGTATATTAAATGAGCCCACCAAAGAGGAGATAGAAAGAGTCATTGCGAAATGGTAAGGCGTCCGGAAAAGATGAAATTAACATCGAATTTACAAAATACAGAGGACATGAGTTAAAGGAGAGGATGCTTACAAATGCCAGAAGAATGGGAGACAGGACAAATAATAACTATCCATAAAAAAGGAGACCAACAAAACTGTAAGAATTACCAAGGAATAACATTACTCAACACAGCGTATAAAATAATGACATCAATAATACAATCAAGGTTGGTAAGTATAACAAAAAACACAATAGGATCATATCAAAGCGGATTTACACAAGGAAAATCAGCCATAGACGCGATTCATACACTAAAGCAAGTGATAGAAAAAGCCCATGAACACAAGATAATCCTCGAACTGCTCTTTGTAGATTTCCAGCATGCATTTGAGTCGATAAAAAGAAACCAACTCATGATAGCACTGAAAGAATTAAAATTCCCACAGAAACCGAGAAAGCTGATACCAATGACGATGAAAACAACTAAGATCGCAATGAAAACACAAAAAGGAGAAACAGAGGAAATCACAATCAACAATAAGGTAAAACAGGAGGATTCACTTTCAACGACGTTATTCACCTAACTTTATATGTAGTGAGGAGAATTAACAAAAGTAATCTTAGGACAGAAGGAGGACACATTATTGCGTACGATGATGATAAAGCCATAATTACCAAGACCAGAAGAGTAATGAAAGATATGCTGGAAGAAATTATAGATGAAGGGGAAATAATGGGGCTTAGGATTAACCAAGAAAAAACGAAAATATTCATATTAGGAACGGAACAAATACAGGGAAAGATCAAAATAGAAGCGAGAGAGTTTGAAGAAGTTAAAGAGTTCAAATATCAAGGAGTAACGATAAATAAAACGGGAGAGAGAAGACCAGAAATTCAAGGAAAAATATTAAACGCAAACAGAGCATACTTACTTCGCCAATAAAACATTATTGAAAAGTAAAATATTAACAAAGAATAGTAAAATGAATATTTATCATACCATAAGACCAATTATGTTATACGAAGCTGAGACGATGACAATGACAAAAAGGAAATTTGAAAGGAAAATTATGAGAGCAATAGTGCGACCAAAAATGATCTCAGAGGAAGAATACAGAATAAGAACTAATCTAGAAATTAGATAGAAATTGAAAAACGAAAATAAAACAACACAGAATCAGGTTGTTGGGGCATGTATGGTGGGAGGGATAAGGGGCTGTAACTTACCCAGTGTTACAATGGGACCCTGGCGGAGAGAAGAGAATAGGAAGACCAGGATCAAAATGGATGCAGGAAGTGGAAGAGGACTTACGCAGGGTAGGAGTGACAAATGCGAGAAAAAAACAAATACAGGATTAGATGGAGAAACATAGCCAAAAGCATGTCAATTTTTCAATTGTAACATTTTCATGATAAACTACGTTCATTGTGTTAAATCGTTTCGAGTTGTAAAAACAACCAAATCCTGCCCACCACTCTGCTCAACAATACCAAAACCAGAGGTCATATCCTCGTCGGCCCAATCCGATTCAAAATCCATGCAGAGTTCAAACATTTCCTGAAAAGCTCGACTGGGATGAATTATATACCTGCAACTATTCGTAACGTATTACGAATGAATTATACAATACCTTCAAACGAACGCACAGTTAGCTGTGGTAGTGCGATAGGCCGTTTAAACCAACCACAATACTACGCGTTGATATCCCAACGAAATGTTCGTTTCGGATTTATCATGGGCTCGCATATTTTATTGGGATAACACAATAGAAAATAATATTGGCATGCGATGGTGTAAACAAGGTATTTGTACGATGAAGGGGTGTTCGTTGCCAATGCCGTGAATGCGGAGCTACATAAATAATTGGAAAATGCAACGACGATATCGATGTTTCACATTCGCATAATCGATTCGACTATGAAGAATTCATATTTTGCCTCCAGTGCGTATTTTAGTTGCATTCTGCGGGTATAGTTAATAAGTGATGATGATAATTACGATAACGATGATGATAATTTGTCCCTCTTCAACTACATGAGGATCTTCTTTAACGGAAATCTTGTTTTATCCAGAAGTCTCACTGCAGCCTTCAGATGATGTACCAAGACATTCATATTGTGGAGCATGGTCACTTCATCAGCTTGGTCCATCACAGCTTCTGTTTTATTGGAACTTGGAACTACCAATTCAACTTCCTTGGCCGAATGCAAGCAAGAGTAACTATTTTACAGTACTATTCAACAAGCTTCGGGCAGCCTCAATGAAGTAAGAGTAATCCCAGGATCAAATCACTGGTGGACAAAAAAGCCTACTCTACTCGCCCTATCAGAGCTTGAATCTGGAGTACTAGCTACTATCAGTTAAACAGTCCGCAAAACAGCTATGTTCAATAAGAATGGTTGAATTGGTATATATCGTGGATTTCAAGCCAATCAGAGAAAAAACCCCAGTCGTAAAAGTTGTAAGGGTTGTAGACCCCTAAAAATCATGAAAAATACAAAATCGTCAGATTCACTTGAAATTCGCACTATATACGCCAAATTTCATGCTGAATTCGAAAATATATAATTTGTATATGTTCAGATACATGGTTTTATATCAAAAACGGAAAAATCTTAAAAAAAGTTCCTGTTGGAATTCTATTTCAACATTTTAACTCGACAACAGTTAGATATAGAGCAATTTTGTAAATGTCAATCGATTTTGAATGGTTGAATTGGTATATATCGTGGATTTCAAGCCAATCAGAGAAAAAAAACCCAGTCGTAAAAGTTGTAAGGGGTAGACCCCTAAAAATCATGAAAAATACAAAATCGTCAGATTCACTTGAAATTCGCACTATATACGCCAAATTTCATGCTGAATTCGAAAATATATAATTTGTATATGTTCAGATACATCGTTTTATATCAAAAACGGAAAAATCTTAAAAAAAGTTCCTGTTGGAATTCTATTTCAACATTTTAACTCGACAACAGTTAGATATAGAGCAATTTTGTAAATGTTAATCGATTTTGAATGGTTGAATTGGTATATATCGTGGATTGCAAGCCAATCAGAAAAAAAACCTCAGTCGTAAAAGTTGTAAGGGGTAGACCCCTAAAAATCATGAAAAATACAAAATCGTCAGATTCACTTGAAATTCGCACTATATACGCCAAATTTCATGCTGAATTCGAAAATATATAATTTGTATATGTTCAGATACATGGTTTTATATTAAAAACGGAAAAATCTTAAAAAAAGTTCCTGTTGGAATTCTATTTCAACATTTTAACTCGACAACAGTTAGATATAGAGCAATTTTGTAAATGTCAATCGATTTTGAATGGTTGAATTGGTATATATCGTGGATTTCAAGCCAATCAGAGAAAAAAAACCCAGTCGTAAAAGTTGTAAGGGGTAGACCCCTAAAAATCATGAAAAATACAAAATCGTCAGATTCACTTGAAATTCGCACTATATACGCCAAATTTCATGCTGAATTCGAAAATATATAATTTGTATATGTTCAGATACATCGTTTTATATCAAAAACGGAAAAATCTTAAAAAAAGTTCCTGTTGGAATTCTATTTCAACATTTTAACTCGACAACAGTTAGATATAGAGCAATTTTGTAAATGTTAATCGATTTTGAATGGTTGAATTGGTATATATCGTGGATTGCAAGCCAATCAGAAAAAAAACCTCAGTCGTAAAAGTTGTAAGGGGTAGACCCCTAAAAATCATGAAAAATACAAAATCGTCAGATTCACTTGAAATTCGCACAGAATACGTAAAATTTCACGCTGATTCCGAAAATATATAATTTGTATATGCTCAGACACATGGTTATATATCAAAAACGGAAAATTCATAAAAAAAGTTCCTGTTGGAATTCTATTTCAACATTTTAACTCGACAACAGTTAGATATAGAGCAAATTTGTAAACGTCAATCCATTTTGAATGGATGAATTGGTATATATCGTGGATTTTAAGTCAATCAGAGAAAAAACCTCAGTCGTAAAAGTTGTAAGGGGTAGACCCCTAAAAATCATGAAAAATACAAAATCATCAGATTCACTTGAAATTCGCACAGAATACGCAAAATTGCACTCTGGTTCCGAAAATATATAATTTGTATATGTTCAGATACATGGTTTTATATCAAAAACGGAAAAATCTTAAAAAAAGTTCCTGTTGGATTTCTATTTCAACATTTTAACTCGACAACAGTTAGATATAGAGCAATTTTGTAAATGTCAATCGATTTTAAATGGTTGAATTGGTATATATCGTGGATTTCAAGCCAATCAGAGAAAAAACCCCAGTCGTAAATGTTGTAAAAATCATGAAAAATACAAAATCGTCAGATTCACTTGAAATTCGCACTATATACGCCAAATTTCATGCTGAATTCGAAAATATATAATTTGTATATGTTCAGATACATGGTTTTATATCAAAAATGGAAAAATCTTAAAAAAAGTTCCTGTTGGAATTCTATTTCAACATTGTAACTCGACAACAGTTAGATATAGAGCAATTTTGTAAATTTCAATCGATTTTGAATGGGTGAATTGGTATATATTGTGGATTTCAAGCCAATCAGAGAAAAACCCCAGTCGTAAAAGTTGTAAGGGGTAGACCCCTAAAAATCATGAAAAATACAAAATCGTCAGATTCACTTGTAATTCGCACTATATACGCCAAATTTCATGCTGAATTCGAAAATATATAATTTGTATATGTTCAGATACATGGTTTTATATCAAAAACGGAAAAATCTTAAAAAAAGATCCTGTTGGAATTCTATTTCAATATTTTAACTCGACAACAGTTAGATATAGAGCAATTTTGTAAATGTCAATCGATTTTGAATGGTTGAATTGGTATATATCGTGGATTTCAAGCCAATCAGAGAAAAAAACCCAGTCGTAAAAGTTGTAAGGGGTAGACCCCTAAAAATCATGAAAAATACAAAATCGTCAGATTCACTTGAAATTCGCACTATATACGCCAAATTTCATGCTGAATTCGAAAATATATAATTTGTATATGTTCAGATACATCGTTTTATATCAAAAACGGAAAAATCTTAAAAAAAGTTCCTGTTGGAATTCTATTTCAACATTTTAACTCGACAACAGTTAGATATAGAGCAATTTTGTAAATGTTAATCGATTTTGAATGGTTGAATAGGTATATTTAGTGGATTTCAAGCCAATCAGAGAAAAAACCCCAGTCGTAAAAGTTGTAAGGGGTAGACCCCTAAAAATCATGAAAAATACAAAATCGTCAGATTCACTTGAAATTCGCACTATATACGCCAAATTTCATGCTGAATTCGAAAATATATAATTTGTATATGTTCAGATACATCGTTTTATATCAAAAACGGAAAAATCTTAAAAAAAGTTCCTGTTGGAATTCTATTTCAACATTTTAACTCGACAACAGTTAGATATAGAGCAATTTTGTAAATGTTAATCGATTTTGAATGGTTGAATTGGTATAAATAGTGGATTTCAAGCCAATCAGAGAAAAAACCCCAGTCGTAAAAGTTGTAAGGGGTAGACCCCTAAAAATCATGAAAAATACAAAATCATCAGATTCACTTGAAATTCGCACTATATACGCCAAATTTCATGCTGAATTCGAAAATATATAATTTGTATATGTTCAGATACATAGTTTTATATCAAAAACGGAAAAATCTTAAAAAAAGTTCCTGTTGGAATTCTATTTCAACATTTTAACTCGACAACAGTTAGATATAGAGCAATTTTGTAAATGTCAATCGATTTTAAATGGTTGAATTGGTATATATCGTGGATTTCAAGCCAATCAGAGAAAAAACCCCAGTCGTAAAAGTTGTAAGGGGTAGACCCCTAAAAATCATGAAAAATACAAAATCGTCAGATTCACTTGAAATTCGCACTATATACGCCAAATTTCATGCTGAATTCGAAAATATATAATTTGTATATGTTCAGATACATGGTTTTATATCAAAAACGGAAAAATCTTAAAAAAGTTCCTGTTGGAATTCTATTTCAACATTTTAACTCGACAACAGTTAGATATAGAGCAATTTTGTAAATATCAATCGATTTTGAATGGTTGAATTGGTATATATCGTGGATTTCAAGCCAATCAGAGAAAAAACCTCAGTCGTAAAAGTTGTAAGGGGTAGACCCCTAAAAATCATGAAAAATACAAAATCGTCAGATTCACTTGAAATTCGCACAGAATACGTAAAATTTCACGCTGATTCCGAAAATATATGATTTGTATATGCTCAGACACATGGTTATATATCAAAAACGGAAAATTCATAAAAAAAGTTCCTGTTGGAATTCTAATTCAACATTTTAACTCGACAACAGTTAGATATAGAGCAAATTTGTAAACGTCAATCGATTTTGAATGGATGAATTGGTATATATCGTGGATTTCAAGTCAATCAGAGAAAAAACCTCAGTCGTAAAAGTTGTAAGGGGTAGACCCCTAAAAATCATGAAAAATACAAAATCATCAGATTCACTTGAAATTCGCACAGAATACGCAAAATTGCACGCTGTTTCCGAAAATATATGATTTGTATAGGCTCAGATACAAGGTTTTATATCAAAAACGGAAAAATCATATAAACATTTTCTGCTGGAAAAAACCATTTCAACTCGAGAACAGTTTGAGATGGAGCAATTCTGTGAACGCCAATCGATTCTGAATGGTATATCGTGGATATCAAGCCAATCAAAGGAAAAAACTTATTCGTAAAAGTTTAAAAAATCATGAAAAATGTAAAATCATCAGATTCACTTGAAATTCGCACTATATACGCCAAATTTCATATAAAAAACGGAAAAAACAAAAAAAAAACCGATATAAAAAAACCCTTTCAACTCTATTTGAACTTTCCAACTCGACAACAGTTAGAGATAGAGATGTGAACGTCAATCAATTCTGAATGGTTGAATTAGTTATATACCGTGAATTTCAAACCAATCAAAGAGATAAACTTACTCGTAGAAGTTGTAAGGGGTAGATAGGTGATTTGTATATGCTCAGATGCAAGGTTCAGCATGAAAAAGGACAAAAACATTAGTGGGAGAAATATGAGTCAGTTCGTTTAAAATACGGACTAATCAAATATCGAAATCGTCTCAAAATCCTCACACATACGTATCAACGTATCCTATTACTCCGCAGCGGTGAAATCACTCGCCAAAGGAATAATTACTCTGAATACAGCAGCAATGGTCCTCTCATAAACTGAATTTCGATTCAGGACGCTGGCTTTGAGATCCCTATCAGGCCTAAGATAGGGATTTGCTGATAATCCATCCACAACCCATTGTACCTACTCTTTTTATCAGACTTGAACACATTGAAGTTAACACTCTTCTAAATTTTACTGATGTTATTTCGCTGATACTCCCCACAGAAAGTTCCCGCGTTTTTCTTGGCGAAATAATTTTTCAATTCACTCATACATGTAAACATTATGAATATTCAGCATGTATACCTTGTCGGATGGAAACAAAACATTCGTTTAGAATTTTTAACAAAATTACAGGCATATGAGTTCATATACTCTAATAAAGCAAACATGTTAGCAGGATTACCCACACAGGCGAGGTTTTTTTTAATAACAAGGGCTCATACGTATTCCATTCGTATGCACGTTTCAAATAAAAAGTCTGATGTTACGTGTTTTATAGTTTCAGTTAACCAAATTAAATTTTTTTATGGTGACAGTTTGTTAAAATGATCTGAGCCCAAATTCAATTTGAACAAGGGTTATAAATGATACGGTCTTCTGCATGAAATAGGTATTTCTATAGAAAAGTCCAAAAGAAAACATGTCCCCTATCATCGTCGAATCATCTTTGATATATTCTTGGCATAAATATTAATTTGTTTTTCAGAGTTGACATAGGTGTACAAATGCTTTAATGACTGTAGTCTCTGACTACTCACGGGCATGCGTGATTCACCCTGTACCAGCAAGCAATTCAGTTTCGGAAGTGTTAATTTACCGTTCACTCAAGTTATTTTGAGTGAGCTCAGAAACTCAGAAAACATATTTTGTACCCTAATGTTTTTCCAAATAAGTTTTTTGTTCGAAAGCGCTACATGAGATTTTTCAAAACGTTTGTAGAAAAAATCTTGATCACAACTCTAAGGGAAAGATACTTTTCCGCACTCTACAGCTCACCCATATTCTTTGCGTTGTATGGGTAACGGCAGTCGCCTGCGGGAGAGGTACACCGAGATAATTAACTTCACAAACCGAAATAATGCTTTGGTGTCGTCTATTGATAGTGAATTTGAGGCACTGGCAAGATGATTGTTGGACCTATTAGAGCTGAATGGTGAGTAGTATATTTTCTAAAGCTTCACAATAGGCAGCTTGTGAACAAGCCTTTTCTCCATTAGCGAAAAGTAGATATCAAATGAGATGGAGCCCAGGAACCTTGTGGGACGCCCAACTCTTTTTGATCACCCGATCCATTATCCACTTTTATAGAAGTAAGACGTTTTCTATCTGAAAGCAGATAAAGGCAATATTGTGGTGATTCTTGATAAATCCGATTATCAACAAATGGTAGACAACCGGTCCGTACAAACAGTTAACCAGAAATACACTGCCCAAGATGGTTTCAGATGTGAAAGCCTAAACGAATGCAAGACTTTGGTCCTTATGTACCAGAAATATATTGTCTTCACAAGATTCACAAACTTGGGAAGCCGGTGCGACCAATTGCCTCGTCAGTAGGGTCCTCAACATACAAAATAGCAAAGTGGCTCCCAAAAGAGTTTGAGTATCTTCCTTTAGCACAACCAGGCTTGAGCCTTAAAAATATACCAGAATTTATTTGATCAGATCAGAAATATAAATCTGGCAGAGGGAGAAATTTTGATCTCTTTTGATATAAGTTCTCTGTTTCCAAGTGTACCGATACCGAAAACCTTGGAATATTTGAGAGAGGTGCTGCTGATCAACGGTTTTAGTAACGAAATGAAGAGTATACAAAGCACGAAGCAGAATTGCTTTTACAAACAATTTGAAGGTACAGCCATGGGTAACCCTCTGTCTCACTAGCTAATTTGTTCATAAGTCGGTTCGAGAGGGTTTGGCTAAGGTATGTGGACGACGTATTCGCTATCTTTGATACAAAACAGGCTGACGTCGATAGTATTGTATGAAACCATTTCGTTCACATATGGAATAGACAACAAAGAATAGCTGCCATCTTTAGATGTTTTAGTGATTAGAAACGATCAAAATCAGCTTGAATCCGATTGTGATGAATGCAAAAATCTACAGAATTATCCAAAACGCTACATTGAACGACGCTGACGAATTATGACAAGCGAACCAACGACATTTGTTTAGTAATAGTTCGTAGTGACATCCTCAGGAAGACCAATCTGAGGGTCTGATTCAAAATTCGGTCACGTGAAATACAGACTCGAATGGAAGCACTATACTGACTTTCATTTATTTCGCTTACCTTCCAGCACGACGACGCAGTCCGTATTATTCGTGTAGGTATCTCCGGGATAGCCCGGACTGAAAAATTGGTTATTCGTGACGTTGACGAATGGTTTGCAGGCCTCGGGAACCGGTTTTTCGGCTGGTTTGGGCGTGACGTCGCTCGCTTGTCGGCGATATCTGTCACCTGAAAGGAGAAACATTAATTAGGTCTCGCCGAGATATGGCAAGTGACACCTCGTCAATCGATAAGGTGGAGTTAGAGGTGGAAATGACAGATAATAACTGACATAATGTGTTTCGCCCCACGTTCAACAGCATGAAAGTATTCCCAGAGAGTTTCCAGATTGATGATTGCCATATTGTATAAATTTTCACAGAATGTTAACATTTATTGGACTGATTCAACAGTATCACATAATTTCAGTTCATTATCAAGTTGTCGTTACAAGCAAATAAATTAATATCTGGAACTGACATTTATAGGTCAATTTATAAATAGTTTATCAAGTATCAAGAACGGTAAGCACATTTTGCCGATCAAAACCATTGTTTGGAGGAGCTTGGCGACAACTCCAATTATTATTTTTTTTTTGTTTATGAGATATCGATTGCTTAGATCAGTAGCCACTATGAGTTCTGGGTAGGCTGTGTTACTAACTCCATACGCCACCTTAGGAGCAGCACTGTTAATTTTAACGCAACAGTGGATCGTGCAGGACCCACCCCGTTCAAGCCACGAGATTTTAACAATTCAATCTTCGAAATTCAATTTAAAAAATCCCAGCTCTGACTGTGGCTTGAACCCGTTACCTTCAGCTCCGAAGCCGGGCACCATACCACTTGCGCCACGCCCCGACGTCTCCAGTTTCTGAAAATAAATAAATAGGTGTTCGTGTAGTGGACATTCTCGGTGTTACAAAAAAAAAACTGATAGACATTTACGGGTACGAAATATGACCTGTTTAAAAATTATTAGTGTTCTTGAAGTGGACAGTATTGCATGCTATGGAAAAATTAACTCAAACACTTTGTGTGAAATAGACTAACAAATCGGTTGAAGACACTAAAACACAATGTATTCGAGGAGAGTTTGCCTGATGGATTTCAAGGTCAGTGAATTGAAGCAGGAGCTGGAGGAAAGAGAATTCGAAACAACTTTTAAGGAGGCCGCATTCCAGAAAAGATTCACAGAAGGAATGATTCCACAGGGAGACGACCACGAAACTTTTTTATTCGAGGTTTTTGAAATAGATTTGAATTCGATAATGAACGAACTCGATGAACTACAAAATATTAAGAAGAATGAACTTCTATGAAATTTGATGAGCTTGAAAGAAGATTTCCAACAAACTTCGAATAGGTACTCTGAGAGAAGAACTCAAAATTAGAGAAATCTGGAAGATAAGAAAATTCGAATAGAATGAAAGAAGAACCTCTAGAAAATTTGAGTAGTCTAAAAGAGAAACTTCAAGAAAATCTAGAAAATTCGACTAATTCAAAAGAGAAACTTTAAGAAAACTTTATTAAAGGAAAATTCATAGAATCTCGAGGTCAAACTTCACAAAAATTCGAATAGATTAGAAGACAAACTTCTCGAAAATACAGAAGGCATAAAAAAAGAGCTTTGTGGAATGACAAACCGATTAAAAAAAGAAAGGGAACTGTAGAGACAGAGATGAAAAAAATTGAAGGCGGAAATCAACGAAATGAAAAAAAAAAAAACAGTCAGTAAAATGGAAAACCAAATTGCTGCGCATACTACAGAAACGGTTGAAAAAATTCAGAATTGAACCTGAGTTTGAACTTGAATACAGTTCACTCTTACTCTGATTAAAAATAGCCTCTTTTTACATTCAAAAGTCATCAAAAATAGCACATTTCTTACTATTATTGAAAAAAAAATCAGAAAAAACATTGATTTTAGATGAAAGATATCATTGGGATATTGATATTAAAATTTGGTTATTTGAATAAATCTGAATTAAGGTGATGTCGAATATATTTAAATGTACCAAACTCATACTTTTGGAATTATTGAATGATACTCTTGTCAATGGGAGAAAAACAAAGAAATGAAACTATTCACGATATTCTCAAAACTAAGTACAATTTCTGAACTTCATCGTCATAACTGATACATCGCAATTTCAAGTCAATAAATTTTCATGATATTCCTTATGGAAGTGCTTTTAGATTGAATGATTAATAGTAGCGATATCATCGTTTGGGATCCAGGAGCAAGTCAGCAATTCCAGCATAAAATATCAAAAAAGAAATTGAAGGGTTCAACCTCAAAGCTGAAGCAAAAATAAGCGGACAATTTATTTTCGTGTTTCATAAATATACCTAATCAGATTCGGAATTCATGATGGAAATTCTCGAGAAAGGCTTCATAGAACAGAAAATAACTGAAAACCTTTGGTGTACAGCAGAGAAAATATGGCGAATGCCGTGAAAGATGATATTGGTATGAAGTGAAAGGGTTTCAGGTGACTATAAATCGATACAAGGAAATATTGGGGATAATTCAGACATAAAAAATTAAAAATGGAAATTGAAAAACCTAATTAGGAATGTGGACCATCTGGAATTTGAACCAGGTTTCCTCGATGTCTAGTCGAGTGGAGTGCACTACAAGTGCATGGGATAACAAAAAAAAATTATTCCAACGTTGAAAAGTTAAAATGCAAAGTTCACATCGAGTTATTTAAACATTCAACAAAAATATGGCCGCACCCGCTGTTGGTGGAATGTCAGGGAATTAAAAAAAGGTTTTAGGTTTGATCAGTGTTAACAATGATCTCATGTTCAAGGTGTTAGTGGTAACTCTGCCTCTGGTTCCTGATTCGTTTATTTTTTGCATCAGTTCTCTTCAAAATTTGCTGAACAATACATTTTTTTCATGTTGTTGTTTTCACGAAATAATTAGTAGTTTTTTCCAAGTAGCATCAATACGCAGCCAAAAAGGATTCTGTTTATTCTCTAGATTCGTGGCGGGTCTTGTAATTTCCTTTTCATCTTTTGTTAGGTTCTCAAGGATTTTCTTTGTTAGATTTGAACTTTAGATTTATGAATTTCGTACTTTTTGTGAGATGAATTTTGATATGAATCCTTTTACAAAATTTTCTGGGTGACTCTTTTTCTACATAATTAGAACGAACTCATTCATAAAAGTTTTATAATTATTGAAATTAACTTCACTTATTGAGAATCCTTACATTTTAATCTCAATATTTTTGCACAACTTTGATATTTTTCAATAGAAAGTCGCATCTATATAAGTTGGCTTTTTGACACTTCACTTCGGTCTTTTATCTATGAACACTGTGATCAATATTTTGTAGCAATTAATATTTAGAATTTTCAAGAATTTGTCTGATTCAATATTTCTATTTGACAGATCTGTTCTCAAATTTGTTTCTGATTGTTTGATGGACTTCAATTATACCCTAAAATTTGGAATTCCACTGCTCGAATAGAAGTTTTGTGCTGGGTTGCTATTATGGTAACAGTATCAGCCTTACACTTCCACATTCTTTCGAGAAATTTCATTGAAATTTCTCACAATTGTAATTTTTCATATTGTGATGGATCTTCAATCGAGAAATACAATTTTCCCTTGGAAATGCTGAGAAAAACATGGAATAGATGGATGATTCCATGCAATATCCAGCTAGGTCACCTGATATGACACTCCATTAGTTTTTGTAGGGGGTTTGTTGAATCTAAGGTATACGTCCACCTGAGTCATCAATGGACATGGATATAATGAGAGATTTTTGTCCAGTATCACTCTAAAAACATGCATTAACGTTAAGAGTGAATTCGAAAACGAACCCTTTTTCTCGATACCTGACGGACACATGGATAATTAAATGAAATGTCAAACCGGACATTTCCATAGAATAAATATTATATCGGCCGTTATTCCAAACGGAAGACCTGAATTCTCGTATCCATTTGATGCGAATAATAGCGGGGTGATATCAACTGTAAAAAGTCTCCTCGAATGTCGTTCCATTTGCACATCCACAAAAGATATTCTACAAATGCACGACTTCTCTACTCTTGATAAAATATGCTTTCAGAATTCAAAAGCTCCGGTGATAGGGGAGGCTTTAATCCGAATGGGAAAATACCACATATGGAAACCCTTTTCGAGGATACTGAATCCGTTTAACCCTTGGTAAGAGGTGTGGAGAGACCTGAAATAACTATCGGAAGGATTTTTCTGTTTTGAAGGATACGTTCGTTTATTCACGGACCCAGCCCCTAATTATCGGTTACTGAAGTTAATTGAACATTTTACGATGCAATAACATTACTATTCAATGAGTATTGATACCGTCGTAAGCTGGATCTTCTTCATAGTTTCGCTAGCACGAGGGTGGAGATTACGTCGCCACGTGATAAATCACTTTTGTTGACGCTAGTTTCAGCGACTTTGTTTAGGCTACCCACAGAAATGAGTAGTAATATCGATAGCGGACACCTGAAATGATACAGATACTCATTCTGTGCGGAATGTTTGTTGTAAATATCGATTTGTGCTTGATAAAAAAAACGAGTGGGTAGCCTGGGAGCATAACGTGATCTCAGAAAATAACCAATTTTTGGTCGCCACCATGGTATGGGAGGGAAACAAATCGAAAAAGATTGACAGAAAAGTGATAACTCAGAAGTTTGACGAATGTATGAGGAAGAGGAACCGATGCCGGGGCGTTCCCAACGCAACGGTTGGATCCGGGAGAAGATATTTTTTTGTGCCTTCTGGGATATACGCGAAAGAAAATTTCGAAGACGGAAAGCGAACAGTAAAATCTACGGGCATTAAATTTGATTTTCATATAATTACTTGTGTTTTAGAGTGATGTGATATTTTTGTTCATGTGAAGAAAATCGTTTCATTGTTCTTCGGTGGTTTGGTAGAGTCAATTTGAATTTCGAGACGCAACGAATGCTGCTTTGAGCGACTGATTTGGCCGATTATTACGCTGAAAGCGGAAAGATACGAAAAATACGAGGACCTATATGTGAGTGCAGACGAATGGAGTCGTTTTACTAAACTTGGGAATAAATCCAACCACGAAAGAAAACTGTTTCTGTGCAATCGTATTTTTTTTTATTCCTGATTCGAAAAAGATATGGTGTCATAAGTGAATGAGTAGACATCTCCGACTTTTCTAGACCAAACCGACAATAGGGGACAACCCATTTTCATTCTATATCAGTAGGAAACTTGGCTCCAAGAGGTAGGAAGTTGACTCAATTGATTTTGATATCCAGACAAGCCTTGAGGTGCTGGAATAACCCCAAATACCCCCTGCTGAGAAATTTAATTTTTTTTTGTTCATGTTCATATGTAGGGGACGCTCAGTTTCCATCAAAAACAAAATTAATTTCAATTAAATCTCGGTCTTCTTGAAGGTTGTGTATAATTTTTATATCCTTCATCCCAAGAGAAAATTTTGAAAAAGAAATCAAGAAATTCTACAATAGCTACTACAGTCTATCCCGTTTGCTGGATAGCCGAACCCGGCCTATATAATAATTCGGACAGATGAAATCAGATGAAACCCAAAAAAAAATTGTTATACCATCAAGTCTGACTTCTCCGGGTCAGGCGAATCTAACCAGGAGTGGTGACAAAGCTTACTATATATTGATCTGGTTCTGCTCTGAGCCTAAAAAGATCCTTTCAAACGGAAACTAGAAAAATTGGGTCTGGAGAAACTTTTTTTCCAGCCACCTGTGGAGTCTGTGAAACTCCAAAAAGGAGGCTAATAGAAGCAGAAATAGGAAGATTTAATTCAGAAGATTATGAAGATTGTGAAGTTGGGTTCAACATGAGTTACGAATCCTGCTGTTCTATTAGAAGGAAAAATTACAAGGAGGCTATTCGGTGAAATGATCACCTGTCAAAGTTGAGTCTTTTCAATGAGGCTATGCGAAATGATGATTTACTGAGCTACTTCTAAATTTTGACAGATTAATAAACTAATTAGGAAAACAGAGAGGAGTTTCTTCAGGACTTTTGTGAAATAATCACCAAAAGACATGCAGCAGCAAGACCGTACAATGTTATGTCGACAGGCATAGGTCCAATGTCACTCGAAAGAGCTACAAAGGAAAAGCTCTTTTTAGAGCACATACACCATATACGTTAGTCAACAGACCAAAATACAGTGAGCTATTATAACATATGATATATCCTTCCCATCAGTTGGTTAGAATTTTCTAGGAAGCTATGATGGGGTTCAGTTTCTTATTGGATCCTTACTCTAGAACTATATTTATATATTCGTAGAACTCGGATTCCAGCCATTTTTCAAGTCTTCTGAACGTTTTTTTTGAAATTTAGATTCTTTCCTTGAAATATCGAATGAAATTCATGTCAACATACGCTGGATGAACGCATACGTTTTGTGAATTTCCTACGTCATCAGCTATTCAACTATGCCATACGATAATAATTATAAATGAACAATGAGGCAATCATGTATAGCATGGCACACTGAATTAATTCGAAATTACTTGAACGACTATGAAATTCGATTCGTTTAATCAACCGATTATTATTTAATTCGGATTAAATGCAACGTGCATGGCCAAAAAACCCTTAACATTCAGATGAATGATAACACTCGAAATCATTTTTAACTAGCAGATGGCGATGGCAGATGTATGCCATAAAGTATGTACCGAAATTGAATTAAATTTCATGAAGCAATATTATTTTTCAGTTTTCTGATATTGCCTGGTGAGTAAATTTTCCACTGAAAATACCAACCAAAATATTTTCAATTCTACTTAAAAAATACAATGCAGATAAACAAAACATTATTTTTTTACCCAAGTTTCAGAAATAAACGTTAGCGGCAACGTAAACAGAGTTTGGATCCGAGAGACAATGATCATCATCAAACATTTTCTTCATCGATGCCCTCTACTCGTTCCACAAATAATCTCTTGCATATCGTTATCGCATACAAGTTACTCGGGGTTTCAACAACATTTTCGAAATCTTTTAAATGAAGGTGGTAAACAAAATATCGTTGAGCTACACTATATCCTGGATACACCGAAAAAAAGTCGGAAATGTATGAAATCAGCAGCATGAACTGTGAGACGAAGTATGTGGGTCAAACTAGAAGGGCTATGAGAGTACAGTTCAAAGAACACATTGCTCATATCCGTTTTTCGAGACCAGAAAATTTTAGTATAGTCCAACATGTCCATTGATGACACAAGGTTGAAATTATTTAGACAGGTTCATGACAATAAACTTCTCGATGCGTTCGAGATTTTGGAAATTGCAAAATGTAAAAATGATTATGGTCTAATAACATAAAGCCTCTCGTGCAAGTTCATAGTATTGATGTTTTCCTATTCCTAATTTTTTAAAAATGATTCAATTCGGTGAGCTGTCTTTCGCAAATGATTAACAATAACATTGAAACCAGTACGTAGATGTTTCTTCATTTGACTCGATACTTTGGCTATGAATTTAAAAGAGCATTGCAGAATATTTTCTGAAGAAAACTTTGTCAATAACCAATTGTGCATTATGGGGTAATAATCTTCCGTTAAGAAGTGTCGTTCACCACTTATACAGTCATACAATTTTTTTGTCTCACTTCAGATTCAGAAACAGTCATAATCGAACAACTCCAAATTATTTAAATAACAAACATCTTTCATACACTCACCTGCACTGGCATGAACTGACGGTATCGAGGTGATGGATTTGCTGGCCAAGGCATTCACTGAAACTGAAGAAAAAACGGTCAAAACCTGAACCAAGACACTCCTAATTGGTATTTTTTGAATGAAGAATGAACCAGTATAATAAGTTTGATTCTGATTGGGATGTAAAGGAAAAGAGAAGCTAGAGTCAAATTCTCAAGTTTTTTTCGAACTATAGATGTCTTGTTTGTGAAATATCAAGACACATTTTGTTTGAGGACTATTTATACTCTCAAGCATCTCGTGTAGATACTTTGCCAAGATAATTGAGTGGTCGTAGGGGCAATAATTGTTTCCTGTTGGATCATTTGCAACAAAAATCCGATTTGATTGAATGTAGCAGAAAACTGACTCATTTATCAAGGTTAATTCTCATAATCCCAATCGTACCAGAACGAGGAACAAACAAAATTAAGGTAACAAGAAATGTTAGAAAAACTAGCTGCTAGTCCAAGAAAGTGAGAAAACTGCCCATATAGGGCGTTACCTCGTTTCACTGAAACTTTCGAAGACTATAAAATCGATGAAATAGGGAACGAGGTTTTCGGAGCAAGTGCTTGACATCAAAATTCCCGCTCAGCTTTTATTTTATAGGTTCATATCACAAAAAATCGACTTTATATATTTCCGGAAGGGCCTGTTATGGAATAGGGAAAATATTAATAAACTCAGCAGTTTTCAGATATCGGAACTCTGAGTTTTGCTGAAGTAGTTGATGGTTCTAAATGAATGCTTTGGATGAATTATCAAATCTTCAAAATGGTTTCGAATGCGTAACAATAAAAAAAAATATTTATTCCAACACAATGATTTCAACACAGTTGAAATTAGGTACACTTAATAACATTGAGAAAACCCAGTGAGCTGTGATTTGATTCACACATACTGGATTTTCACAAGCAACTCTCAGAGGTCTTCAAGCGAGCTAGGGAAAAATCGTTGACATCAATTGATTGTTGACTATTCCATCTTGAAAAGAGAGATTGGATTCGTTGCAAATATGTGGTGCAATCAATTATATTACGAAATACCATGAATATTCCATGGCTGAAATTATTCGACGCCTAAAATGTTTCGGTTCTCTCCAACATAAAATGGTGAAATTAAACGGGAAAATGTCCCTCTCCATCAGCCATTGATAAATACTCCAGCACTTTCTTTCCCTCTGTTAGTGCAATTGTACAAAGTCTTCAACCAACCACGTAGGGCAAGCCCTGTGTGAGGGTGAACTTTTAGGTGAATATAAAAACAAGTAGTATAAATGAGTAGTATAAAATACTATACAGGGTGATTGAAGAAAACTTCCGAAGGTGTCTTCATAATATTTGAATATGAATGTACAAATGAATATGTCGAGAAAAGCTTCATTTCCAAGAAACAGGGTGTAGGAGTTTCATTTTTATTCTACGTGAAAAAGTACCTAACCCTTGTCAAAAGTCCCTATAAGCAAACGTTTTGCTAGATATTTAGATTTGAAAATTTTCAAGTCGATTATTTGATAATCGATGCATCTTGACGTTATTATTATTACTGAATGCCTGTATCTTCTCTGAAGGTGGTCATACTTACAACATGACGTGACAATAATCAAATAATCGACTTTTCACGTCCAAATATCTATAAAACGGTTGCTCACGTAGATATGATAGAGGAATTGATTTTTTTACTGAAAAATGAACTCAAAACAGTAAAAGCAATGATAACATTAGGTTCAAATTCGACACCTCAGATAACCTCTCAATACCAATTTTCGTTCAATTGAGGTCAGTATTCGAAAGTTATTACAAAAAACGAAAATTTCAATATAATTTTCAACACCTTATGTCTTGGGAACGAAGCGTTCCTGGACATACATTCATTCGGACAATTCATAGTGGAATATTGTGTTGAATCGTCTCCTGAAGTTTGTCAATGTACTTCCAAATCACCGTGAATGAAATATAAATATCTATGTTCAGTTACAATGTTGAAGCAGATAATAACAACTGTTAGAATTAATAAATAATAGAATGTATGTTTAAAATTTGTTAGTTCGATTTTTGGTACTTCATTTTCTCATTAAAGTCCTTGAATTCTCAACATTGAACAGACATCAGACATTTTATTGAAGTTATTGATGAATCCTTTACAAAGATCAGGAAATATACAGGGTCTCAATTTGACCATTGATTTTTGACAAATATAAAAAGTAACTTGTGAATTCAATGGAAAAAAAGGATTTTTTCTAACGAATAGACTACAAAGAATGATTGAAGAATTCAAGGGTCTCAAATAAAAGAATTAACTCACAAGGTGACCCGATAATATTGTGTCTTTTTCAAAATAATGGAAGATCAAAATATTTTCATCACATATCTTCAGATACGATGTATTTTTAAATAAATGACTTTTTTTGTATCAGTTTACTTTCGTCCTCGGACGGTCTGAATTCCCTGTATATCCGCTCTAGGCATCAACATGTCTATACATATTTCGAAATAATATTGAAATGTTTCTGCCTCACGAACGATGTATCTAACTCTATGTTTACCAAGACATATTTTCCTTCGTCGTAGTCGTACACCCTACTTATCGAGATAACCCAAAAAAGCCTCATCCATGCTCTTGCCAAAGGAAATATGAAAGCAGATTGCCAACACCAAGTAATCCACAGCTGAGCCACAATGTTTTACCGGTAATGCTTAAACCGCACAACTTCTTCCATGTAGCTTTGTGAGACTCCATGAAAGAGATGTAATGACTTTGCTACGCGAAATTAGAGTGTTCATAATTGAAGATCCTCTTTGTTATTGTCATAGAATTATTTTCTAAACATTATTTTATTAAAGGAATCCTCTTTGTTTCTTGCTATGTGCACGAAATGAAGCGGATTATTTAATTATAGATATTATTATTTGAAATGTAGTCAGGTCACAAACTGCTTTGATGTCATTTGTGGCGTATCCACTCATCATTTATTGAAATATGAATCCACTTGAGGTTTACTGAATAGTTGGGCTCTCATAATTTTATGAAAATCCAGAGTTTATCGTTCACCAAGAAGTGCTCTGTTGTTTCTACGGCTAGAAGTGTCTACTGGGTAGCCATGAAAACCAGGCTACCCCTGTCACTATTGAGTAATTTGAGAGATAACTTCAAAACTTGAAGGGTTCATATAACATCTCATTTGGCATTTACTAATACGAATATGCTCTTTAAGCAACTTTCGATTTCACCTTGAACGTCCATATCTTTCGATTTCCAAATGGGACACACTGTATAATTTCACATTTTCTGATGATGCAGATCATTCCACATGAAGTTAATCAATTTCCGCGGTGACAATTTGATGGGCGTCAATTTTCAATTAAATTTTATCAATCGTTCCTGAGTGGCTGTGATAGCCATAATTACTTTTTGTTCCAATGAATTTTCATGAGGAGAAAATACAAATTATGCTGTCATACAACTATTTGGTCTGTTCGCCATAAATGATTGATTTTCTGTTATAACTCCGTTTGTCCAAACGGAAAGGAAGTAGGAGATTCGAGGCGGTTCTGGGCCTCCCCTCACCACTATCAGATACCTCCAAGCACATGTCTGGTGCACGGGTATCATTATTTGTCAATGACCTTGAGATATCGTTGGTGGACTATGGAAAATTTGTTGTATCAACCTCATGAATATCGTGTAATTGTATTCGGAGTTTGTGTTTAACCCTGAGATGAAATTGGTTAGAGTTGGTAGAGATTACATACACCGTAAAGGTCTTGGATGGGTATTCTTTTTTCTCAATATTCATGAGTTATATTCATGTATGACTCATGTGTACTCACTACAAACTATAAAGTTTATACAGAGGACATAAAAAAATCCATTTTGTTGTATTGATTGTCATGTATGACGTCTATGTGTACTCTCAACAAACTATTTGTAAAAGAGTAAATATGAAAATATAATGTAACATTGATGTCCCCTCACTACAAACTCGTTACGATAATTGAAGAGAGGAGACACGTCCGTACACCACTCAACTCCAGCAATGAATGTGAGACGTACGACACTGTTGCTCTATGCCAAGACATCTCATCTCAACGTTGCGTATGGTGGTGGGGTTGTATGTGACGTCACACTTGCGCAAGATTTACATTATCGTGTATGCAATCTCTTATAACTCTCACTAATGTCATCTCCAGGTTGAACATATATCCTGAAAACAATTACACAACATTCATGAAGGTCATAGTACAAAATTTCAAAAGTCCACCAAGGACATCTCAAGGTCATCGACTAACACTCATGCATCAGAAATATGCCTGGAGGTTATTTGAAGGTCACTGATGACATGATAGTGGTGGGGGAGAGGCCCAGAACCGGCTGAAATCTCCTACTGAAGTAATAAATTCATTCGAAGAATATCATTCAATTACGGATAGTCCTATCAGATGTCAGGTGAACAAAATAATTTTTTCTCCGTACACTCGTAGACCTGTGAACCTTTGAGGAATAGAAGAACCGAATACGGCTGACATACCGGAGAATGAGTTTGTAATAAAACTTTAACCCATCCAAGACTTTCTCCAATTTTTGATTCACAAAACCTCCAAAATTGTTTCGCCATTGAATGGGTCCTTCAGGCAGGAGTACAATGCGACGTTATCCTTGAAGGAATATTTATGGTGACTTGAGAAGCTTATTATATGCAAGACAAGCTGAGGACCTCCTCACTAAAACCGTAAGTGCCACGAAGAGCAAAATTATATCAGTTGGAGCGAAACTAGGTGTTACATAAATCGACTCAAAAGTTACAGGCACCGTATTACAACTTCGCGAATAAATCAATTACTCTATGACAAATTTCAGCAGAATTACTCTTCCTGCTTGCACTAATGAATGAAACGATTCCATAACTCTATCTCATACTCTGACACGTTCTTCACAGCCAACTCTGACAGGATACGACGAAACGAGATTTGCGCGACTTCCATCCGATAAAGTATGCCATGAATGCATTATGCAACGTGTGCATTAGCTAAATTGCCTCGAGGTGCAAGCAATTCATCCACTTATTCGCCTTAATAACACTTACAGTCCGCATAGTTCCAGGAATTAACCGATACTAACTTATAGCAGATTAACGTGGATAACGTTAACGATGGCTATCAGACCGTCGTAGTATGCTGTATTATATCGATTATCAAAAACAGTATAGTTCTCAATATTATTTGAAACCAATAAAATTATAATTAACACATTGAAACTGTGAGCTGTACATTTTTTTTTCTTCGGATGCTGGTCCCGACGTGTCGCCAGCTATACCTCAGCCTCTTGGGCTTTTTGAGTTCTCCAGGTTAGTTCACAGTACCCACTCCATGACTCTGTACCAGTCTGTAAAAGTTCTTCAATGGTTGGCTGTTGTATTCTTCGGGAGTAAGCATAGGTTTCCTGAATATTGCCTGTCTTTTGTGATCTAATATCTCGCATTCTGCCCCTTCGCCACATTGTCTGCAGGTGTCCTCTCATTGGACTGTGACCAGTAAAAAGACCTGTTATATTCCCTACTTGATTCCTGCCTTCCTTTTGAAGATTAAACTGTTTAATCTTCCTCTTGAAGATGGTCACTTCGTGACCGAAACACGTGTCGAGGTGTTGAAAATAGTGGTTTGGTGTTGGGATAAAACTCCTGTATATTCAACATATATGTGAAAGTGCGCCAGATTTTCTCAACAATATAGTGATACAAAAAGACAAATGGAAAGAGGCTGAGATACCTTCTCAATCTGTAAATAAACGACACGTGTGCCAAAGTCTTTCAATATTCATCAAATCTTGATCGATGTTTATGTTTACGAAAATCTAAATTGGTGGGAAAACTAATTGCCCTGAAAATCGCGAAATAGCTCTCGCATATCCACGAGCATATTACCTTCTTGGTGCGGCTAATTGAAAACATGTGTTCTGAAACTTTCCTAATAACATCCACATAGTTTGCTCTTATTCGTAATTAGAAACGAAAGTTTCGCTTTCTGTAAACAATACTTAATTGCTAGAAGAAGTTGAAACAACTGAGTTTGCGGCATGCGGTTTAGCAGTATTTTTAGTCAATGTACCCCAGTTCCGAGTTTGTTTCTTCGATAAAAGTGAGGAAATGAATCGAATCAACGTAGGTTAATCTTCAAGCACAATCGATTTTATGCTGATTATTCCCCAGTATGTAGATTATTTCAACATTTTTATGAGAATAACAGACCAATTTCCGAACGATTTCCGTGTTCAGACTGTTCACATACAAGAAAAATAATTCAACTTCAATTGTCGTTTTCAATAAATTGTTCGCTCGATCGAGAGTGCCCTTTCATTTTGCGTTGTCCTTTTATGTCGGTTTGGAATTGATTTATCCGAAAATTGAATCCAAACTGAGCAAAACGTTCGTATATTCGTGGAAAATATTGTCCGTGAAGAATTTTTTTAACGATTTCTCTCTTTTGACAATAGTTCTGATGTTTGAGAACTATTAATCCGTTGAAATAAATCGTCAATAGATGGAATAATGAATAAATGAACGAATTAACGGATGCAGGAATAAATAATTGATTGAACGAATAAATGGATGAATGGATAAATGAACAAATGAACGAATGAACGAATGTTAGAATGAACGAATGAACGAATGAATAAATGAAGGAATGAATGAATGAATAAATGAACGAACAGACGAATGAACGAATAGACGAATGAATGAATGAACGAATGAACGAATTAACAAATGAAGGAACAAACGAACGAATGAATAAACGAATGAGAGTAAGAGAGAATGAAAAAATGAACGGTATCAACAAATTAACGGATGCATGAACAAATAAATGATTGAGCGAATGAAGAAACAAATGAACGATCGAATGAACGACTGAAAGAATGAAAGAATAAACGGATGAATGAATGATGGAACGAACGAATGGAAGAACAAATGAACGAATGAACAAATGAACGAATGGAGGAACAAACAACGAATGAATGAACGATTGAACGAATGAATGAATAAACGATTGAAGGAACGAACTAACGAATGAACAAATGAACGAATGAATGAACGTACTAACAAATGAACGGTATGCACGAATTAATAGACGAATTAACAACTGAATGATTGAACTGATGAACAAATGAGAGTATGATAGAATGAATGAATACAAATGAACGGTATGAATGAATGAATGAATGAATGAATGAACGAATGAAAGTGTGAACGATTGAACAAATGAATAAACGAATGAATTGATTAATAAATGAATTATTTGAACGAATTAATTGATACATGAGTCAATAAAAGATTGTACTAATGAAGGAATGAGAGAATGAACAAATGAACGGTATGAACGAATTAACGGATGCATCAACGAATAAACGAACGAACGAATAGATGTATGAACAAATGAATTAATGAACGGATGCAATGATAGACGAATGAACAAATAAGTGGGTGTTTTACAAGTGCATTTCTTTTCAATTAAGTGTTTCATTCCTGTCACCATCAGAGTCTCGCCAACCTGCCATGGAAACTTATAAGTTGGAGTTACTAGTATTTTAAACTGGATGAGGGGAAGTTGCTAATGCAGTTCTCATTAGCATAAACTGATGGCCGAGGAAAAACTTGCAAGTATAAAGAATTATGTACTTAACGAACAAGTGAATAAGTAAAATGGATATTCCAGACAACTCCATTGAGAAATTCAGTTGTAACTGAAAAATATTATCATTAATATGAAATTGGGTTGGCAATATATTCAGAATCCGATCTTTTCCTGAATGTAGGGTATATATGTTGATGGAACATTCTCGAAAGTAATAACATAGGTCTCATATTCTTTATTAGAAGAAATCAGATGATCTTTGGAGCTTTTATTCTATACAGGAGGACGTATGTAATTATTTAAAAATATAAATACTATGAAATCAAAATGTATTCATTGTGGTAGGTGTATCGGCCTATAGAGCACAGTAATATTTTTATATGCAATTCCCAAATGTTTTCGTTCAAACGACCATCTTCAGGGGAAGTTTTATAAGAATTTTTACAAAATAATTGTCGATAATGAACTCGTTTTGTGGAACAAATGAAACATGAAACAAACATGTGGAAAGAACAGATATTTATGAGTAATTATTCATTTGTTTACATCAAGAAAATGTTAACAACATACTTTTCGTGCCCGTAACACATCTGAATCTCCGAAACTATTTTGTCGCAGTTTATACGTCCAATTAGTCACTTCCATCTAAAACCGTTATCTTCATCACAATAAAATTAGGTTTATGTCTTTTTGAGACGAGCTCCATCCCCTGAATAATTGATAGTTCGCTGCTGGAGGTGAAATTGTGATATTACCTTCGTATATACGAATATAAAATATTCAGGTTAATAGAAAATGAAGGTACGCAATAAAATTTTCCCTTTCGCTTATGAAATCGTGAAGGCGCCTTTTTGAAACCAACTAGCTGATTTACGATTGTTTTGTTGGAGTTTCGGAAAGTTCGTCCTTTTAATTGCTTTTGTTTAAATATTAGCGACTGATAAACGAGTTTGAGTTTCTTGATGGGAAAGTTGGTTTTCTCCAGAAAGAAAGAGCTATCAGAGGGTCTACGACAAATTGAAGTTTATTGGAAGTGATGTATAATATTAAGTATTCTTCTAAATGAATAATCTACATTTATTTCAAGCTGATGTAAAGTGTCCTGAACGAAGTTTGGAGCAGAATAGGCGAGGTGAGATTAGACTCAGTCAGCTCTTACGAAACTTATATATTATTCAGTTGTATTCATCAGATAGAAGATACTATCAAAGACTTTCTCCCCTCAAACTACAAGGTGAGAAATAAAGGATAGCGAAGGATATCTAGTGTTAGTGCTCATAGACAAGTAATACACAATGAATGTACTCGCTGAGGGACTATAAATATATAATCTTCGAACTAAATGCGTTATATCTTCCATTGTCGGTACACTTCGATGCAAACGATACCAATTTGGCCATTACAATGCATCCCGTCGCTCCTCTTAAGTTTGTCCCAGAGGGCCAAGGACCGGGACGTTGGGACCGCTCCCGCAACCACGAAGTCATCTCATCCTTTCCGGTAAAATACAAAACACGAAAGCTTTTAGTTCCACCCTTTCTTGGAGCACCTTCATATATCTAATTTGGAGTTGCCTTATAATTACATGGAACGGGAAAACGCTCTTGAAACTGCCGGGGAATTTGCTCTGCCAGCCGTATTTTCATTCGCGGAATTTTATACACTAGAATGTTGAGTGGTGCCATTGTTTTTTATCATTTCCAGAAGCGGAAGTAATTGACGAACTGAACTCATCCATTACAAGTTTGGAGCTGTGATAAAAGAAATTCTCACAAAATCGTGATGCAAAAATGACAAATTCTGAAAAGGGTGCTGTGAACTTGTTAATTTTGTTAATTGCTGCTTACTTTTCAGAAATAGTCAAACCTGTTTATCATTCACACACAATTTTTTTATTTTTCAACTCGCAATTAGATAGAAAAATTTGATTGGGATTGGTGAAATATCTTGTCAGATCAATGCATAATATTTTCATTTTAATACGTTAATTAATCAATATCCAATAAAAATCATGAGGACTTTTTTCCGAAGATGACCATTGAGGCGATAATAGAAAAAACAATTTCTAGGGCTGTGGACTATCCATAAATAGTGGCGCTGTCGAAAAACAAAAAATACCACAACAAAGAACAATTTTAGGAACCTTAAAATCCGTCAAAACTTCTCTTGGAACCAAAATATCTTAGGATAGATATGCTATATGGCCATCCAGGCAATTCATTGTAAGAAAAACAAATATTTATGTTCCTTCCACAGCTCATTTCCGCGAATATTTGGTGAATATTGACGGTGTTGAATTATTCTGATACAACATCCTGGATTCTCTTTGTACTGCACGTTTATTGTGTTTACTTTGTATGAAACGAGTAAATATTCACGCTAATGTTAATTTTGATTATTACATCGAATTAATGTTTATCAACAATAGTTCATTCAATCAGTCATTGTTGACTTTTCCCTGATATTGATATTCTACCTCTTCAACTTATATGGGTCATATACGGTGCGCCCATTTAGTATGGAACACGTTTTTATTTTCTAAATATGAAAATATTACGGATAAATACCCAAAATATATATGATTATTCGTGTTTCAGTGAAAACCACCGGAGATATTTTTCAATCGGACACCCAGTATATTTCTAGATATCCACTTGAGGATCGTAATGACGAATCGAGTAAATCCAGTACTGCTCTACCTTTCAGTTATGATGAGTTTATTTCATACACTATAGGCTCACACGCAATATACTTCCACTTTGACTACAATTCTGGTATGTTGAAAACAAAAAACTACACAAACATCAAACCTACGTTGATTTAATACTACACCTATTTCGCCAACAATGTTAGCATCCTCAGAACCCGTGAGCTTTCTATTCAAACATAATCAAACCTACTCCGCAAACTCCAACTACATATATATATTATTGATGATTTTTCTGTGGATTCAGTGAAAAGGCTGATGATTAGGAAATACAGAAATCCGTCCGAATCCATAGTAATTTCCCATGAACCAGAAGTTACCTTGGATTTCAAAGGAATTTTCAGAACCCTCAATATGAAGATTGTATACGAAACTCTAATCCTGGATAAACCAGGAATCGAAATGGGATAGAATAATGTAAAAGGTGGTGATTCATGGAGTCAGTTGCAAGAAAGATGATAATAAGGAAGTTGGTCAAACAAGAATAGCAATCACAACACGATTCAAAGATCACAGCACAAATGAAATATTTGAAACCAGAGGAGTCGACTAATTTTCAACATGCCTCAAAAAATGATCACCAGTTTGATGACAGAAATTTTAAATCAATTAGTACATGACCATAGACCACTCGATGTGACAGCCTGGAAGTAATGAAATGATACACTACTAGTAGAAATTTAATATTACCTTCAAACATAGTTCAATTTTATAAATTCGCTAAGACTGTCTAGAGTACAAAACTTGATTCAAATGAAAAAATGATGTTTAGCAATCCTTTCAGGCATGTGGTTTCACAATTTTTGGCGGTGTTGAATTTCCTATTTCACTCAACCATCGCACATGTTCATTCATAGTAATTACAAGAAGTACAAACTTTCAGAATCTGCAAGTTAAACAGTAATTGCGACTTATCAGGAGTAATACCACTAGTGATTGAACTTTCGCGATAAGTATGTCGAATTATTTCTGAAGGAAACTGAATTGCTTCGTGAAAACACCACGAGTCCGCAGGACGACAGCCCTCAGAAGTCGCAACTTGTGTGAGCTAAGGATTAACGAGGCCTTACCTTTTAACGTGCGATTCCTACGAACAATGTATAACAGTCATAAACAAATTATTGAAATCGTCAATATTATAATGTTTCCATTCATAATTTCATTTAAATTTGCACCGAAGCGACTGCCAAACTTTGTGTTGCCATGGTTACGTCGTTGAAAATACCGAAGCTGATCCTCCAATCAGAATTAAAAGACAGCTGGTGTTATCGCGATTGCGATTGGTCAGATTATGTGAGAATTTTAAGATAAGTGAAATAGTCAGTAGTAATATCCCGACAAAATGCAGAATTTTCGAAAAATACTTCCGCCTTGCTGGCACGAAAACTGTGTTGCTTAGAAACACCACGAGAGCTGCTCGAGTGGTGTTTTGTACAGCAACACAGTTTGAGTGCCTGACAAGGTGAAGGTATTTTGGAAATTCTACATTTTGAAGGGATATTCGATCAGAAAATTTCACGAATACATTATATTATGGACTAAATGCGTATTGCAAGAACGGTTCATCTTGTGTAATCAATGTCAGTTGAAGAGTTGAACCGTCAAACTGACATTTATATAATATGAGGGATATTGTCAAAATTAAGTCACTTTAGATCTGTCAGATGTTCAAGGCTACCGTTGATATCGACCGAATATTCATGTATATTGCCTTTGTATCGGTTATAAATTTGTATTTTACTGAAAAATCTGTACCTTTTATTACAGTACAGGAAGGGAATGATTAATGAACTTATTGACTGATTGAAATATGGGAGTAGAAGGATTATATTTTTTTCTAATCACAATAATATGACCTCATTATTCCGTGACATTTTATACCAAAAGTAATGATTTATTATAAACTTCTTCAAATAGTTTCATCAGTGAAATATTGACATATTATTTTGCAATATTTCATTGAAATAAACGGTCTAGAGCACAGATCTGATTACGTACTCGATCAGTTTCATAATTTCAGCCATACCAACCAAATTTTCAATCCTTCACGCTGATCCCGTGGCATCCTCCTTCCGTTCGCCAGGAAAAAGCGTAATAGCCCTAATTAGGCACAGTGGAGAAAAGATAAGTCTTCCCGTACCTCACCGTCTAATAGATAATGCTACGGTCTATCAGACCTTTCCCTTGGATACCAGTGAAACTTTCTTCAGTTTGATGGCTGTGTATCGATCAAATGAACAGACTAAACAGGCTTCACAATTTAGTTTCGAGCAGGCTATAAATCAGAGTGGATTTACTTTCGATGATTCAATCTATCAATGAGATTTTGATTAGAGAAGACGTTAAGGTTGTTAGCACTTGCTACAATTCGAGGTTCAGTTGAGATTTTCTTTACGGTATTTATCAACATAAACATTATATGGAGCAGTATCAGAAATCGCGATCGTGATAATGAATTCTACTGTGTACAGTGTATGAAACAATATTTTCTTGATCATGATATTTCAAATTCATTAAAACGACACATCTTGAACTAAATGGAGCAATTGAAGGAAATCAGTATGAACAACATCAATTATAATCAAATTGATTGGAAGATGTGGAAACTTTGGGAAATATAAATTCACGCGCGAAGAGCTATATGGATTGAAAATGGAAAACTACTAAACTTCCAATGATATATCGAAAAGAGGAAGAAAGTTTCGAAAACACTTCCGTGATCTATAAACTAAAAGCAAATATCGTTCATTTTTATTCTGTTCTGCTCGTATAGGTGGACTTCCAGGAGTATTTGTATCGTAAGAATAGAGAGACAGGACAGGGTGGGATAATGATAGGGGCAATAAAGTTTTTATATTTATGTTGGTCCAGGAAAGGCTCTGAATCTTAAGTAGCGATTATAAAACACTACTGTCCTTCCCGCATCACGCAGGGCATCCATTATTTCAATAACGGGAAAGGATAATGTTACATATTGAGGTTTACATTTGTCTGTGTCATTTTCAGATTGTGGAAGAACGAAATTCCAGAAGAAACATGTGAAAAAATACGAACTAAGTACAGATAACGTTGAATATTTAGATATTTGGATGACTTGTGGAAATATTTATGTGATTACTCCAATTATGAATAAAATGAATAAAATAAATAAAATATATTGTATTTAGTAATATTTCCTGCTGAAAAGAAAATGTGAAGAAAAGTGCTGACATAAAAAATCTATGTGAAATATCCCACCTAATTTTCTTTCCGCACTAAAAATTTTACCCTGAATAAATGCATAAACTCCGAACCGGAATCATAAAGTAATGCAACTTCCTAGTTATTTCAAGAGAACGTACGGTAGGTACACAAGTTTTATGTACTCTTTCACTGATTCATAAAAATGTGGAGGTTTTCTCCACTGAAAATATCCCAGACTTACTTAATCTATTTATTCGTCGTTTCTTGGCACTGACACAAAAATTTTTTCATTCAAGAAAATAAAAATTTTGTTCGTCAGGAAATAAATTTGTTCGCTAATACCGAGCACAGACGGTCTTGGTGGGCAAGCACTATAGAAATTTGGATCTCATTATCAGCTCTGTTATTCAAACGCCACTACTGATGGGTACTTCTAGACAATACGAGGATATATTAGCCTACTAAAGAACCAAACAAAATTTCAATTTCAAAATATTTTATTACCCAGCATATTCTCCTCTTGATTAGATACATTTATTACAGCGAACCTGCAACGTCTCTAGACCTTTCGAAAAAAATGTTTCTTCTTGCTCTGCAAACCAGACCTCCACAGCTTTTATTAGCTCCTCGTTGGAGGAAAATTTACGACCTTTTAAACTTGTTTTCAGTTGAGGAAAGAGATGATAGTCGGATGGAGCCAAATCTGGTGAATAAGGGGGGTGTTCTAGTAAACCACGAATTTTTTGCATGGCAACATGAGATTTGTGTGCAGGGGCGTTGTCCTGCAAAAACAAAACATCTTTGGATAGCTTTCCGCGTCCTTTCCCTTTAATTTTTTCCCGTAGTGTGGTCAGTACTGTCGAATAGTAATCTCCAGTTATCGTTCTACCCTAATACAAAAAATCAATCATGATTACTCCATGGCAATCCCAAAAAACTGAAGCAAGAGCTTTTCCAGCATATTTTTGGACACGAAACTTGTTAGGTCTTGGAGAACCGGAGTGTCGCCATTCCATCGATTGTTGTTTTGTTTCTGGATCGTAGAAATGTACCCAAGTCTCATCCATAGTAACAATTCGGTTTAAGAAGTCTACATCGTTTCCAAATCGAGCACAGATGGAACGCGATGCTACTACCCTTGCACGCTTTTGGTCAACATTCAAACATTTGGGGATCCATTTTGTAATTTTTCTCTTGTCCAAATTGACGTGAACTATATGATGAACGCGTTCGTATGGAATATTCAGTGCTTCAGATATCCGTTTTAGCCCAATTCGACGGTCTGTTAAAATCATGTTATGAACTGCATCGATATTTTCGGGGACTGACACAGAAACTGGCCTTCCCGATCGGTCATCACCTTCAATGGAAAATTAACCTCTTTTGAAGCTTGCAGTCCAATTTTTCACGGTCGCTTACGAAGGACATTAATCACCAAGGGTATTAAGCACATCTTTGTGAATCTGCTTACCTCTTAACCCTTTCAAATACAGGTACTTGATGATGGCTCGATACTCCAATTTTTCGATTTTCACAATTTCGGTGGACATATTTTTTCTTTTAATTTATTGCGTAACTCTTGTTTACTTTTCTGACGTCAAACTTTACGCTGACACTTCTAATAAGTTATTGTTCGTTGCTATGGTAACGCAATATTTTGTTTATGCAGGGAACTGGTCTAGGCTAACTAGATAACAATACATCCTCGTACTGAAGCATTCGATGGAATCAAACATAACTCCTTACTAGCCATACTACGCTATATTGGTTTTAGTGATTGTTCTGTTGGATTTTTAGAAATTATCTATACAGTCGTTTCCAAGCAGTCCAACTCGATAACTAAGAGTCCAGTTTTGTGTTTATCGAAAATGGGGTACCACAAGGATCAATTTTGAGCCCATTACTATTTTTTCTTGACATTATTGATTTACACAGAATAATAAATCATTCCAGGTTTCATTTTCATGCAACTGACACTCAACTGTTCGTACACGGGTGAAAATAACTAGACCATTAATCGCCTTTATTAATACACTAGTAGTTGATTGGATAACTACTTTTCCTGTATTTCTGGCCAAGAATATCGTTATACTTTGTAAATGCGCATTCACCATTATATTGAAAAACTTCTTTCAATGAATGAACGGTGAAAGGTAGTAAACATTGATTGAAAGTTTGATTTTGTGGAAGATATTTGTTTGTGACATAGTGTTTCAATATTTCAATCTTTCACAGTTTAGGCAAAAGAATCAATTTGTCCCGGTAAGTTAGATTTCCTTGAATTCACTTTTTTTTTTTAAACTTTGGAAAGTCGAGTAGCAAACATGTATAGCAGCTCATATTCTAAAATTTTCAGATCGGAGGAAAATCAATTCCATCATTCACATACGGGCTATAGTAAACATCATCAAAGTCCTTCTCCAGATTCATGTTGACATTCCGTCGTTGGATGTTGGCACATTTCACATATACTGCGTATCGATTGTCAACTGTCGCCGTTCTCATGAACATCGGGAGATTATAGGGATTAGAAAAATATTGCTCGCTGCGAGAAATGGCACTCGAATAGAATTCAAAAGATATACAGTTTCCTGTGTATTCTCGACATGAAGCGGTTTCCACGAGTTCGACACTCTTCGGGAAAGTTAACAGGATCGGCCTGACCAATGTTCAAGGGGACAGTTGTACGTGACTGCCTGAAGCTTGAAATTTTTTATGATCCAATGGTAGCTCGTGAATAAATGGAAAAATAGTTATGAGATGTTAGGATTTGATGATCCATATCAAATACATTGTAATGGCCAAATTGAACTTGCTTTTTATAGAATTCACCGAAGGAAAATGGAATTTATCTACTCCTATTAAGTTATATATTAATTATTCAACTGCTTTTGAGCAATTAATAGTGTCCATGAACAAACAGCGTGAGTAATAATTACTCACTGCTATAACTCACGCTCATAAATCGAAAAATTTCACACCTCACTTTTTTAGCCAATCAAAAAATTCGTTCTTGTTTAGATGCTATGGCAATCCAAAAATCTTCCGGAAATTTTTATCCTCTCAGGGACCCTCGGCGAAATTAATGTAAGTGGAAATTTTTCTGTCAAATATTTGACGTGGCCGGGTCATCGATATATGAGGTCAAGCAACGTTGGGCGAGGTTGGGCTTCCCATAGTTATTTTGAATTGTTGGATGATTTTCATTTCTTGGTGTGAAATTTTCTTACCGAATCTAGTGTAATTTTCGCGACTCGTGTAATTTTCAATAAATTCATGTACTCGAAAAATTTCCGGCAATAATTCAAGCACTAGGGATATTATAAGAGAAAACATTCTTGGAATTATTTACGAACCGAATATCAAGAGGTGGCTTGTACTTCTGTACAAGCCGGTTGGTCGAAATGTCTATTACCTATTTATATAGAGGGGAGTAATGTCACTTTAAAAATTTTGACGTTTTCAAATTAAATTAATAATATTGTGAATTTTCTACTGAAAAAGATTAATTCAGATATACTTGAGTTCGGAAATTGTAGATAGGTGCTCATCGTCGGTTCGCGGGGTTTCAGAGTGCGGATTGCCTAGGAAACTCCGTAAACTGACGATGAGTCACTATTTACAATTTCCGAACTTGAGATAGTGAAGATGAATTAATATATACACCTCCATCAGAAATAAGACAAGTAGCTAATGTTACCATACTTGCATAATTCAGTCCCACATATTCAGTTGATTTTATTAATAAACAAATGAGTAATTACAATTAACATTTTTATAGCATTGTTATAGGTAACTATTAAGATTTGTGAATACAATTCTTTCTCTGTACTTGTATCTTAGTATTTATTGTTATAGTCGTAGATAAAGTATAGTATTCTACTTGCGGTAATGGTCATAACTCACTTGATGAATTACAATACTCGCCTGCGGCTCGTGCCGCAAACTTCATCTGCGTGAGTTATGACCTACATTACCGCTCGTTGAATAATATACTATTTTCTTCATAGACAGCTCGGAGTGATCAGTGATCTCACTGGAAGAGGATCCAAAATTACCAGGGAGAAGAGAAGAATACACTTAACTGAATCCACTTTAAATTTCTAGGGTTAACCTTTGACTCTGAACTTCTCTAAAACAGACACGTATACAGAGTGTGAAACCTGAGTTAAGAACAAAGAAAAATGTAGCGCAGAAGTAATTCAAGTGATAAACAGGAATACCATTTCTGGGCGTAGTATTTCATGCAATGAGCTGATGGATAGAATTCCCAACATCCTCAAAACTGTATATCTTTTGAATTCTATTCGAGTGCCATTTCTCGCAGCGAGCAATATTTTTCAAATCCCTATAATCTCCTGATGTTCATAAGAACGGCGACAGTTGACAATTTAAATTATTGAACGATGCAACGTGTACTCTTATAGAAACAAAGAAGCAATTATTTCTGATAACTAAGCCATCAAAGCATAGAAGTCAACCTCAATCAATTCAAATATGGCATGGAAATATCTACCCAAAGAGAATGAGCTATGAATAGAGTTATTCTCATTGTACGCCAGAGTAAATTGTTGATAAACAGGCAGACATACTGATCCATAAAAGTGTATACGCTTTTTATTTTGCCAGAAGCATTCTGTGTAGCCTTGAAAGCTCCTACTTCCAGAAGAAACCCATTAATGTTGACATATTGACTGAGGGCTAAGTAAAAAAAAAGTATGTTGCTTACCCTTACTGTCAGTATATTTCCTTTAGCAATACTGGACCATAGTTTGCGAAAACATTCAAAGATATTTCTGTTCCATTTGGCTGTAACTAGATGAAACCCATGCAAGACCTCATCGAAATAATCCAAAACTCTGATGAGTCTTATCAACAAAAGTCTCAATACTGTAACATTCGGGAGCCGGATCTGTATAGACACCTGACCGCTTGTTTGGATAGTTGAGCTTGACTCACCATGCGTGGAATAATCACTAGCAAATGCTCTTATCACACCAAAGAAGAAGCTAGAACCTTGTAAGAAACATCTAAACGATTCATCGAGCAACGTCTTTCAGCGATTTTAGAATATTCCACTAGAAACCTTTTCTGTATGAATACAGGAATCTCGATCGAGAGTTGATTGAAAACTATTACTATAGTTGTTCAAAATGAATTAGAAGGTACTTAGGCAGCTAGCACACTGAGCAACTATGACCGACCGTCTACGACCATCTAATTACGACCAAAATTTCCAACACGTGTATTCATTATCGAATAACTCACACTGAAAGAAGGTCCTTGATCGGTTGTCGAAGACCATGTTTAAAATTCCAATCTGCTGAAAATTTTGGTCGATTAGCGTGAGTTCGAAAGTTTTCATTGATCCCTTCCAATTTTTGGTCGTTGTTGGACGGTCACGGACGGTCCCCGTCCTGGTTGGTCAGTGTGTTCTCTAGCTTATACTTTACGAGTCCAAATGAATTTGTGCATTATGGTTGAGTGCATTTTCATTACAATACCTTAACGAAACGTTGTGGGATTGGAGAACATCTGAGGAAACTATGTTCAGAAGATGACACTCTAGAGAATATGATTATGTACAATATAAATTATTTGAAAATACGGGATCATACCAGCTGACAGTGAAAAAGTTCACTCATAGATCTCCCTGAAACTCTCAATTATTCCCAGGAAGTAAATATTAAATTCAAATTCCGATCACCTTGATTTCAAGAAATATTTGAAATATATCAAAAAGCCCATTTTCTTACAATCCCATGATGTATGGCGCCTCGACGGACATTGAATTATATCCGACAAATACTTGAGCAATGTTTCTCAACATGTTTATTTCTCAATTGCTCCATAAATTGAACATTAAACCTGTGATTCCTTGAGGAAATCAGCAGTTTTCTGACGAATATTTTAACTCATACCCCACAATGATGATTGTGAAAACGGTGTAGTCACAATACCGAATTACAGCTAAGAGGAACGAAATTTTTGACAAATTCGCAACTTTCACCTTCAATTGATTGCAAGCATTCCAGACTCCTTTTTAATTCGCTGTTAGTGAACTTCAGAACTATTAAACTATTGATATATTCAACAACAAAGGAAGTCTTCACAAAACCAAACTGGAATTCATGAAAATTTCACTCATTTTCATTCATCAAGTTCCAATTTTCAGTAGGTAATAAATCTTGAGCAGATCATTCGGTATTCCACTGCATCAACATCCTTAATTCCAAGCAGATTAGTCAGTAAACAATTTTAATGGTTTCATATGTTTAAATTTGTGTTTCCAATCAATCCGGCCATTACTGTTCAAAACTGATTACTGGATTAAACAACTTCCGACCAAATTGAAACAAACGCTGAACCCCATTAGAATCAAAAACAGAAGGATCACCGGAAAGTTTGCGTTCAAGTCCCCACCAAGCAATACGGTTTACCCACTGAGGAAACTTTCCTCGTATACCGTTGGGTCTACTAAGAAAATAACACACTTCAGAGAGGAAGGCAAGGAATGTGTACACTCCACTTCCATCAAGAATGTGTGGCTGTAAATGTGAGTAAGTTAGAATTCTCCACAGTAGTGTTTTGAGTTGAAACTTTAATTATTATGGTCTTGTTCATATTCCCTTGAAAAACACAGCTGCAACAGAGTAGTTTTCCTAAATTGCAAATTGCATTAAGGTCCCCAAAACATGCCTTGCCGTGTCAAGGAGTAAGAAAGTAAAGACTGCTTTACGAGAACTTTCAAATTATCACTTATAATAATTGCACGAGAGGTTTGTATTTCATCGAATAATTTTGGATTGTTTAATGCGAAACTGTTGCTTAGCAATCAGACGAAAAAACTGCCAACTAATAAAAACGCGACGCCGAAGTCTGTCTCTAGATTTTTATCATATATTTTTTCTAAAACATAAGTAAAAAACTTTTGAGTATCTCCTCAAGGGGTGGTCCTTCGCAAATAAGAAGCGTTTCACGCAGCACATGATTAATCGGAATAACTCTCGAGAGCTTTATCTCGAGGGTCGAATTTAATCGACTCAAGATACAAGTGATTGGAAATGAATTGAAGAAGGTAATAGTC
The DNA here is from genome assembly GCA_958502065.1 of Chrysolina americana. Taxonomy (NCBI): domain Eukaryota; kingdom Metazoa; phylum Arthropoda; class Insecta; order Coleoptera; family Chrysomelidae; genus Chrysolina; species Chrysolina americana. The sequence continues at coordinate 101,628,156 of OY293411.1, forward strand.
TCTTTTTGTGCTACTCAGGAAGAACATTTCGTAAAGTGCATAAAATCATTCATGTACTATTTAATGTTGGATTCCAAAAAATATAAATTATCTCTAGACAAATGAATTATTCCAATGTTTATACACAATGGAGTTTGCACTCCATTGTGCAGTCTTCAGCTAGGACAGTAGTCGTCTGGTCATTAACCAAGAGTTGCTTTTAATTGCACCACTTTTTCACTACGACTAAGCCATGTGTGAATGAAATAAGCATCACTATATTTAGATTGATTCAAATTATTGATGAAAAAACTTTCTGTAATTTCAAACATTAATATCCAGATTGAACTGTAACCAAATAAGTGAAAAAACTACTAGTGCATTTGTCGTTGTACAATTTGCAGCATTTTTTTTGCAGTTGGAACAACCTCCATAAATAGAAACAACGACAGTCGACCTCTACTAATTTTTTATTTGATTGAAAGCCTCCGACAAAAAAAAGCATTTACGATCGCTCAGATGTCTTTATTGGTTGGATGCTGTCATATTTCGATTCCGAGTAAATTATGTGGCTGGCACTTTCCACGATTCCAATTTCCTCAGCAAATCCACGCTTTCTCGTGGTTAGCAAGGGTTGTTATTGATTTTCATTTCGCTCACAGGTTTGTTTTCCACAAATTTTTCCGACGTTACTTACCGCCGTAATCGAAGAGAATAATTAGTAATAGAAAACCCGCTAGCGAGAAATGTCAACCAAGCGTATCAAAAGATGTTTTCAAAGGATTCACTCATTCTTCTGCGAAAGTTGAAAAATGGTTTCCAGGAATTGCCAATTCGACAGCGAACGCAAAGAGATACTTTGAAGCTGGTGTAATGAGATCTTTCAGGTGCTCATATTGATATAGCGTTTCCAATGATGAAAACATATCATTGCAAATAAACCATTATTATCCCTCTAATGTGATACACAGAGTGTCTTAATCGCCCGAGGACGAAAGATATTTGATAAAATATACGTGTTTTGAAAAGTTCTTGATGAATTATTATACATTTATATGCAAATTTTGTATGTATGTGTTCGAAACATTTTTTGGTATGAATGTATGTGTTTTTTCCATGGAACACATATGGCCGATTACATACTGGAGTAGCGACAGTGACTGTGATATAAATATTTTAAATGAATAAATTTATTGTTTAGATTGAGTAAATGAATTTGCGAAATTAGTTAGTGTATTTTCACTACATTTGGTGTCAGAAATCGGATGTTTAAAATAAATGAGTGTTCACCGTGTTAAAAAAACTAAGCATTTATCGCGCCTGTTAAACAAATAAGTGTTCTCATAGTGGACAGTTTTGTGAATTACGGGATAATAAACTGGAAACTCTCTGTGTGAAATGTATAGACTATCTTGGTTGAATACAATGTTTTCGATGGGGGTTTGCCTGATTGAGTTGAAGGTCAGTGAACTGAACCAAGTGCTAGAGGAAAGAGAGTTTGAAACAACCGGAAAGAAGAATTTACTTCAGAAAAGACTCGCAGAAGGACTGATTGAAGAAGGAGAAGAACTTCAACAAAAGTTTGTGAGCTTAAAGGAACTTCAACGAAATTCAAAGAGTCTGGAGGAAAGCTTGAAAGAAGAACTTCTAGAAAATTCGAATAGTCTGAAAGAGGATCTCCAAGAGAAGTTTGTAAAAAATTTCAGCAGTTTGGAAGAGGAATTTCAAGAAAAACTATAAAAAATTCAAAGAGCTTGAAAGATGAACTTCTAAAAAACTCGAAGAATTTGAGAGAAGTGCTTCTGGAAAATTCAAATGATCTGAGGGAGGAGCTTCTAGAAAATACAAAATGCTTGGAAAAAGTTTGTGGTGTGGCGAATTGGTGGGAAGAGAGAATGGAAACCGCCGAGACAGAGCTAGACAGAATGAACACGATAGTTGAAAAAATCCAAGATGAAGTCGGGGCAGAAATGAACAAAATGAAGGGAACTATTAGTGAATAAGATAATTTTGAGGCAAAAATAAAAGAAACAATCAGTGAATTAGACAAGCGAATGAATTCTGCTCACACCCGAAAAACTTACAGCAGAAATTCAATGCTGGATCTGAGTGTGAACTGACAGGAAATGGACGATTCGAAATATAAGAACATATCCACGAATTTACGGGAGCTCGTACTCCAGCTACTTCTTTGAATTTCATTCTTTAGGGAAACTGAATTCGCGACCATATATTCTTGATAACATTCCCAAAAGCTTCGATTAAATCACCCTTCATATTTGAAGTACTTCAAAATCAATGAGAACAACTGCCTTTATAGTATCAGACATTTTATTCACATCATCGTAAATCATTGGACGACTTTGAAGAATACAGTCTTAGGAAAATTTTCAATTAAATTTCATGAACCTCTTTTAATGCAGCGAAACATTCCTTCGGCATTTTTTCTCTCGAACAAAGCAGCCGAGCGATGGACGTATATATTGCTGTTTATCCCCCAAAGAGCCCCAAACGTACGTTTCCTATAATTACATTACCATTAAATCACTGTCATGCCGTTCCCCGCGGTATCTGAGTCGGTTTTGGCAAACATCCTCGTAACAGGTGTCGGGGATTTTCCAAAGGGGCCTCGACTTCTAATATAAGACCTGCGCTGCTGCAGCCGTAAAACTCCGCCGGCATTATGTTGGTTATTATGTATGACATATGCTATATTTTTTAAGGGGCGTTATGTCATTGCAGGTGGGATACAAAGGGAGGCTCTGGAAGGAAGGAAATTACCTCGGTGCGTGATAGCGATTATGGGGATTTATTGTAAATTCGGGCCGCGAAAGGAAGATGCAGCGGCTGTGGTCGCAACAAAGTTGAAAGCAAGTTTTCACTTAGTTTTCGGTGAAATACTGCTTTTCCATGGAGGTGATTATGGAATGGATTCTTCGTATATTCAATTACGTGGAAAGCCTGGAGACTAGATGCTGAACAGAATTACAACTCAAGACTGTCAGAAAATGTTATACCATTATTTTAATAGTTATTTATGCAACAAGTGCAAAAAGTGAGTGTTTATTGCACTCGACGTGAAATTGTCCAACGAGGCCGTTAGGCCGAGTTGGACAACAAGTCGAGTAGCCATGAGCGCGTATGGTATCAGGAGGTGTGGTCATAGTACTGACAGTTTGCTCTATGCAGGTAGTCGGTTTAGAATATAGCGGATCGGTTTTGATTATGGAGTTATTCTCGGGAAGGCATTGTTTGATCAACTCTTACTGCTAAAATTAATACCAAATAATATAAAATATGTAGCTGTTTAAATGGCCAATCTCACAGAATATCTGCTAAATGTGTAGTGGGTTTGAACGTTTATGTTTATCATGATGACAGCACGTTGAAGTAGAATGACAGATGAATGTAAAAAAAACTTTATTGCACTAGTGCAATAAAGAGCTTCTTTTTCCACTGAATATAGTTCAATAAAGTTTTGCTTTTTGCACGAATGTAGAAAAAAAGTTTTAAAATCCAGATTTTTATTTACTTTCTGTATTTCCCAACCTTTCAACAATTTCATCCCTCTCCCTTTGTTGTTTTGTTTCTCTTTGATGTCTACAGTAAAATTCAAATAGAACGCTAACAATTAACAAAAAACGTTAGTGACTTTTCAGAAAAAATTATTTGTCATCAACTCAGGCTTGACTCGAAACCGACTCAGCCCCTATCAGATATACTGAGTGATCATCAGATTCTTGAAAATACGCATTTTTCAAAATTAGCGAAATCTAACATTTGGACATGAATTCATCAAAACAACACATGGCATTGAATCCAAAAATAAATGAGAGAGCAAAATTGATCAAATGAACAGTAATGAACAAAATAAAATCGAATCTCAACGTGTCCTTCGCTCCTTTCAATGCACAGGATATTTCTACCATACATTTCCCTTGGAATATTATAACTGGTGGAACCTGGGCAGCACATTCTCTTATCTTATATTCAAGGAGTTCTTGATCTCTGACAGGTATAGGTTCATAAACCTCATATTTCAGATATCAGAAATCGCTTGGGGTAAGATCGGGAGATGCAGGAGGCTATGAATTCACTGAATCTCTTACGATCCATCTACGACGAAACAGATAGTCGAGAAAACCACGCACTTCAACTGAAGAGTGTGTTGGAGCACCGTCCTGATAGAAAAACTTTCTTTTACGCAGGGTTGAAAGCATATTGTCTGATAAATCAAGCAGATGAGTTTAAAGTTTGCAGAATTTAGGTTTTCTATTGTTGAAAATACTTGACCAATGATTTGGTTTTTGAATACACCACACCAGACATCAGTTTTGGATGAGTATTGGTCACATGCTTCTGTGGCAAAATGGGGATTCTCGTCCGCCAACCACTGGCAATTCTGAGAACTAACAATTCTATTTGAAGTGAATGTACTTTCGTCGGTGGATGAATGATCTATCTTCTGCTATTCGCCTTCGCATATAAAAAATAAAATACAGCCGATCATCATAATCTTGTTCTTGCAGCTCGTGAATGACTTCAGATTTGGAAGCAGTTTGAATTATTCTGGCCTATGATGGGGATATCATGATTTGTTGGCCAATTTCTCGAAGAGGAGTTCTTAGCTTCTCCACGACAGTTTGCATTATCTGCCGTTTAGGCTCGTCATCATTTATCCTAGGGTTATAAGGTTTTTGAACTTAGTTTCGACATGTCGTTACTTAGAATTTTTTCAAGATCCTGCTCTCAGTGTGAAATAACGAATATTCCCTATGTCGCAGCCAATTGGAAAGCTCATATCCATGATCATTGTGATATTTATTCATTGACAGAGATTGATTGGAGTTTTTACAAGACATTTGAATAGAAGGTATTTTGCTAAGGAAGTGCCCTGTAACAAAAATTTCATGTTTGCACGATATTTACTCTTGAATGAATTCTGTGAAATGTACACGAATAATTGACTGTTTTCAAGGATTTTGCTAAGGATTTTGATAAGTATCTCGAATACTTCTGAGGGTTGCTCGTAAAGGTGCAGCCGATTGACGAAAACATCAAAAATAACAACAAAGTCGGGCCTTTTCAAAGATACTTATATATCTCCAAACTTTATGCGCACACTGTATGTATGCACTCTATACTGAACCATACTCTGAGATGCGAAAGCTGAAGGTTTCGATTACGTTTCTCCGATCTAAAGTAAGAATAAGTCGCTATGTTTGCTCTGCATCGTTGAAATGCATGGACTGTTTTTCGATATAGAATTTTTCATTTCGTATACGAATACATGAAACATATTCCAGAATAACAATTCATCCTCACTTCCGAGCTTCTGATCTCACACGATATGGCATGCATTGAATATTATTACTCCCGTCAACTGCATTCTAATAGGAGAGCTCCGAGTCTCATAGCATATAAGTGCGATCCTCATAAAACTCAGCACCTCGTTCACCTATTATCGACGTAACAATTGAATACTGAAATGAATTATTCAAAGTCAAAGGGGAACATCTTCAGACGACCATGTTTTTTCTCCGAAGTACTTGGAGGCCATTACAATCGTCTCAGACTTTCTGAGAAGATTCATTGCGATTGTATGCCGCAGTTAAGTGAATATAGATTCGGGGAAGCAATCTTATTTTGAAATACGAAAATGATTTAAAAGAAAAGGCACCGCGTCATATAATTGAAATGATGACTTACTTCTCTCGATTAAAATCTGTTTGTTTGTATCTTATTAGCTAAATAAACTTCGTATTTTAACAATACTCAACTTCATATTATAGTTTCATTCACACAAATAACCAAAATAAACCTTGTCTCATGTTCAACATTGATCAAACAAGTAGAACCTTCAAGATCCTCTTCGAACATGATTTTGTATTATAAATTCCTATTGTGAATTGTTTACAATATGAATTTTTTCATCGGCAAACTAGACTTCAATAATTGGATAACGCACACATTTTCATTTCGAGTTTAAAATCAACGAACAAAATATAAACCACAAAAAATCCATTACTGTGTTAGCTACCAGCAGTTCTACTGAAACATAGGTAATATTTCAAAACTGTAATTCAAAAAATCCCATGCGGTTACGAACTGAAACTTCACAATTAAATTCCAAACTCAACACAAATAAAATCTGGTTTCACTGAGTTGTTTGCTACGCTGACTATTCCTGAAATTACAACCGAAACTGTCAATTACTTCAATGCCATGAACTGCCACTACTCTGTGGATAATTTGACTTATCGTCACGGAATTTGGGAAGGTCCAAATTCGTTCGAGTAGGATAGTGGTGCTGTTTTTAGAAAACAAGATTGTGGTGAATGCGAGCAAGAAGTTCCGCCAAATTGATCTGGAATTTCCAAGAAGGTTGGTGGTCAGGGGAGAGCGTATAGATCAATCGACCTATCCAATATCTGAGAGTACAACAACCATTCACGCATGCAACAAAATATTGAGTCTAGCCATACAAAGGGGATTACCACTCTCGTCTGCGTTCTACGAGTGTTATTTCATCAAATACATTTTGACAGGAGAATGGACCAACATAAGGACACAAAATAATAATGCCCGCAAATACGTACGGCTGATTATCATATACAGGGTGTTCCAAATTAAGTCGGCACCATTGCCAACTCCGTTATTATTGATGCTACGAATTCGGTTGAATGGACAATCTAGTAGCATTTTTGATGGCTGATGCTGCGAGGCTGTTTTGGAAACAGATGGATTGCTACAAATGGTCCTGTTAAGTGGCCCCCTCGGTCACCAGACATGACACCTCTAGATTTTTATTTTTGGGAATTTCTGAAAAATGAGGTGTACAAAATGAAACAATAATCTAGATGAATTGAAAAATTATATTGAAACTATAATTAATAGAATTGATGGCCGAACTGTGTTGACTGCCACACGTGGTTATCAAATCCGTTTGTTAAAAATGTTTCCATGAATGTTCCATTGAAAGAAATATCAATTTATGAAATATTCTGAAAAGGCGACTGTCATTTTTTTTTTTGTTTTCGGGATCGAGAAGGCCATTAAAAATGCTACTAGTGTGCCCATTTAACCGAATTCGTAGCATCAATAATAACGGAATTGATACTGGTGCCGACTTAATTTGGAACACCCTGTATATCTTCATGAATCCTTGCTAAATGAATGTGTTCTGAGCCATTCGAATAGAATGAAATTTGACGAAGCCAAACCGAAAACTACATCATTTCAAAGCATAATTAGGGATGAATTATCCGCTGCTTCCAAACTTTGCTATCAAATTTCAATATTCAGTTCATTATGTGAAAGATACATATTCGTTGATAAGCAAATATTTATATCCATTGAAAATACAGTTGATTCGATTTTGATGCAAATATTTGCGGTTTAAAGTGTTTGGATCAATTGAAATATTTTTTACGTCTAATTTCGAAATATCAAAGCATAACAACAATGATTCATTCCATTTTGCTGCCAGACCAATAAAAGGGCCAATTTCCAAACAACATATCCAAATTTTCGCAGTGAATTATGGCATAATTCAAATAACATTGAGTTTTTGTTCGATTGAACTGTAAACTGTGATAGTAGAGTAAAACAGATACTAGCTGAAGAGAAGTTTTTGATGAATTTTCCATTTGGAAGAAGCGATAGTGCTTACAGTTTTACGATATGTGTAAAGTCAGTCTACAATTCGCTTACTATCTCTTAGTTTCAAATTTGAAACAATTCTAATTGAGTTTGAAATATTAAATGTCATTAGAAATGATATTAAAATGTTTGAGGGTATTTCGAAAAATTCTGGATTTCTCACTATTCACTAATTCAGGCATTGAATTCAATCTTTGAGAATTGATGTGGGCCCTGCGCTAGTCCCTTCATCAGTTTGAAATCATCATCAAGTCTTCTTCAAATTTCGGCTATCTTTGTAAGGTGGTTCAAGTCTTCTTGTAACTTTCTAGAGTCACTCATGTCATTCACAGCACGATTCAGTTTCATTTGCATAAAGTAGAAGTGAGCAATGTTCAAAAGACGTGATAATTTCATTATAGTGAGTTATGAAGATTAAAGATCCAAGGTGACTTCCCCGGGAAACTCCAGACGATGATTCAAAGGAATCTATAATATTAGTGCAATCCACTGAAAATTCTGTGAAAGTCATGAGGTCTGTTTCTATTGATCTAAGAGGACAAAATCCGTATTATTTCTTCTGCCACAATTCCATTACTAATGGGTCATAAAATATGAAAAAGTAGTGTCTGCTCTATTTTCATAAGGTCTACTCGGTTAGCATGTTTGTTTTTCCACGGTTAACATGGCATACGGATTTATTTTTGCTGCATTTATAACAAAAAAGATTCTATTTTGAAACCTTATCCTTTTTTTGATTGTACCTCCAATCATTGCAGAGTATTCGACTTTTCACTCTAGCCTCGTATTCACCGAAATCGCAAGAGAAAGCCATGAAAAATAAGTCCTTAGTATTTCTTCTCTGATGAGGCAGTTGTATACAGAAGTTTCCAAGGACATTATTGCGGGTCTCAGATTGTTCTTATTTGAAACAAAACTTCCGTATAGAACAAACGAGACGGTTCTCGAGTGCTTTCATACCCTCACTAGCCTAGACCATTGTTTTCGAATCTAGACGTCGCGCTTTGTTATTTTGGGTGTTCCAGACAAACAGGCAGTGTTGGACTCGCCCTTTCTGGGACAGCAGAAAGTCAACATGAGGGTTAGTTCCCCAAAGCTTAGTAAAACTACACAATTCTAACTCGGAACAGTTTTTTTTCTGATGTTGCTAGTTCCCCATCATTAAAAAAATAGGTATTCATTTATTCCGACAGAAAAACAAGAGAACCAAAAAAAACAAAAGGTTTAAAATCCATGGCATGTGGAGGAAAACGATAATAGCCAATAACACGAGTTGTATTTGTTAACATTATTTCATGATTATTTCATTCACATATGGCTGCACCTATAAAATATCAAGATTGAAGTCATATGGTGTGAGATATTACTCATGTATAAAATCGTCCATAAGAAACCTCAGTTTTGGCAGTTTGATATCGGATAAATAGGAACGTAACTGTTTGCAAGTGGATAAACTGTTTTACCTTCACCACGGCAACAACTAATAATTGTCGTAAGACTTTTTTGAATCCGACGCTGTACCCAAGGACGCGTTGCTATCAACAAAGCCAAATGACAACAAATTTTCATACTTTTTGTTATAAAGTGTTGTTTGTAATTTCAAATGAGCGTTAACAGTAGATTTGGTAGTGCAACTATTCAAATAATAAATTCTGCAATAGACAACGCCACTCCAAAAAACACAAAAAAAAAACAAATCATCAATTTGGAGGCAGTTTGAATTATTTTGTCGAGAAAACTCAAGCATATTGGCAGATTGGGCGTATAATATGAAGAAATCAGACGGAAATGACTACAAAGAGTACGTAGTTAAAACAATGTGGAATACTGTAGCCAAAATTGTGCAAGACAAATATTATATGGATTGTGTTTGACCCATTCAAAGATGTGACATTTCAAGCCGCTAGAAACGCTAAAAATGCTAAACGCAAGCAACTGCAGAGCAATTTAGATAATAGAAGACAAGGTTCTAAAATATAATAAAAATGGCAGAGCAGTGGGATGAAAATACTCCAATGGGACTTCAAAAAAACTTTTTCATATCACCGCTTTTGAATTAGCCTGGAGAGGTGGTGAAAGTGAAAGAACACAACACGGTCTTTTCTAAAACAGCTCAAGGTGGAGATAAAAGGTGCAGTGAAAGTAAGTGGTTGACTACAAATAATGAAAATCCGAACGTGTGTCCTGTACGATTGTTGAAAATGCTTCTAAAAAAAACGAAACAAACATATTTCTTCAGATATATTGTTTCTAACACCAAATCCGTTATGGAAAAATGAAAATGCCAAGGGATGGTACAAAAATGTGCCCATTGGTGTGAAGGAAATTTCAAAGTGGACCAGAATTTCTGCAGAAAAAACTGGTCTAGATCTGAAAAATAAAATTAATAATCACTCCCATCGGGCTAGCACTATTTCTACCCTTGCCAAAGCAGGAGTCTCAGAACAACAAATTATCAAGCTGACCGGACATTCGAACACCAATTCTCTGAAGCCATACCTTCAGTGAGACTCAACAGCATCATTCCACTTTAGTGACAAATCTAAGAGAGGAAAATAATCAAATTCAGCAGTCTTCTTCGGGTAGGATTGTATACCAAAACTGTACTTTCACTAATTGTACATTTAAATAATATTTCCTGTTAAATGTACTTTTTGTTCAATGAATTATTGATTTAATTTAATAAATTATGTTCTATTCACTTTTGTTTAATAATTCATTTATTTGATTCGTTACATTATCTCACTAAATACCACTCGAGGTTTTGTTTTCATCGTATAAACTTTAATTTTGTACCACTCAAACTTGGTAGCTTGTAATATGACTCGACCAAATATCATTAGATAAAATCACTCCACCTTCGGTGTCGTGATTTTATCATGTTATTTGCTCTCGTCAATTACCAAAACAACCAAGTTTTCGTGCGAAATGAAAGTTTATCTGATAAAATAAAAACCTCTTTTGGTATTAACCTCGACTGTTTAGGTAAACAAGGGACTATTTAGGTAAACACGGCTATTCATGTTAACAAAGATGAGCGGCTCTCTTGTTTGTATGAGTGTCAAAGTTTGACATAACTCAGTCATTCAAATTTGAAACGTCTCGTTTTGGGTTATCATCAACAACAGAAATTAATGCATATATAAGCAACCCAATCCCAGAAAATACCGTGAATAGTAAAGAGTCTGTCTATGCTGTTCATGAAATAATCTTCCTGAAAATCACTCGACCATGATGAACAGAGACTATTATTTTCTAGAATTTATCTCGAGTTACTTGCATTTTGTGACAATTACGAGTGTAAGTATTCTACTATCACTGAAGTGGTACTCTTGATCTCAGACTATATATACCCGATTACTCAAACAGATGAAGTAATTTTGTCCACAGGTACGTTTCCCGGTACCGTAAGTATATGTTGATTATTGTTCCCAGGTACATTTGTTTGCGAAATTAAGTTTAAGGTTCTAGGTAAACATCTCGTTCTTTCTGAGGTTGGGATCCAGGTATTGTTCAATTTTATGGAGTCTTCAATTTTGTTAAAGTTGTTTTTATGCTTTCTGATGTCGATTGCTTCCCTGACGAGTCGTGCATGGTAACAGGAAGTAGTTGCTAAGACTTGTATGTGTTTCTTCAAATTTTATGCGGTTGTCAGTTTTTGTGAGTGTATGTTCAGCGACGGACGATTTATTAGTCTCTCCCAATCGACAATCGGAGATTCTTGTATTAATTGGACCGCTTCGTGGTTCCGAAATACGCGCCTCCACAAGTGCAAGGAATGCGATAGACTTCTGGGGTGGATAGTGGGTCCCGTTTGTCTTTCGCAGATCATAGATATACAGATAAGAAACGGAAATGAAACAGACCTTGTAAAAAAATTAATTCGTCATTAACGGAATGCAGAAGACATAATTTGTATCCTCAGCAACTGTCAACGATTTTACCACACTTCCAATGAACAGCATCTCATCTACTTCTTATTGGTCTGGGAAGTCGTTGCATCCATTACTGCTCTTAGCGAATATTCCTCTGAGGGCTGCTCGAATTTCATATCATTCGCTTATCATGATGCTAGCGTAAACGCGCTCGAGACCAATTCCATTACTACAGACTAACTACAGAATTGATCCTACGCCGTTAGAAATAAACTTGTGCGAGGTTAGTGCCCGTCTTTGTATAACGGGCTTCATTAGGCCCAGAATACCTCGTATTAATCTCTATACTGACTGGGGCGGAATCTCCTAGTGGACCGATAGTGTAGATTATGGGGCGTCTGGCGCTCATTTGTAAGGGTTGCTTAACAGCTGATAGTCGTATTTTCTTTTCACATTCTCTCCAATGGTCTATTAGTCTCAGTGACTTCGGTTTCGTTTCTGTTTCCTCGATATTCGCTACATGTGAATCCGGTTTTCAGCCATAATACACGTGGTTGAGCATTCGGGATGATTGAACAGCCCCCTCAGCACACGAATCGAATATTCTTACGGACTAGCCTAAGTGGCCAGTGGATATAAATTCAGTCAAGTGGGGAGTACATCAATTATTTTTCGACATGTTTGAGTGAATGGAAAACGGGTTTATAACTTTAGAACAAATATCGAATGTATCGGATTAGATATGAAGGGTCTGGAATGGTAAGAAGATGCTTAAGTTCGATCTTGAAATTTGTTAATTGATTGTTGTATTTGGCAATAGCCACTCGAGCCCTTTGGGCTCTCGTGTCTATTGCCTGGCAACAAGTTTTCGAAAAATCTGTCAAATTATTTTCACTTTATTCTCACTCTCTTGTGATATTACAACTGATAATTACCTTGATGAATACAGAACATAAATCAATTCTGCAGCTTCCATTTCTTTTTTAAACGTTTAGGTTTTAACTTGAAATAATACACTACTTCATACTCCACTTGTGGCTGGCTGAATGACGAAATGTCAAAGCCGATAAAAAAAATAAATCTGCAGCTGAAGAAACTAGGTAAATCTGGATATTGAAATGCAGATATTGATAAAGAAACTGTAAATCTTTGAGAAAAGGTTAAACAACCAATTTTTGATAACATTTACCAATAATCTAGCTTATTGGAAACGTCACCGTTTTTTGAAAAAGAGGAAATGTGAAAGGTTGAAATACCCAAAAAACTGTCCAGAAATTTGGAAAATATCGACAAATCGGACAATTACCAGGCTCATCCTTCTCAAAAATTTCCATCTCATATCTAGAAAATGTATCGACATCGGTTGACAGAGTGTGAAACCGTAACACTCACGTTATTATGGAACTCATGGAGCGATATCAAAAAATGAAAATTTCGACTGTAGTACTCGACGAGCCCTATTCGAAAATTTTTAGACACATATGGATTATTCCCATCATTAAGGCCTACTTTACTCTGCTGAAAGTGCTAAATGGGTCAAAATTTCGATAAGGACCATTAGACATTTTTTCTCGAAAAAGGGGATATCCTATTCGATTTGGGCATATTTTCAACACCAGCATTTCAAGTTTCAACCCAATATCTCATGTAGGATATTAGTTAGATAAAAATTTAAAATATTTGTAAAATTTGTTTTTACGAATCACCCAGATTTCGGAGAAAACCGCTCAAAAGCAGAGCTCGTGCGAGCAAGGAAGATCCGGAACCCACAGTTTAAATAAAAGCGGATTCCGAACAACTTTGGCTCAGTGGCAGGCTGTCCCAGGGAGCGAACCCTCTAACACCACGACCACTTCACTATATTGATGACAAAACTCCAAATTCATATTTTTTTGACTGACCCTGTATGTAAGTCTATGAGCATCACAGAAAAGATAAAGTAACCATTCAATGAAAGAATATTCCGCATACTCAGGTACGAAGTAATGTAGTAGTAATCGTTTCATGGAATTATCTCTAGTTTACCCAACAACTGTGATGAACGTGATAGTGGTATTTACAATATATCCCAATATATCAGGCTCTATATATATCTTTCATTAAACCGTCTCAAATTTTGGTCTTTCACAATTGGTCTGGTGCTATTTCACTACACTTTTGCTTCATTCTCCATTTTAATTCGTTCAAGTTTCGTGCTTTGTTTATATAAATACTTTCTTTCAAATATTCCAGAAAAAAATCTTCTGGACTCAGGTCTGGTGACTGTGGGGGCCAATATAAAAGAAGACTGTTTCTTCCAATCTATCTTACTTGCAATGTTTCATCAAGCCATTTACGAACAGCAATCCATTATGAATTCTCGAGCAATGCGGTTTCGAACCTTGGCACGATGTTAGCAGAAGTTTCAACGGCCGAGACCTTAACCGCCCTAGTGTATTCTCCAAATGATCTGATCGAATATCCCTTCAAATTCGGAATTTTCAAATTCCTCTCATCTTGCCTGTGCTCCTGTCAAACCACCACTCGAGCAAGCTCTGGTGGTATCTCTAAACCAGACCAGAGAGAGGTGAATATTTCTTGAAAATTCTGCATTTTATCGGAATGGTATTACTGAAAGTGGGATTCCATAATATTATTCAATGTATTTAGTCAAACTAAAAAGTTATATCCTCCCGAATAATCCGATGATATAAATTATGAATGCAATTTTCTATCAAACAACATTTCGTTCTCAACATATTACCATTTACAATAATATTGAATTTTGAACGAGGTGCCTGTGTATTAATATATTCACAATTAAAACGCTCATATGCAGCAATATATCATGAAAAGTAACTGATATTGACGTTGCGGAACATCAAATGGAATTTCAATAATTGTATCGGTTTGTGTCATATTCCAAACAAACTCATGCAATCCATCATTCTTTTTGGCAACGATGTGATGTCTTCATTTCAAATAGACTGGAGCAAATTAGTTATAACCCAACTGTACTTTATTGGAACAAGACATTTCATAGACAACCTCTGAAAGATACATTTTAAAAATTCATTAATGCCGATATCATTAAAAATTTATGAAATGAAAGTTGAACTCGAATTCACTTTTTGGTGGATGCATATTTTCCACCAATGATCTTTTAGTCGATCAGGCCCTGGAGCAGCAAGTATTTGAGGGCCCGTCGAACTTATTCCGGAATTATCGAATTGCGCAGTTCATTGAGCTCAAGCTGATGAAGCCTCCTGCAGAAAGCTTCGAACTACGCTAGGGCTGGAGTATCTACATTACCCTGATTTCCTTCAGGAAGAGTATCTCTTTTGTTCTTTTCGAAGAAATTCCTCTACAGCTGAGACAATACTTTTGGTTCATGCATGATAGTGTACCACATCATTTTGCAATCATGTAAGTAATCACTTATAGACAGTATATCCAAATCGTTGGATAGGTAGAGGAGGTACGGAACATTGGCCTGCTCGATTGCCGGATTTGAATTCTCTAGATTTTTTCATTTGGAATTACACCAAGAATTTTCTGCGGATACGACAATAAATGAGGCGAATTTGATCTTGTATCACGTCTGAGGAAGGTCATATTTAACATTGTAGCTTTCCGCCTATTTATTTATCAGTATTATTTTCTATTATTGTTGTGGTTATTGTTGTGGTATAATGTAATACTCGTTAGGATGTTTTATTTTTTGAATAGCAACCATTCGAAAAACTTGAACAAGGGATTCAAAAATGACTTTAAGTTCGAAATATTTCAGTGGGTTACCAAGTTTTTTTAAATTGAGATCATTACCCGTACGCGCACCAATAATGAAAATAAAATTCTTAGTTGCATGTCAAAAAATGCGCAATAATTATCTCTAAAAATCCATAAAATTTCATTTGCATATCTCAACCGGTTTCAAAACAATAAATAAATAGTCAGTTTTCAAGAAAAACTTCAACATCCCATATTTCGGAAAAAAAAGGATTTGCGGAAAATAGTTATAAAAAGCATTATCATTATTGGTAATTATTCTTTCATGCAGTATCAGCCCCTGAAGTTTGTCTCACTTATTCACTAACACCCTGCATATCGGCTCAATACGAAATCAAGAAAACACTTATATGATGTGCTACCTGGTTTCGGCCGATATTTGACCATCTTCAGGGCATCTATTGTTTTTCATTTACCCAATAATAGTATTGAATAATACCTATGACAGTTGCAAAATATATCCTTCATTAAATAATATATTCAATATCACTCAAAAATTCAAATTCGCTTAAAAATTAATTTTTTTTATATTTTTTTGAAAGCCAACAATTTGTTAAATACATAAACTTTATAAAGAATTTCGAATCGAAGGTAGTAGTAGTGATATTCTCGAATTGTTGTCGATTAATATTCGAGTTGGAGTTCATCTTTACCACAAAACATTTCTGCATCAGAAATTCTTTCAGTCGTGCAAATTTAAGGTTAACCTATCAACATTCTGCAAAAGTTCTTAGAACTACCGACCTTTTCTGTATGGCAATTTCATTAGCTTTATTATTACAACGTTTATAGCGCTGCATACGCCAGATGAACGCGATGCATTTTAAAATAATTAACTGGGAGAAAATACGGCTACTTTTTATTGCTTTCCTCATGGGTTGTTCATTTTGAACACGCGTGCCTCCAGCCTCCATATTTGTAATTGAATCTCATGCGCTATAGTTGGAAGCGCTCGTGGTGGTAAGTGATTTTTCTGAGATGAAAGTCAGCAATCTTCGTGGAACATTGGATAATGGACACTGAGTTCTTCAATCTTTCATCACGCCTGATCTAATATACAGTGTGCCCAAGATAAGAATGAACAGCATGGGGATATCGGAAACGGTAAGTGATACGGGGTCGATTAAATTAGAGAAAAGTAGCGCATTTATGTGCCTAATAATATGCCATTTAGAAAGTTTTAATATTCCGAGTAGTTTCGGAGATATCCGAGAAAAACCGAAATTTGAGAATTTCGTTTTTATTTTCTCCTAGCTTTATTTTCAAAGGAAATGTAAAACAAATAGCACTTTGCCATGGCCACTTTTTGAGGACTACACGATAACGTAAGCAGAATTTTTCTGCGACGTTTCGTCTTTTAGAAAACATCATCAACTTTGTATTTTTATATGGGCCGAAACTAAAGTATACCCTGTATACGACTCCATATTTCATTGTGAATACAGCAACGTATCAAACAATATGATTTCGGAACAATTTCTCGCGCAAAATGTAATTTAGTGATTACTTAATATGTTTTTCTTCAATTTTAGATAGTAGGCGCTGGAAAAAATGACACATATTGTTCCGTTGTCATAATAATACTGTAGTTTGGTAGAATTTTTGACACATTTTCGTTCCTACTTTTACATCTCGCTACCTACCTAATTTGTGTTAAAAATGGAAAACGGCAGCTTTTCGAATACTGAAAAATTTGATATGTTGTCATGTTACATTGTGTGCCAAAGAAATTGTGTTGATGCTGAACGTGCGTACTCTAATAAGTATCCAGAGAGGCGACAACCTGGTAAATCAATATTTAGACGGTTAGTTTTTAATTTAAAAGAATACGGATCATTTAAAAAACCTGTGGTTTCCCGACAAAAGCAATCTAATGAAGAAAGTCAGCGTGATGTGTTACAGGCCGTTGTTGAAAATCCTGAGATATCTACTCGCACCATTGAAGATAATACCGGAGTTGCCAAATCCACCGCTCACTTCATTTTAAAAAAAAATAAATATCATCCTTATAAATTTAGGATTTGTCATGGACTCAGGCCAGGTGATGATGCAAGGCGAAGAACCTTTTGTGAATGGTACACTAGAAAATGCCAAGACGATGAAAATTTCCCTTTCAAAATAATTTGGTCTGATGAAAGTATGATCACCAACAATGGCATTTTTAACAGGCGGAATGTTCATTATTGGTCACAACAAAATCCGCGGGTACACAAAGTGTCCAGACACCAACATCGTTTCGGTTTTAACATGTGGGTTGGGATTCTCGGTACGAATGTAATTGGGCCTTTTATCTACCGAAACAATTTAACAAAAGAGCGGTACATAAATTTGTTAGTAAATGATTTGGAAGATGCTCTAGATAATTTGCCTTTAGCGGTTACTCACAGCTGCTGGTTTCAACAAGATGGTGCTCCAGCACATAACGCTATAATTGTTCGTGATTATTTGAACCGTCGCTTCCCAGGACAGTGGATAGGTACTCATAGTGATACACCCTGGCCTGCAAGGGCCCCCGACCTAACCCCACTAGACTTTTTCCTTTGGGGACATATCAAGAATCAAGTGTACTCTAATCATAATTTTCAAAATGAAGAAGATTTGCTAAGATTGGTAACTGCTTCCTTTAACAATATTTGTCCGAATATGTTAACTCAAGTTTTAAATTCGTCTGTGAGACGAGCGTACTTGTGCTTAGAAAATAACGGCGGGTTATTTGAACACTTGTTATAAGTTTCTGTTTGTTTCCTGTAATACATATCAGCTCCTTGTTATTACATTACAATTACATTTATAAAGTAAACTTTTGATTTGGCGACTCATCTTTGTATTCAACAACGCAAAAATTCTGGAAAGTGGTAAGTTTAAATTTAGTATAAATAGGACTAATCAATTTATTTCATGTACCAAAATATGTCATTTTTTCCAGCGCCTACTATCTAAAATTGAAGAAAAACATATTAAGTAATCACTAAATTACATTTTGCGCGAGAAATTGTTCCGAAATCATATTGTTTGATACGTTGCTGTATTCACAATGAAATATGGAGTCGTATACAGGGTATACTTTAGTTTCGGCCCATATAAAAATACAAAGTTGATGATGTTTTCTAAAAGACGAAACGTCGCAGAAAAATTCTGCTTACGTTATCGTGTAGTCCTCAAAAAGTGGCCATGGCAAAGTGCTATTTGTTTTACATTTCCTTTGAAAATAAAGCTAGGAGAAAATAAAAACGAAATTCTCAAATTTCGGTTTTTCTCGGATATCTCCGAAACTACTCGGAATATTAAAACTTTCTAAATGGCATATTATTAGGCACATAAATGCGCTACTTTTCTCTAATTTAATCGACCCCGTATCACTTACCGTTTCCGATATCCCCATGCTGTTCATTCTTATCTTGGGCACACTGTATAGGAATATTTCATTAAATTTTTCGCATACCTACATTTTCGATCAGATCATTCTCTTATGTTTGTACAAATTATCTCTAGATTGTCACTGGCGTAGTCTGAGTGAAGAAGCACCTATAATTCAATTTTGGTTCATGAATTAATGAATTATAATATTTCTCTCGCATTAATAACAGATTTGCGAAAAAGTACTGCTAGAACGATTTTTTGTTATTGAAAAATATTGAAATATTATTTGTTCACTCATGTCATTGGAACATCTTGGATGAACCAAAAGCAATCACTCAGAATTTATCTACACTTATATAAAGCATATATACATTTTCTTCCTGAAGTTGAAAATGTGCCCAAACACCAAATTTTGGTTCTTATACGAATGACAAATAATAATAAAACATATTATGATTGAGCGCCTCATTACAAAATTGGTTTTGGGATATTCCTGATATTTTATAATCACTTTTTTCTTAAATTTCAACGCCCTGTATCTCAGAAACGAAGCAACTCCGGACATGTTCATAAGAACTTTTCTTTTTAAAATGACCTAACGAATCAACCTCTGTAGTTGGGGACCGTAGTTAGGCAACACCCCGTATATGATCATCAATTGAAATAATTTCCAACTCATACCAAATAAAAATTTGTATCAACACAAATATAATAGTTGCTTGAATCGAACAATGGAATTAAGCGTTCCCTAATTTATGTCAAGCTGTCGACAAAATTAAATCAAATATAATAAATATTTTTGTTATAGCAATCACAGAATTTTGTAGATCTAATCACATTTCTTATGTGATTCAACAACATAATCACATGGTTGAAACAATATTCTGGTCAAAATGAGTAAGGAAAGGAGTTAGTTGAGTAAGATATTTGGTTCGTGCAAGTAAATTTTAGATTTGATATAAAATCAAGAAAGAATTTTACTCACTTTGAGACTATATTTTGTCGTGCATATGACTTAATTGTTTTAGTTTCAACTTTAGCAAAGAAAGCACTCTTCTTATCTTATCATGAAATATTTTTAAAACGCAACTCCAAATATGTTTCTTCTTCAGCAACGAGAAAGCCATTGAAAATACCATTAGTATATAAATAGTCTATAGTATTTCGATTTCAGCCATGGTATATTATTGATAGGGCACAAACTAGGTCTCAGGACCCAAAATATAGTAGTAGTGTAGTAGTAGTACTTTATTATTATCACAAGAAACAATTTTGTTTATAATAGGGATATAAAAAAATAATTGTAAAATAATTATCCAAACTTATTTGACAGTAATACATACAATTAATAGAAGTATAATTCATAACTAATGAAAATATAAATAATGCTAATAATAATGATGATAATGATTTTATGATTTTAGGACGTTTGTGAGTCCATCTGCAGTGATAAAGGAGGGGGAGAAGGGTCATCATAATGAGGTGCTCAGTGGAAGCATTCGAATTTTCATGCTGGGTTGAAATCCTGCAGATTTGCGTATCGCCATTTGCAAATAAATTTTTCTCTATCACAATCCTTACAGTGTAACAAAACTCGACCGTCCACCGAACACAAAAACGAAATCCATTATTCTCACGAACTCCACATGGTCGCTACCGACTTTCAGACCACTGAAAAACATAATTGGATACCGCAGAATGTGTAACGGAAAAGAAGACAACCGCGCGGTTTTGCAGCTACTAACAATTAATCATACGCGAGCTGGATGAATGGCGATTTTTTCCAATCAGTCGCAGAACGAAGCTTCGTCGAAAGGAACAAGAGCCCGCAGGGTATAAGTAGTAATCCGGAGCAGAGTACTTGTAATGACTTGAATGGGGCCAGCGCGGACAGGGGATATAAACTACAGGGGATTATATTGGCATCGGAAGTTCCTGGTAACAATGAAGTGATTCATTGCCGCTACTGACGTTTATATCGATTCAGAATGCAGTAGGCCTATGGAATTCGAATTAAAAGAAGATGAGCGAGTTTCTTCAGATAGGATGAACGAACGGAGATATTTTAGAAGAGTTCTTTTGTTTATTCTGTTTCCCAAGGGAAATTCTGTACTGGCCAACAGAAAACCAAGGGAAACAAGCTGAAAATTAGTGATTTTTTATATTTTCGAATCCTGTAGGTATTCTTCCTAGACCATGTGTTCCAAAGCGTTGGCGTTCGTTAAGATAACGAGAGATGAAGTGACGATAAAGGGGAGTGAGGACTGAACTCGACGACTGAACGTCGATGAAACTACTAAATGTGGAATAACTAACGATATCTCGAAAAAGCACCGACAATAAAATAGATACAGATCACCAACTTTTCTGCAGTGTTTCAGGAAATTAAAGGGTTTGCCTATTTCTTGGGCTGAATCTATACTTAGCTGGGGAGCTGATGGCGAATTCATGGGAGGTTTTTATATCAATATTAGTCAATTTGGAGCCAGGAAGGGAGTTTTGCTCCTGCGCAGCGTATGATATTGATAACAAATATGTTAAAAAAAGTCTCATTCAAGCAGTTTGGAATTATTTCAATGTTTTATATCAACATTGACAAACTTCACAAGTAAAAATATATATTTCAATATATATAATCTGATGAGCATATACAAATAGAGTTGAATTCCACGAATATTAAAAAAAATAAATTGAAAAAATGTTTGGTGGGAAGTTGCAGGTCTTAAATCCGGATGAAATTTACAACTCGAGAACAGTTTGAGATAAAGCAATTCTGCAAACGCCAATCGATTCAGGATGAAAAAATTAGTATATTCCATGAATTCAAAGTTGTTCGGTGAAATGGAAAAAATTCTCGAAAAATGTCTAAAAATCATGAAATATACGAAATCCTCAGAATCACTTGAAATTAGCACTATATACCCAAAATTTCATGCTGATTCTGAAAATATATGATTTGGATATGGTTTGGATTTGATATACAAGGTGTGTGCGAGACTTATGCAATGGACTGTATTAAATAATAAAATAGGAAATAAATTGGCACAAGAAAAATTAGTGGAAAAGGCCACTCACCGTGCGTATACAGGATTTCTTGATCTTGATTGTCGACAGCAGGATATTTGCCTAGCTAGGACTTCGTTTTTTCAATAGCGAAATTCATACTACCAACCTTGAAACGGACACTTTCAGAGTTTTTTAAAGCGATCAGAAAGAGAGTGTTTCTTCGAGAGCATTTTCCTTTTGCGTTGCCTTTCACGCAAAAAACACATCAGTTTTTGCACAAGGATTTGCGCTTGGAAACTTAGTGGCGTACCTACTTACAATCCTTGTGCCATGAAAATATTGATTGTAAAATAAATTGAATAATAATTAATTACATCTCATTGATGCCTTGAAATCTGATCTGATACCAAAATTAAAAATATATTATATGGACGAAACAAGGTGTGCCATAAAAAAGCGAGAAAACGCCAAAACTTCTCTAGCACCATCGATTTTAGAATTTTCAATTTTTTATTTTTCGAAAAATCCCAAATTCCAATGAAACGTATTTTGACAGGTTGATAACAATAATAATTAACGAAATGAGTGTAAATTT
Source organism: Chrysolina americana (assembly GCA_958502065.1). NCBI lineage: Eukaryota > Metazoa > Arthropoda > Insecta > Coleoptera > Chrysomelidae > Chrysolina > Chrysolina americana. Next base: position 101,650,401 of record OY293411.1, read on the forward strand.
TCCGTCGGACTAGCAAAAATTCGTTGAATTCAATTTTTGATACATAATTCGGAATCAGCTTGTCGAGAAACGTTTGACAGAACTTTGCGATATTTTGAAAAGTGAGAAATAAAAATATTCGAAAAAAGGTTGAACTCGAAATAGCAGGGGTTCCGTAAAAAGCCTACCAAATTTGACTCGGAATCGATTTCAAATCTGATGTGCAAATACAAATAGGTTGAATTTTACAAATTTCAAAAGAATTTAATAAAAAAAAATTTGGTGGAAAATTACAGTTCTTAACTATGCATGAAATTTTCAGCTCCAGAACGGTTCGAGATAGAGCAATTCTGCAAACACCAATCGATTCAGGATGAAAAAATTTGTATATTCTATGAATTCAAACGGCAGAATAAAAAAAAAATTCGAAAATTGTCCCTAAAAATCATGAAATGTATCTATCCTCAGAATCACTTGAAATTAGCACTATCTACCCAAAATTTCATGCTGATTCTGAAAACATATGATTTGGATATGCTGAGATACAAGATGTGCAATGAAAAAACGATAAAACCTCAAAAAAATTCACCATTGATTTTTGAAATTTTTTGAGTTTTAATTTTTCGAAATATCGCAAACTTCAGTCAAATGTATCTCGACGAGCTGATTTCGAATAACGTCTCGAAAATAGAATTCAACAAAGTATTAACGAAATGTTTCAACATTTTTCGTCGGAATCGCACAAAGTGTCGAAATTTCGTCATCCAATTCAACCTCAACAGGAAATACCGGAACAAGGAAATCGCAATCCTCTCCGATAGTCAAGCAGCCATCAAAGCATTGAGCTCATATAACATCAACTCAAAGATGATTTCGGAATTCCTCGACATACTTAATGATCTAGGCAGGAACAACAAGGTGATCCTCCTCTGGGTGCCGAGGCACGTCTGAGTGGAGGGCAATGAACAAGCAGATACGTTGGCACGAAAAGGGGCATCAACGCCACTGATCGGGCCACAACCATTTTGCGGACTCGAAAAATCTTACTTCCAAGACGAACTCAATGGAACTGAAGAAGAAATGAGAGCAACATTCTGGCAAAGACTTCCAGGGCTAATGCAGGCCAAAGATCTCCTCGGCAACTTCAACCATGCAAGATCGAAGACACTGATTAACCTCAGCAAAACTAGTCTAAAGACAATCACGGTATTTCTTACGGGGCACTGCAGACTCAAAGAACACCTAAGGAAGCTAGGCTCAGAGGAGGACAGCACCTGCAGATTCTGTGGTGAACATCCAGAAACACCACACCATATGTTGGTGGAGTGTTATGCTGTACATCACAAAAGATTGAAAATACTGCGATCACACCAGCTGACTGTGGGAGAAATACCACGAATAGACCCCCTCAAAATCCTTAAATTCCTCAAGGAATTAGGGCTAGAGGGGCTGCTGCAAACGAGAACACCTTGGAATAGAAGAAGAAGATGGGGCACAATAGATCTAATCAGGTCGCAGCGCATCAGTCACCATCCATCTTTACCATTACCATTACCATAACCTATTGTGTAGGTTTAAGCGAAATTCTCACTTAATTAATTCCTCACCTTTAACAATTACATTTGCAGTATGAAGTGGAAAATCAAATCGATTTTCTCCATATGATGCAAACGTGCAATATGTATTCATACGACCTCGAACTAAATCCTTCAAAAAAAGTGGAAGGTACAGATGAGTGAACGTTTTTTAATGTTAATTCGTATGCCCGGGAAATTCCCTAATCCCGTTTCTCTATTTTTTCAAGCAGACAACTTATCTACATAAAAATATCACACTCGCCCGCCTACCATATAACTCATGCTCCTTGGCCACATTGACCACACTGCTGGCGATTGCACGACTGCCGTATTTCAGCTGCTATCTCGGTCTATCTCAAAGTCAGCGCGAAAATGTGTCCCACTTTGACTAATGGTCCTCTCCCTTCGGGCCACTTTCTCTCCCGCCCCAATTTTATAGCTCTCCCTACAACATCTTTCAGTTCTGGATCAGTCGCGGTAATGACTTTGTGATCAAACCGTAATAAAATGTTGATTTTGCCAATCGCTTTTTCTCCAGCGTCTCGATTCTCTTCGGCCGTTTCGCCTCATAAATTTTAATCTAATCTCCGGATTTTGAGTTCGCTTCATTCCGATGTGGTTGTTTGCATGTGTTCGTTCTGTTTTATCGACACTCGGAGTGATTTCGTCTTGACCCCAAGAAGAGTATTTTATGGTAGCCAAGAATGTAGTGGAATAGAAATAACATCTAGAGGAACAGAAAAAAAATATAGATAACGAGAAATCCACTGGTCTGGATAAAGCAATAATATACGTGCTGAATAAATGTGCCCATATAATGAACTGGTCTGTTGAATTCAAGCAACTCTCACGCCGTCCAAAAGTATAAGTTCTCGACCAACTAGTTTCAAAATCAACACTTTTTATACAGCAGTAACCTAGTTTACAATATCAAATCATAGTTGAGTGTCACAAATAACTCGAGTGTGATGATAACTATTGTCAACAATGATTGTAAAATCTACTCTTTCTTCGACTGCAGTTACGAGGATGTATTGATATCTAGATAGCCTAAACCAGTTCCCTGCATAAACAAAATATTGCGTTACCATAGCAACGAACAATAACTTATTAGAAGTGTCAGTGTGAAGTCTGACGTCAAAAAAGTAAACCAGAGTTACGCAATAAATTTAAAGAAAAAATATGTCCACCGAAATTGTGGAAATCAAAAAATTGGAGTATCGAGCCATCACCAAGTACCTGTATTTAAAAGGGTTAAGAGGCAAGCAGATTTACGAAGATATGCTTAATACCCTTGGTGATTAATGTCCTTCGTATGCGACTGTGAAAATTTGGACTGCAAGCTTCAAAAGAGGTAAATTTTCCATTGAAGATGATGACCTATCGGTAAGGCCAGTTTCTGTGTCAGTCCCCGAAAATATCGATTCAGTTCATGACATGATTTTAACAGACCGTCGAATTGGGCTAAAACGGATATCTGAAGCACTGAATATTTCATACGAACGCGTTCATAATATAGTTCACGTCAATTTGGATATGAGAAAAATTGCTGCTAAATGGATCCCCAAATGTTTGAATGTTGACCAAAAGCGTGCAAGGGTAAGTAGCATCGCGTTCGATCTGTGCTCGATTTGAAAACGATGTAGACTTCCTAAAACGAATTGTTACTATGGATGAGACTTGGGTACATTTCTACGATCCAGAAACAAAGCAACAATCGATGGAATGGCGACACTCCGGTTCTCCAAGACCTAAAAAGTTTCGTGTCCAAAAATCTGCTGGAAAAGTTCTTGCTTCAGTTTTTTGGGATTGCCATGGAGTAATCATGATTGATTTTTTGGATAAGGGTAGAACAATAACTGGAGATTACTATTCGACATTACTGACCACTCTACGGGAAAAAATTAAAGAGAAAAGACGCGGAAAGCTATCCAAAGATGTTTTGTTTTTGAAGGACATCGCCCCTGCACACAAATCTCATGTTGCCCTGCAAAAAATTCGTGATTAAGGGGTTTGAATTACTAGAACACCCCCCTTATTCACCAGATTTGGCTCCGTTCGACTACCATCTCTTTCCTCAACTGAAAAAAGTTTAAAAGGTAGTAAATTTTCTTCCAACGAGGAGATAATAAAAGCTGTGTAGGTCTGGTTTGCAGAGTAGGAAGAAACATTTTTTTTAAGGTCTAGAGACGTTGCAGGTTCGCTGTAATGAATGTATCCAATTAAGAGGAGAAGATGTTGAGCAATGGAATATTTTGAATTGAAATTTTGTTTGGTTATATAATAGGTTAAGAATTTTTCGATTTATCTTCGTACGTGGCATTTTGATAAAAAATAAATACGCTAGGACAGCAAACTTTGCATGGAAAAACCTACAGAAGTAATATTCAATACTTCTCATATTAAGCCAGGAAAGAACCTCAACAGTATAAGCCACTATGTTGAGCCTGGTAATCATCCCCAGTAAAATGAAAGAGAGTATCGACTTTTTGATTCCAGTATTTGAATGATCTAAAAACACTGATAGAAATATATTTGAGTTTGCCGGTTTGTTTTCATACACCGAGTTTATTTTATTTGCTTCAAATTCCACAGGTGTTATTTCCACATTTTTTTCGAAATAAAGAACATTGTATCAACAAAATTTAAAAAAATGTATTTGTATGTACATGTACGTCATTCTTGAAAATAAAATAATGAACTAAAAATATTTTTAATCTTCGATACTACAGATCAAACATAACACAAATAACGTCACACAGCACTGTTCTGTTCAAGTCGTCCAAATAGACAAGTGCTAACACCAATGGAAATAATTCATGGTAATTTATGCAACAGTAGATCAGCGAAGTTATTGATATGTATTTTCGGAATCAGAAACACACTTAATTTGTTCTACAACATTAATCAACATTCACAGCTGAAAACTAAATCAGCTATGATATTTAAACAGAATTGCAAAGTAGTTCTCGTAGGAAACTTTGTCAAGCATCCAACAGACATAATTCAATGGTCGTAGGTGGCAGTGGTTGTTTTCTGCAAGATACTGGCCGACGAAAATATCTGTTGTTGTGAAATAGTTATTATCCTAACAAGTACGGAAAGAGTACTATTCCCGCATGAGACTGCCGTTACCCGAACGACGCAAAGCGGAGTTCGGGTAAGCAGTCGAGTGCGGGACAGTACCTTTCCGTATGATTAAGGATCAAGATTTTTTCTACAAGAGGATTGAAACATCTTATGTGATGCTCTCGAACAAACTTTCACGTGCGGGAAAAATAATTACCGCACTAGTGCGGGAAAAACTCACTTGATGTGACATTAGCGTGCGGGAAAATTTTTTCCGCACTAGTGCGGGAATATGACACCTCTCAAATTAAATTGCGTGCGGGAATAGCGTGGAACACGCACGCTTGTAGAAAATAGTTATTATCCTAACAAGTACGGAAAGAGTACCATTCCCGCATGAGACTGCCGTTGCCCGAACGACGCAAAGCGGAGTTCGGGTAAGCAGTCGAGTGCGGGATAGTACCTTTCCGTATGAGTAAGGATCAAGATTTTTTCTACAAGCGCATTGAAACTTCTTATGTAGCGTTCTTGAACAAACTTTCACGTGCGGGAAAAATTATTACCGCACTAGTGCGGGAAAAACTCACTTGATGTGACATTAGCGTGCGGGAAAATTTTTCCCGCACTAGTGCGGGAATATGCCACCTCTCAAACTAAATTGCGTGCGGGAATAGGGCGGAACACGCACGCTTGTAGAAAAAGTTACTTTTCCGCACGATATTTGTATTGTTGACAATAAGTATATTTGTGACTATCTAAATGATCTATGTCAACTATTCTGTCTTATGTGTCATTTTGTAGCATTATTATAAATTTTTTTATCAAAAACCTTTTTTTTATAAATAAGATGGAGGACAAAAATACTCGTATGAAAAATATTATACCTAACTCTTGAGGAAAATGTCTTTTCCACCTTTGACGGCTTGTCCGAACCCCGCTCCGCAGCGTTCGTGCAACTGTGTCGCGTGCGGAAAAGTACTACTTTTCGCACTATTAGGTGAATTACTGTTTCCGCACTAGTGCGGAAAAGTGACATTTCCAAAATTGAAATGAGTGCAGAGAAGTGGACTTTTCCGCAAGCTGGTATAAAAAAATATATTTTTTTTTTAAATGGGTCACACTTTGTGCATTTTTCGCTTCATTACAGCAAATCGCTGCGGCTTCTGACTGAAGCCATTCATTTGTGTCTCCTTCAGTCCACATAATAATCCTTGCATTTAGCAATACCATACTGATGATGAATGCCGTCTGCAATACTTGTACGCGGTTACTTTCCATCAACTCATTAGGTAACCGATATTTCCTGGTATTTTTCTACTTGTCATGTCATGATTTATGTTTCGGAGATTATTCTTAAGTACCCCATTTCAATTCATTTTGCATTGCTGGATAATAGCGCTCTGTGAATGAAAGCCGTAAACCTTATAACTGTTATTTCAGAAACATTCGAAAAGCTGCGTAAAAGCCTCCTGATGGGTGAAAATAAACTGGAATATTATCATTCCTCGAAAACTTCTGAACTAATCTGTACAATTCAATAATCACGAGTAGCGCAAACTTGCTCTTAACCGTACAAAAATGCATTATGAAACATCCGCTTCTTATCAAATGCACCCCTCAAGCGCAATTATACCTAGTATTATGCTATTTTCGTCGAAAAGAAGTTCAGAGCTCTTTCAGGCCGTGGAGTTGTTTTGGATTATACGTAACTCTCGTCGGTTCATCGTATGCGTTCTGTATCAAAACTTCAAGAAAACTATACTGTTACTTGTAAAAACGATCACACTTCTGAGAAGTTCGAATGCTCTATAGAAAGAAGTGCTTTTCCACGTTTCCGACAGGTTCAATAGATCGCATTCAAATTTGGAATGGATGCGCAGTTGAAGAATGAATAACGAGAGATACCCGATGTGAAAAACGTAATGATCGACGAAAATATCATTTGGTACATTGTTGAATGAAAAACTAGACTAATAACAACAATAGAGAAATGAAATCAAAAGTTGAAAAATAATGGAAGACAAGTGTTTATGTAAAAATGCAACAAACGATACAATATAACAAACATAAAACATGTCATGAGATGGATCGATTATGTGGGTTCAAAATCAAAATTTGTGGGATGAATACTAAAACAACTCACTATAATATTTCTCCAATTCATCATAAACTTTTCAAGCAAATAACTGTTGTAGACTTGTTTTGAATTTTTTATGGTCAGTGATTTCCTTGATATGAATAGGTAGGTGATTATACATCTTCAATCCATTGTATATAGTGTCTTTCAAAAGTATCGGAACGTTCTCATATTTCAGAAGCCGCCCTGAGAAAATTTACGAAAATTTCAACAGAATGGTTTTTGATGATATTGAGGGTAACTCAATTCTTTCGTTACCTGCTTATGTTTCCATATACCAGATTGTGAATTAATGTCGTTTTTGAAATATGAGAACATGGTTCGTTGATATGTCGAATGGTCCAATTTTTTCAAAAGGGCTCGAGAAAATATCATGAAATTTCATACAAAATGGTTTTTGTTAAAACAACTTTTTAATAGTTAAATTATTTTCCAATAGAGTTTTGAATCAGATGAAAGAAACTGAAAACTATCCGACCAAGTGCTCAAAATGTTTGCCATCATTTGCTAAACAATAGCCCAAGCGGTCATAAAATTCCCTCAAGGTATTAGTTGCAATTTGAGGCGTGACATATTTTATTTTTTAAGATTTCTAAATTTACTTGTTGCTTGAACGACATCAATTCAAAATCTGATATTTGGAGACATAAGTAATGAGGCGTCGTTGAATCGATTGCAATGAAAAAAAAAAAACAAATCGGGGATTGAAAAAATTGAGATAACCTCAATATCTGAAAAACTGTTGATTTGGCAACATTGCCGATATCACTATTGAATCGGGCATCATAAAATACCACCCTGTCGAAAATTTCATGAATTTTCTCTGGGCAGTTTATGAAATAAGAGACAGTTCCGATACTTTTGAAAGACACTGTACAACCGAGCCTTTGATTAAGGTTGTTGAAATTACTTTAATTTCATATGATTTTGTTGCAGAATTACCTATATGATCTGATGAATTATTCTTGAATTTATTTCTATTTATGTGCACTCGACTGATGAAAAGCGAAGTGAGAGTGAGAATACCTCGACGTGCAAACAAAAGCCGACAAGATTCTTAAAATTTCGCTCTACACAAATATCTTAAGGCTCTTTTCTGTCGAGTGAAAATTATTTCAAAAAGTGTTTTGCTAAAGGCCCCTCAGAAAGCAATGCCATAGCATGGATGAGATTTTATAAGGACATAATATGCTGACTTGGTAGCAGTATATCCCAAATTGTTGTAAATAATTCGCATTGCATAGCATCTTGATGTCAACTTCTTGCTAAGATTTGAGATGTAATTATCAAATTTCAATGTGGCATCATTTACCCTTTGTAACAGTATTTCGAAGGGTTTTGAAATATTGAGTTGAAAACTAAAACTGTAATTCGATACATTTACGAGTGGATGTTTTGGATGTAATAGCTTTCTACTCTATGAAGACGATTATTTTTACGACCAAAGACAGTATTTCACATTGCGTGTCACAAATTTGAATAAAATCTCTAGTCTTAGCAAATTATCATTTCTCGTCAAAGAATTTATTCATCTACCGCAAAATGAATTCCCGGCGAGCTGGCGACTTACGGCGTCAACTAATCTAGGAGACGAAATAAGTCATAAGACGAATGTCTCCAGTTGAAATTCTCCGTCCTTCCCACACATATACATACCCCACAGATCTGATTGTGATTCAAATCCCGCACAACTTTGTCGCAATTGCATAATTTAGGGCGAGTAACATCCAGAATGCTGATAAAACCCATCTCATGCATTCATCTCATGCATAGGTGAAATCCCCAGAAAAGGGTAGGAACGCACGGCTTGTTTTGTGGGTTCGTCGAGAAATTGACATAGGACGACCTGATGATTGCTCCACCGTGCAGAAAAATATTTTTTGAAGGGAAGCCTTTAGTATCATTGCTTTTTCTACCTCGGGAAATAGAGAGGGTATATATTGTTTTATTTTCCATATTCTGCATAGAAAGCGTACTGTGTCTTATAGAAGTTATGATCTCTAATACATATGCATTTATTTCTTCATTGCATATTTATGCCTAAAAACTGATCTTACTTGAAATGAAAGTAATGAAGATACGCTTCGACGGATATTCCTCACCGGTGGATATTGAGTTCTTTGCGCCAAGTATATTGTAACTACTCATTCCAGCTCATAGGAATATCAGCATATACATTTTACTACGACTATAGAGAAGAATTTAAGTACACTTCTAGTGTGTCTTCGGTTGAGAAACACGATAATGAAACACAGATTTTAATTTCCTACGATCTAACTCTATCGAAATATTAATTTTTCATGACTCTCATGAACTACTAAGGCGTCTTTAAATTAACGGTTTTTATGTTGATGAATATTATGAGATCAAATCAAGTCTATTACCTATTATATCTCCCAATAATAAACCATAACAGATGATTTCAGCGTTCTAGTGAAGAAGAGATTGGCTGGAAGTGATAATGCGGGATTGTCACGCACCTAAATGATTGCGATGAACGCTGTCAAGACCAAGAACCTCAACTTTTCAAAGACGAGTTGTTTCTTGAAAGTTCTGGGATTGAGGATTAAGAGCGAGGTTGTAAGTATATCGAACAGTATCAGATACCTGAGGGTTCAACATGACAGTCGCATGATATTTAATTTTTTGTTGAAAAGTGACTAGAATGGAATGGATGAATAGTTAAACTTGGAGCAAACAGCTCTAGATGTAAATAGATGCTGGTAATAATAAAACATTTTCCTATTTGAATCTGCAAGAATCTGTGTGATAAAGACCATATAACATTCGCAAAATTCCTTCTGGACTATAAACGCTCCAGTTATGTTGTTTCCATTACCCCAGAGAAGTATATAATAGAAGAAAACTAAATTCACCATTGCGTAAATCTAGTAAATCTTTCCCAATAAATTTTTTTTTGAATCCTAACAGAAATTGATGAAATTTCCAAATCAGAATCAATATAAATCACCAAAAATTTTGTGGTCATTGATGGATGATAAATCACCACCTCAATATTTTCAACATGTAATGAATACTCAATATGTTTTCTTATTGAAAAAATTACTCTGTTTTACTCCATTCAAAATGAGATTATCGGAGTGATGCCATATTGCTTCTGCTGAAAGGAAAGTTACATCGACGAAAGGAGATAATAACGTTGTGCCTATATGTTGTGGTAGGTCTTTGATATGAATCAGAAAGGGAAGTTCCCAAAACAGAGCCTTGTAGAACACCAAGGTCCATATTGAATAAGCCTGAGTCCGTATCCTCCCATTCCACCTAAATTCTGTTGAAATTGATATAGGATATAATACATGCAAGCACGCGGATTTCCGTAGAACAATCACTGCATATAATTCATCAGAGAATATATCAACATTTTTAGTGTCAAATCTCAGATTCATCGAAGAAAAGTGCAGTATCAAACTCTTCCCGGTCGATGCCAATATTAATACTTGTTAATACAAAAACACAAAAGTAAGCTGATATGTCCATTGTTAGTTTAAAAAAAAAAACATGAAAAGTGACAGATGCATGAAATTACTTCTTAAAAATGCAGTTTATATCTTTACGGATTACCGAAATTTTATTTCATCATCAAATACAAAAAAGTTATAGAAGCGAGCCAGCTTTTTCGGACACCCGGTATACCCTACCCTTGGTGTATATGTTCACACCCAAACAGCACCCATTAATTTTGAGTTATATATTTACTATAGTCAATAAACATTTTTATGCCAATCTTTGTAGGCGATTTCACCAAATATTCGAAATTCGCTTCCGCCAAAAATTTAAATTTTGGAATTTCACCACTTCTATCCTGAATATTTGTGTTACCAGACATACGTACTGTTACTTTCGTGAAACATCACCTGCTATAGTTTTCGACATAAGAAGAATAGTCTATTATGCCTTTGTTTAAACAATATTTAGGTTCATCTGGACAGAGTTCTATTAATCTTGCGAATTCGCCAAAAACTGAACTGATGTAACCCAAACCACTTTACACCACAAATTTTTTTGAAAGTATTTTTCTGTTATTAATTTGTTCGTTATTATGAAAGCAACGAATAATTCAAACCAACTGGTGGAGGAGCTACAAAGCTACTGAAATGTTCAAAAGTTTTGAACATACAGCTGCAGAGAGAGGCCAAATAATTGAAGTTAATCGACTGAAAAAATCAAAATGTATGTAATGTAGCCGGGCAAAATGTTGCAAACATACCCATGACTGTGACAACATGCCAGCTTGTTGACGTTCACACCTGTGCCTGTCGGCGTACATGAAAAGCGCAGGGTGAGCACGCATGAAGTCAGGACATGATCTAGTTTGAATAATGAAGATTCAGTGGAAGAAACTCAGAGATTATTTGAAAAACTCAAATACTGTGTACAGCATTGACCAAATTATCACAGAACCAATGAAAATATCGTTGCCATAGAAAAGCAAGTAAAGGGTCTTGTCGGTTTCAGGCACAAGGGTCAAAAGTGCATATGCGTTTATATCGCACGTTATTCAGAAACTTTGAATAGGCTTGCATGTATCTGAATCGGCATTTACATTTGTTTGAATGTATTTTATAATTTTTATTCATGAAAAAACAGAGATGATGCTCAATCCAATTCGAAATCTTGAATTGCATAACAACTATCACTATGTAAACTGTAATAAAAATGAAATGTTTCCTAAAAAAATAAAAAAGTATTCCAAACGATGAAGGCACTTTAAACAGGTTGCATAGACACATTTGAACTATTAATCACTTTCTTCTTCATCATCCTCGAGAAATAAAAAAAATCTGATCTTCGCTTGTGGGCACATTTTTTTATGATTGCACAATGAATTAACTTCGCTTAATCATTGGACGAGACATTTTGATTGGATGTACCCATTTGACTACGCACTTGAAATTGAAAATTGAGCAGAAATGACTAGAGTTTATTCTAGAATTTGATATAGCTGCAACTATCAGGAGACTCATGATGCAAGCTAGGAATGATGGAGATCTCACGTGCGGTCCCAAGCTATTTTTATTGAAGGCCATTCGAATCTCTAAACGGGCTAATCGTTGGAATAAAGTATCTTATATTTTATAAGAGAAACGGAAGTTAGACGAAAACTCCACCCACGATTCTACTGATTTGAAAAAATTGGAATGAATGAAAATCTGTGCCAAATTCTTCGACGTCATACCAATATAAATTGTAACAAAAATATACGCATTATATGAATCAAGTGGCAATTCATACAGCGTTCCTCAATGCCATTACGAATAGTTTGCGTGTCTATATTTGCATTTGGAACAAGTGGGTTGTTCTATAAAGGCGCATCGACACTGAATGACGACAGAAAAATGATTGAATTCAAGTTGTGGGAGTTGCATTGAGAAAAATACATCGTTAATGAGAAAGTGTCCCTTCCTTATTTGTGGAACGGGTGATCTTTCACTTGTTCGTCGTGTTATTCTGGTTTGAAAATTATTGTTATTTTTGAGAGAGAATTTTGTTTGAATTTATCTACTCATTCATTATCAACTAAATAGTCACAAACGAATCATTACATGTTGAAAAAATCAGTTGTACTTTGTAATACTGATAGTATTATGACAATGTTGAATTCAGCAAAAACATAATTTATTGTTTAAGATATTAGTTTCCCTTTGACGATAATTAATCCAAATTGAATGAAATATTGAAATTACAAAAGATATCAACACATCCAACTTCTTTTTTTTTTCTCTAGCTAAATATCATGATTCATACTATCGAAAGCTTCACGAAAATTCGTGCACGAGCTATATGAATATACATGAATTCTCGAACTGAAATGAAGATTGTTGCTTTGTGGATTGAACAACCTCAACAGAAAACGTTGTAAACGGAAATATGATAAAAAAACATGTAACAAATATTATTCAAACAACTTTTATAGATGTAAAATCTACATATTACATTTTATAGCTCATTCCTTTCTGCAGCTATCATAGTTATATTTTTATGGGTGATATATTGGACCGCATAGCACATTTTCCGTAACATCTGTTATTTTCATTATAAACCGAATTTATTTCGAATGAATGTGACACGAACTATAAATTCAGATAAATGCGTGCCGATGCAGGATATTTGAAGCACGTGTGATCCACACGCTTATGCATTTTTGCACATATGTACTTTCTAATTGCGTAAAACAAGGTAATACTTTTTTCAATACTGGAGTAATGTCATTTGAGTTTTTCAAATAATCCCGAGGTATTTTTCACTATGTTTTTTATTATTTAAACAGGAACATTTCCTAAACTCGGTTCGTGATAAGGTCGGGAGAACTTAAATAGCATATGAGCGATTATCGATACTCTCATTTCTTGAAACCAACACCCGCATCAAAAGTTTGAATTCAAGGGTGGTAGAAGAGTACACGGCTGATAGAGGAATGGAATTTTGGATCGACAAATATGTCACGGTTCATTTCGAAGTTCATTTCGAAAAAGGACGATGCGAGGAATACAGTGATGGTATCCAGCTCGTAGACGGAAGCATCCCACATCATTTTGATGCCGAAGAGACGTATATATATATACTGATGTCGTTGCCGTTCTTATCCTACTCTACTTCTTTGGAGTGGTAGAATAGATTTTTTCATTTCTTACATATAAAGTGGGCCATTTAAAACGAAACAGCGGCTCTGTAAGTCGACAAAACCGAATTAAATAATTGAGTTATCAAAATAGGCATCTTTTGAAATTTTAATGATTTGTATATTGTCGATTCTTATTTTGTAGAAGGATTGTAATTTATTTCTTTCATCAATAATTCTGTCATCAGTATTACTATAGCAGAGTTTTCTCACTGGAAAGAATACTAATTAGCAAATTCATTTTGAACATGCTAGTTACCAAATGAATTTTCAAGAATGTTGCGAATTTCTGTTTGTGGCTAACCCAAAGGTACTTGATGCGTATCAAACTAACACTTCCGTGTGTATCTTCTACCTTAGTTCAGATTCATTCCAATTTGTGACCCTTCATGACTAACGTCAAACTAGGTGACAACTTCGCCGCATCAAGGATTCTTGTTGCGGAAATCTTATTGAAATTCACCTCCTTCCCTCTCGGCATAATTCACTTCTACACGACATTGACAAGAACTGCTCAACTTGTGCGAAACTGTGACGGGAGGACTTAGGAGAACTTAGCAAATACCCTTCACCACTTAGGTGAAGATTGTCGAGATAATTATTGAAAGCACAACAACGATAATCGTATGCTTACTAATACCCATTCCATTATGGAAACAGTGACAAAATGGATAAGGGATAAAGGATGATGGGTAGGTGATTGCAAGTTGCCATTGACTCAAACGTGTAGCACGCAGTGTTGTTTCGGAAGCCATCCGAAAAAATGGCGGAAGCGCTTCAATAAAAAATATTTTGAATCTTGTACAGATTCAAGTATTGACAAATTGAAAGAAAAGTTTTCCAAATGTTAGGTGTTAAGTGACCAAAGAACTGTTCTCGTCTTTATGCACATTGGAGATCCGCTATCTTGATTCAAGCATTATTGTTTTGATGTGTTGCATCGCCTGAGCGGGTTTATTGCGCAGTTCTTTAATAATATTCCATGGTTGTGTTGGTAAGTAAATGTAACTATTTGTTTTTCTGAGTTCACACTTGATGTTACACCAATATATTTGTAGACAAACTTCCTACAAACAAACTTAGTTCTCGAGATTTCGGCGCACTCTTCAAAAGTGCTAAGTGCTCGAAGCCCTTTTTGTCAACACTGCTCTGCTCTATAAACAGAAATAGTGAACACAGTGATACATTTATCTTGAAGGCAACGGGTAAGAAATATTTAAAAAAATCCCATTCTGGAGACACAGCTGTGAACACCTCTAGGGTATTTTTGTTCATTCACACAAATTTTGATACAATCAGCAGGAGAATCTAAATCAAATGAGGAAATTTGAAATATTTTTTTGGTCTGTAGATATCGCTTATCACATCGATTGTCGAACACCCAGTGCACATGTATTTTTATGCTTGTTTTTAAGTTTTTACTGGTAATACTTTTTTGGATTATTGATCATTTGCAATTCCAAAGCTGAAAATTTAAACAATAAATTGATATTTCGAAAAGTTACAGGTTATTTATTGCATCGTACCATAAATTATATTTTGGACGAGAATATTTTTTGAAAAAGTTGTTAAACTTTTTGGTAATTGATATTCACGTTGGAAAACTACGAAAACTGATTACATTAATGTGCCGTTTATAATTTATATTATTTTCATCAGACAAATATTGAAAGAAAGACTAGGGAACATTACTATATTGAAAATACAACAACGAACTGTGTTTTCTGCTGGCTGAAATCAAAGATTTAAGATCCACTAATTAATTTTTAGGCAAAGAGATATTTTGTCATCTCAATACGAAAGAGTACCACTTCTGAAACACTCGATCTTCTCCAGAAGAATGACGAATCTATCTATGAATGGATAAGTTTTCTTTCCATTTCAAATCGGAAAGATTTTATCACAGTTTTCCCAAGCCACACCTTGAATCCACTGTCGCACTGCGCTTCTACGGAATTTTCATTTGTTTCATACCACGATATCTACATAACTTGTGGTCCATTTGTTCAAAAGTTATGAGTGCTATTTTACGATACTCAAGTTTTATATATCACATCTCTAGCGAGTGGTCATTTTCTAAATAATATTCAGTAATTTTGTAAGAGCTTGGAAAACGCGGTATGATATTGCGAAACAAGCAGATTAAACCAGTTTGATTGATGGTAATCGATGATGATAACTATATCATTATCAGAGTGAATCTATCGTTACAAATCCAGAACGATATAGCTGAAGAGACGAATTATTATTTTCTGGGTGGAATGTGGAAGTTTTAACATTGTTCATAGACACAAATAGATCATTCGTTATAGTTATCTGGCTATTTACAGATGAACAAATATAAGAAAATTTCAGTATTACGTTGTTCTTTTCGTAGTGAATTCTTCAAGATAAATAAAAAAGTTCCCAGTGACGCACGTAACCCAGAATATTTATTTCGGAACTGAGATCCTAATTACGGAGTTGAACGCAGAGTTATAACACTACAACGAATTAAAATGACAAAATCGATTCCTAAAATAAATGCATTCATTGGGTAGGTGAATCTGGATAGGATCCAATATCCGCTACTGATGCATTTATTTCGAACTTCACGAATTTTAATAACGAATATCTGTCGAAATGAACAACAATTTAATTGGGCGTATATCCATGAATGACCATAAGGGTATTCATTTTTTTTCATTCACTTGATGAAAACGATAAATACCATATTATTATCAATATAATATTCATGTGATCGTAGAATAAATTGAATACGAATATTACCCATCGATGTACGGAATTTTGAGATGAAATTGTCATCAATATTAGGAAAATTTTGACAGTTGTGTTGTTAGTGTGTAAAACTATCAATACCTTATATTTCTCTTGAACTGTCAGATATGAATACAATCATCTCCCTTACCACGTGAAAGCGTATCTGTATTCTGAATATTTTACAGAGGAGATAAAAAACGCAAATGGGTGACAAGTTAAGTGACCATAGATTTCCATATGTAATATTTCAGAGTGATAACTTAAGAATACAAAAGTAACGATATGTATTTCACGCTGATATTATATAAAAACTGTAACAATTGTAAAACCGGAATATCTCGATTTTGCACTTTTTTCATATAAACACGTGATAAGAGATACGAAATATATTATTCATTCAAATCGAATTCGATGTACTCCTCTGACGACCCGACGATGAGCTTTGATAACAGAAAGTGGTTATATGGACAGAATTGAATGTATTCTGACCCACCACAAAGCGGGTCAACTCGAATCCTATTTTTGAGGTCACTTCAAAATATATAAAATCCACCGCACTCCTGTTACGACCCGACAGTGACCTTTGGTTGCAAAAAATTGTAATTTAGGCAAGAAAGAATGTATTCTGACTCAACACGAAGCGGGCCAACTCTAATCCTATTTTTGAGGTCACTTCAAAATATATAAAAGCCGACCGCACTCCTGCAACGAACCGACGGTGACTTCTGATGGCAAGAAGTTGTTATTTGGGAAAAAATGAATGTATTCTGACTCAACACGAAGCGGGCCAACTCTAATCCTATTTTTGACGTCACTTCAAATTATAAAAATTTCGACCGCACTCCTCTGACGATCCGACGATGACCTTCGATGACACACAGTTGTTATTTGGACAAAAATGAATGTATTCTGACCCACCACAAAGCGGGCCAACTCGAATCCTATTTTTGAGGTCACTTCAAAATATATAAAATCCTTCCGCACTCCTGCTACGACAAGACAGTGACATTTGGTAGCAAAAAGTTGTAATTTGGGCAAGAAAGAATGTATTCTGACTCAACACGAAGCGGGCCAACTCGAATCCTATTTTTGAGATTACTACAAGATATATAAATTTCGACCCCACTCCTCTGATGACCCGACGATGACCTTCGATGACAAAAAGTTGTCATTTGGGCAAAAATTAATGCATTCGAACCCACCACGAAGCGGGCCAACTCTAATCCTATATTTGAGGACACTTCAAAATATATATATATATATCGGTCAGATATTTGAAAGCTAAAAGTTCGGGTTGAACCGCGTCTAGAATTTGTTGAAATTCGACGTTTCGGCTCCGATTTTGGAGCCATTTTCAAGAACTGAAAAAGAAAGAAAATTAATAAATGGTTGAAACGTAATTCTACGCTGAGGTCTCAATCTGCCTACTCCTCAGGTATAATTACGTTCGGTTTTTGTGACTTGACGTCGGGGTCTCAATCTGCCTACTCCCCATGTCTCGTCACTGGTTCTCTCTAAGGTCTCAATCTGCCTACTCCTTCGAGAGAACTGAGGAATTGTGGGTTCAGGAACTGTATTTATAGTGGACGTGGCTGTAATGGCCGTGTGCAATGTATTGGCGCGAGGTGAACTATGGGCGGGAACTGAGTTGGCGCTAGATGAGCTGTGTGCGGGAACTTGGTTGGCGCTAAGTGAGCTATGTGCGGGAACTGGGTTGGTGGGAAATGAGTTGATGCGTGCAATGAGAGGCTTCCAGGTATTGGGAAGTCTACGTCCGTCGTCGCGAGTGTTGAGGCAATTGGGGCGCTTCTCTATCTCGAGGGCTTCTCGGATGATCCTGGTTTGCAGAGTTTTCTCGGTGGAAATTGTTTTTGTGTTTTTGAAGTCTATTTTGTGACCTGTGTCTTCTCGATGTTTATAAAGTGCGGAAGTGGAAGATGCCTGACGCACAGCAAGTTCGTGTTCGTAGACTCTGGAAGTTACTCGTCTGTTAGTCTGGCCAATATAACTTCTCGGGCAGTCTGAACATGGTATTTCATATATACCTTGAGAATCGTTTGGTATTGTGTCCTTGGGAGATCTGAGAAATTTGGATATTTGGTTGTTGGCCGTGAATATTGTTTTTATCTCGTGTTTTCTCAAGATATTACTGATTTTGTCTGTCACACCTTTGATGTATGGTAGGAAAGCTTTGTGTGGCTGGATACTCCACATGAATGATCTGAATGTTATTTAGGCAAGAGTTGATGGATTTTGACTCAACACGAAGCGCGCCAACTCATATCATATTTTTGAGATCACTTCAAAATATATAAAATCCGACCGCACTCCTGTAACGAACCGTCGGTGACCTTTGATGGCGAAAAGTTGTTGATTTGGCAAGAATGAATATTATCTGAATCAACACGAAGCACGCCAACTCTAATCCTATTTTTGAGGTAACTTCAAATCATACAAAATCCGCCCGCACTCCTGTAACGAATCGACGGTGAACTTTGATGGCCAAAAGTTGTTATTTGGGCAAGAAATAATGTATTCTGACACAACACATACCAGGATAACTATAATTCTATTTTTGAGGACACTTCAAAATATATAAAATCCGACCGCACTCCTGTAACGAACCGACGGTGACTTCTGATGGCAAGAAGTTGTTATTTGGGAAAAAATGAATGTATTCTGACTCAACACGAAGCGGGCCAACTCTAATCCTATTTTTGAGGTCACTTCAAAATATATAAAAGCCGACCGCACTCCTGCAACGAACCGACGGTGACTTCTGATGGCAAGAAGTTGTTATTTGGGAAAAAATGAATGTATTCTGACTCAACACGAAGCGGGCCAACTCTAATCCTATTTTTGACGTCACTTCAAATTATAAAAAATCCGGCCGCACTCCTGTAACGAACCGACGGTGACCTTTGATATCAAGAAGTTGTTATTTGGGCAAGAATCAATGGATTCTGACTCAACACGAAGCAGGATATCTATAATCCTATTTTTGAGGTCACTTCAAATTATATAAAATCCGACCGCACTCCTATAGCGAACCGACGGTGATTTTTGATAGTAAAAACTTGTTATTTGGGCAAACATGAATGTATTCTAACTCACCACAAAGCGAGCCAACAGTAATCCTATTTTTGAGGTCACTTCAAACTATATAAAATATGACCGCACTCCTGTAACGAACCGACGGAGACCTTTTATGGCAAGAAGTTGTTATTTGGGCAAAAATGAATGTATTTTGACTCAATACGAAGCGGGCCAACTCGAATACTAGTTTTGAGATCACACCCTTCTAAAAACCAGACAATGGATTTTGATAGTGAAATCGTATTTCATCTCAACCGTCAGATATGAATGAAATCATCCCACTTATACATATCTAAATTCTGAATATTTTACAGGAGAGATCAAAAATTTAAATGAGTGACAAGTTAAGCGACCCATAAATAAATAGTTTTCCATATTTTAAATGTCAAAGTAATATCCTTCCAATATATCAGAAATGATATGTATTTTACGCTGATGTTGTAAGAAAAATGTGCATATCATAAAACCGGCATATCTCAATTTTGCACTTTTCTGTCAGTTACGCCCATACGTGGTTAGGGGGACAAAA
Source organism: Chrysolina americana (assembly GCA_958502065.1). Classification (NCBI taxonomy): domain Eukaryota; kingdom Metazoa; phylum Arthropoda; class Insecta; order Coleoptera; family Chrysomelidae; genus Chrysolina; species Chrysolina americana. The sequence goes on from OY293411.1 coordinate 101,670,188, forward strand.
TATATCACGGTCGAAAGCAACTTGTTTCTTTCTGTCTGAAATATCATGTACATATCTTATAAAATATAATACATTTTGTTTCGATCAAATTTTTATTGCAGATCCCGTGTTCTTTCAATCATTAAATGTTTCGTAAATGTGAATGAAGTTCTTCATAGATAAATTCGAAAGCTTCTGCGATACTGTGCAAAACTGTTATGATAGACCTGTGATGATTTTTTTCTACAGTCGTTCGTGGTTCCTCGTATACCCCCAAGCAATTCAGTTCTGAAAATATCATTTTCTACAAGCGTGCGTGTTCCGCCCTATTCCCGCACGCAATTTAGTTTGAGAGGTGTCATATTCCCGCACTAGTGCGGGAAAAATTTTCCCGCACGCTAATGTCACTTCAAGTGAGTTTTTCCCGCACTAGTGCGGTAATAATTTTTCCCGCACGTGGAAGTTTGTTCAAGAGCATCACATAAGATGTTTCAATGCTCTTGTAGAAAAAAATCTTGATCCTTACTCATACGGAAAGGTACTATCCCGCACTCGACTGCTTACCCGAACTCCGCTTTGCGTCGTTCGGGTAACGGCAGTCTCATGCGGGAATAGTACTCTTTCCGTACTTGTTAAATAAATAAATAAATATCCCGCACGCGAAAGTCTGTACGTCACATAAGATTTTTTTATGCGCTTATAGAAAAATCTTGATTCTAACTAAAACGAAATGGCACTTTTTCTATAAGTTTCAAATAAATTTATTCAATCACTCGATCCACCCTCCACCCCGATAAAAAAGTCAGGAATTTTCCCCAGTTTTTTTGCTGTACATTCGTCCATAATTATTTCTCTCGAAAGAATTTTTCATTCGAGTTCGTTAATCAACTTCTTCCCCAACAATTTTATAGCAACGACTGCGAATTAACTTAATTAAATGCATCAACGATGCCTCTTATTTTTCAGGGCGTAACTTGCAACATGTCGTATGACATGATGGCCAACCAATTTTTCATCTGCTCTGATGGAGGCACTTTTGTTATGCATACTGAAACGACTAAAAGGTCCATATCCGCGATGCGACGATACTTTGAAACAAAACATTAAAGGGCACAATTCTTGTCAGCACACTTTTCCAGATGATATACGGCCTTGTGTTAAATTTAACTCCGGCAATTCACGTCGCTCCTCAGCAAGGCCAGAACTATGTACAAGTCATGAAAATTCCGCAGAGCATGTGAAAGAAATGTCTGCTGAAAAGTCAGCAGTATCTGAAAGCGTATTCCGTAGTTGTTGGATCAACGTGAGAAAACTAACTGATATGTGAAATAAAGAATGATGTGGAGAATTTGGTTGATAAAATTGTTAAAATTGTTATCAATCTTTCAAACGTGTCGTGTGCCAAGCCTACAATTGTGTCAATGTTATTAATGATAAGAAGATCATTTGAATAAACAGAGCAGTGGACTCAGTATAGTGCCTTGGGGTATTCCAAACCCAATTAGTGTTCCGAATTTTATTCATCCTTGATATTCACTTGGTGTTTTCTTCCTTCAAAACCACTGTTCAGAAAGTTGTATGCAGTACTACCAGTTCCGATTTTTTCCATAATTTGAGATGTTAAAAAATGCCTTTGTAATTATTAAAAGCATCTGAGTGTTTCCATTTCATAACGAGATTGTGAGTTTATTTCTCCGATCATTAACGCTCTGTATATATCAATCAGTGTAGTTCGTGTTATACTATTGAATGTCTCGTTCAAAGATTCCACATAATCCTGATTTGCTCATTTCTCGGAGTATTCCTCTAGCAGATTCATCAGAAAATCATTGTTGCAACTCTCAATAGACATGATTTCTGTATTTGCATCGACATGTCTGAACTGAACATGTATTACTGCTATGAAACGTGAATAATGTAGCTTTGGAGCGGCAGATTCATTCCAGTTCACGTCTTCCTGAATCGTAACCATCAATAGAGAATTCCGGTGATCTGGCATATGAATAGTTCGCACACAAAATTAGTCTATGACACAGCTCCTGAACCTTACATAAAGATGGAGAAAGCTAATATTTTCGACAAAGTGACAATTTCAGTTCGGAATTGTCGATCACGACCTTTTCAAATCAAGATTTGGTATTAGCCGTTATGTCTCTCAGAAAAGAAGTCACTCATACTTCTGCCAAAGTAGAACTAACAAGTATTTATAGACCAAGACCAATAATTTTATATACACTGCAATTCAGATTCTACCCCCACCATTGGGATCTCCTAAACTACAGGAGATACGTCGAAGCTTAAATTGGGGCAAAGTTGTGTATTCTAGTGCTTAAAAAATACTGTTTTGAAACTTGGAAAATTCCGAGTATTTCCGGAAATATCGGGAAAAAACTAAAAATCGGAATTTTCGTTTTTATTTTTTTCTATCGTTATTTGACAACATAGCTCAAAACCAAAAGTACATTTTCGTTGATACTTTTTTTCAGCTACAAGTTTTCATGTTCAGATTTACTATCCGACGTTTCGTCTTCTGGCATTCATCATCAACTTTTTTTTCTGATATGGGCGCCATATTGTTTTTTTATACAGAAAAAGAGTGATTCTCATTCTGATTTCATTGATGTATAATTCGTTATTATTTGCAGTTCTGAAATCACAGATATTAAAAAAAAAACAACTTTATCTGAGATGATCATGACTCCATCGAAAAATTTTGTTTAATAAACACTAGTTGTCAGAACTCATTAAACATCATAAGTTTGCACAAATACTTCAGTCGAAATGTCCTCATTCTCAAATGAAGAAAAACGAGATATGTTGAAATTTTATTTTAAATTTGATAGGAATAGTACGAAAACAACACAAATTTATTTTGAATTATATCCGGAAAGACAACAGCCGGATAGAACATTAATCGGAATTTTACAGTATTTGTTAAGCACCAGAATACGCAACTTTGCCCCAATTTAAGCTTCGACGTATCTCCTGTAGTTTAGGAGATCCCAATGGTGGGGTTCGAATTTGAATTGCCCTGTATAATGAATGGAAAGAATGCTGCCTTTGTTTTTTGAAGTTTTACATATTTAATTAATAGTTTCATATGGCGATCAAAATTATCTATCAAAAAGTAATTCGAGTGATCTCAGTAAAATATCCGACAACCAACTCTAGTTCCCTAACCTGAAAGTCCACAATTCCGAGTCAACAACAAGCCCTGAATACTGGACGAGCAATGAAGCCAACGAAACTCTTCAAAGTTATCTATTATTTACTAGAAAGTTTCGCTGGATTGAAATCCATACGGTGACGTTAACCGGTCCCATTTAACTCGAAACAGAAGTGAACAAGTTCGAATTTAGTTTCATGCAAGTTCATCCAAACTTCGTGTTCTAATTCGTTTCAAAGGAATTTGCGGGACGACTATGTGGAGAATTATATCGCGACTTTATAAGTTAATGGATCCGCATAAAGCTGCCTAGCTACAATGAGTAAAGGAACGAAGTATGCGTGAGAGTTTATCATGCTAATTCATCGGAGTAGACTGAATAAAACCTCCTACACCTACGTACCGGAGGATATTAACAGAAACGATTGCCAATATGTCGGTAGGAAGAAGGAAGTGGATTATTCTTGATTACTGTCAGATCAAACACCAGATCTACAGAAGAACACTCCTCATTTACCATGATCGTATTCAGAAATTGAAGACAACTATTCCTAAAAAATGTTGCAACTGATTGAATTCAAGAATTCTGACAGTATCTCAAAAGTGATACTGCTCTTAAATATTTAAGAATCACTCCATAATCCATCATTCGATAATCTTTGTAAGTATTGTGAATTTTACATTCATTTCCTATGAGTGTTAATGATTCCTTCATATTGTTGGATATATGTAAAAAATGTCATCATCTATAATAACCGCTATCTCATAACTTAAAATTCTTTATATTTATTTCCACGACTTGAATCTTGTCATCTATGAATAATTCCATGATCTTGGCATACAGTACGAATTTTACATTCATCTGTAGTGGTTATTGCTTTTATTTTATTTTAAAATTTTTACTAATATACATCCAACATTTTCAATGTGTGAAGTTCTCATGTACAGATATAGTATGCACAAAATATAAAAAATTGTAAATTTCATAAATGTGTTTTTGAATTTTTTAGAGATTGATAAATTAGTCATTCCTAAATTTTTATCTGTCGATATTTTTCATTCAAATTCACGGCATATACTAATTCGACCATTCTGAATCAATTACCGTTCGCAGAATTCCTTTTTTTAACCGTTGTCGAGTTGAAAAGTGGAAGTTATCGGCAATGCACAAATTTTTATCAAGAATGGAATTTTCTGATGAATGGATGATGCAAACTTTTCGAAATTAAGTGTTTCCGCCAAATTTCATGCTGATTCTGAAAATAAATGATTTATTTATGCTCAGATACAGGGTTGGGCATAGTAAAAGGAATAAAACATTGAAAACTCCCTAGCACGATAAAACTTTGGAAAAACGTTCAATTTTTTAATAAAAAAAAAATCGCGAATTTGTCTCGACTGTATCTCGACAAGCTGTATTTGAATCTTACTACAAAAATAAATTTCAAAGGGCATAATTCAATTATCAAAAACTTTCAAACATTTGAAAAAAAAATCTGTAGAAAAATTATAAAAAAATTAAGGAAATTACCGGTTTTAACTACATATGAACTTTTCAACTCGAGAATGGTTCAAAATGAAGCAATTCTGCGAGATCCAATCGATTCAGAATGCTGGAATTAGTGTACAAATATAACTCGACGAACTGTTTCCGAAACTACGAAAATTAATTTCGAAGGAGCATTATCCAATTAACAAAAATTTTTTATATCGAATTTGCTAAGGTTCTGTAAGCTTATTTTTTTTGAATTCATGTACTCGAAAAATTTCCGGCAATAATTCAAGCACTTGGGAGATTATAAGTGATTATTTCCCTCATCTGTCAGAATGTATGTACCCACGATAAATGTTGTTCAATCAATAGCACACAATAGCAAACGAAAATAATTCCAAATCAGGAATCAAACACACGAAATGAAGTTGAAGGATAAAAGAAGTTGGGATTCGTTAAAATAATTGAAACGATGTGTTTCCATCATCCTTATAAGAGGTGTCAGTAAAAATGAGCTACTAAAAATTGTCCGAGTGGATAACTAAAAAACGGCTAGGAATATCCGCAGGGACGTACATACAAAAAATATTCCTCTCTCAATCCTATATCACATGGTCGAAAAATATACGGAATGTTCCATTTGAAGAACTCGAGAAAATTTAATTCAAAAACTTCCGAATTTAAAAATCATTTTCAGTCATCCCGTATAATTTTTGGGAATGAAAATGATTCAGAAATATCACTCATATGTCTGACGAATAGGATTATAATCATGACCTCCTGCGTTCCATAATGTTGAGAACGGTGGTTTTTTCGGTATGCATCTGCAGATAGCATTATTTTGACAAAAAAAATTATAACTCCCAAGTGGTTGGGAGATAGTAAAGGATATTGGAGGTGTGGATGGAGACCACTAAAATGCTTGAAAAAATGGATTGAAGTACATAGCATTTCATTTGAAAAAAATGCAATTGACCCTGTACATTTTTCTTGGTTCACCCTGTATATCCGAAAATAATTTCTAGATATAGACACAGTTCTCTAGTTATATTTGGTTTTTGAATTATCGTCCTAACTATCTTAGAACTCAAGCAATCGGACTCTGACGCACTATTGCCCCACCCTGTATAAGCAAAATTTCATGCTGATTCTGAGAATGTGTGATTTGTATATGCTCAGATACAAGGTGCAGCATAAAAAAGGAATAGGTAAATCCTCAAAAACTATCTAGCACGATCGAATTTAAAAAAAAATTATTTTGAATTTTCCAAAATATCGCAAGGTTGTCAAAAATGTTCCTAGATTAACTGTTTCCGAATTTCATCACAAAAATGAACTTCAATGAAGTATCCATAATCCAATTAACAAAAATTTTCAGCTCCAAATTGCAAAGGTTCTGTTAAAAGTCTATGACATTTCTAATCGAAATCGACGTTAAATCCAGTGATAATAATCAAACAGGGTTGAATTTCAGCGAAATCGATAGAAAAATTATGACAAAAAAATTTGCAGGAAATTACACCTCTCAACCCTATATGAACTTTTCAACTCGAGAATTCTTCAAGAATTTTTTGAGATCCAATCGATTCAGAATTATTCTGTGAATATCAAGTCGATCTAAAAAAAAATTCTCGAAAAAAGTTCTACAGGATAGACCCCTAAAAATCATGATCATATTTTTCATATAGTAGAATAATTCAGCCAAATAGGATTGTCTTAATATATTTTTTTCTAGCACTTCCTTTCTCACCTGCCGAAACTATTTTCTACATCATAATGCTGGAGAAGTGAACTTATACGTCAAACGCGGCAAGAAAGACATTTTATTTCATAAAATCTGGTTCAACAGAGTATAGCTATGTCGAAGCTAAAAAGATAAGCAAAGAGACAATCGAATTTTCTATGTAGATGCCCACAACGCTGAGACACGTTCGAAACTCTTTGAACACCCTAATGGGTTCCGTTCCTTTTGATCTTTCGGTAAATCTGTGGGAGGAAATTTCACTTCCATTTCAGTTCCTCAACTACCCAAGAAGAATAATGTATTCACTTTAAAACGATTGGTGTTGGAAGCAATTCAAACGTCGTGAAAATGATAAATTCAGTTCGGGGACGATGGAAATTCGAATAGTATGCACTCAAAACTTGAATACGTTTGGCGGTAATTCATGGCTGCTCTCTCATAAGAAACCCTCAATAATCCTCAGAAACACGCTATTCCACTATCTCGTCTGATGAAGACACTTCCTTTCCATAATAATCATAACTATCTCCCACGAAACCACAATCTAGAGATCAGAACTAAAAACGGCAGCAATAATTCCTCCGAACATTTTCGTAAGCATCTATTTCGTCTTCTCGTTGAAGCGCGGTATCTCGAAGATCTTCCTGTAGTTTCGTTAAAGGACATTACAAATTGGTCCATAAACTTTAAATAATCTTTCCGAGGCGGGATGTCGACTGCATTCCAGTGTTCGTAAGGGAAATTGCACAGTTAGTTCGAGTTCACTCCGACAAGAGCGAATTGTCCGATTAGTTTTTGTTCTCAAGTTGTTTGTCAACGGAAGAAATTCATAAATATATGGACTAACCGGTATTACTAGGATTCGCATCGTTGAGAGTAGATGGGATATTATGAAGACAGGAGCCCAACAATTATTATCGAATGTCGAATATGAAGAACTTTCAGGCAGGGTGAAGAAACTACAAGAATGCAAAAGTTGAAGATGATGATCTAATAAATACTATGAAATCAATGAAAGAAGAAAGATGAGAGCTGCGGAAAGCTTGAAACAGTTTAAAAACAAAGCTGTTCATCAAAAAATTAAATTTTAATTTTGTTTCCGTCTAAACAAAAAATGTTAATCTAATCAACCTCTCCCTTCCACAAGTTCTTGGAATAATTCGATTTGAATGACAAATCATCCATTTGTCAGAACCATGAGAAAAATGAAAAATAACATTCATAATATATAGGATGAACTACGATCAATAACAAAAAAAATATACTGTGTACTCTCCCTACCAAAAAGTTGAAAACCAAGTAAAATTAAGAAAATTGGACCTAAAAATTACCTTCTGTAAGTGTCAAAAAGCGCTCTGATAATGGACAGTCAGACTCTTTCATGAAACGTGGGACCGAATCTGGATAATCGAAATGAAGCATGAGCACCACAGCATAATATAATAGTAAAAAATATATAAAGTTGATATCGAATGAACTTTCCATGTACACGAACACATTTTTATTTCAACCACGAATTACGTTCTATTCAAGCTTGACAATGTTTTCTGAATCCATCAAATTGTGGCATTTCTAAACCTAAAAAATATTTTAAATCTCAAAAAATTGGGTTCCTCGTTATACTCATCAATTTAAAGTATATTTCCTTCATCTTCTTCTCTGAATCCATCAAAAACTCAAAGAAAATAGCTGAAAATCCTACAGCTTCTAATTATCAATATTTTGAATAGAATAATGAAAACAACAACAAACATAACGGTCATAATTCCAAAATACAAAGTGATGAAAAATAATGTGGTTTTCTGATATTTTATGTGGTTTATATTGGTTTCAGAAATACTCACACCCTGTATGCTCTAGTTTCCTCAATGACATATCCTCAAAAACTAGAATGATTACAATTTATCAACTAAAACATACAAGGAGGGAGAGAAAACTCGAGCGAAATTGATCACGGAATACCACAGCATTTGAGAATCGCCTTCTATGATTCAGAAATGGGATGATATTACATGAAGCGACAACAAGATAAAATGAGATAATTTTAATCCTGCAAGTGTTTCCAAACCATACAGCATCAATATTTCGAAATTCGAAAAATCGCAAGAGTATGAATTGAAATCACCCTGTAACGGAAAAAAGTTCTTGAGGTTTTTTTGGGGAGGATAGTTACGAAAGGATATTTTCAAAATACTGCGTGCAGAAAATTCAAGTAAATTGATTATCTCCAGAGATACAAGATGGGGAAAAGTCGTCATTTCCCAAATTTAACATCCTGTATCTCGAAAACTAGTCGTAGGATCGAATTGGGCCCGGTCATATTTCTCAAGGAGACCGACTCCTACAAAATAACAAAAATTTGGAACATTTGACAGAACGCCATTTATATAGCAAAAAGTGCGGTGTCCAAATTTGAGTATTTCGGAAGTATATAAAACTTCGCTCTTCCAATGTCAACCATTGACAGTTGTTTATATTTCATAAAAGAGAAAATGCACTTCTCAACCAGTAGGCAAAAACACTTTTGGAAAGAAAAAAAAAAACCTAGTTGCAACCTAGTTGGGATTATCAGATCCGCTGAGGTACACTGGTCATTCTCTATGCAGATCTTCTGCGACTTTACTCGCAGACTCTGGAGCAGGATCGTAAAACGACATGGCGGCTGGAAATCTACGGCTTTAGCCGAGGGATATATTCAAGATTCAGTTCAGTTCAAAATAAAACAGATATTGCACGCCGGGTTCTTCAAGGTGTAAGTTCCAGCACGAGTGTCGATCAAATGACCATAAATGTTACATCCGACAGGATTTTCCAGCTGATTATTTTTTGACAATTCTTGCAACCAATCGAAACCATCAATTCAAAGCATTCATGTACGTTCAGGCCAATCACAGTATTATTATGGTGGGAATTTTTTGTCTTGGAAATTGCCGCGGGAATTTTTTGTGGTATTTTGTTTTTATTATGTGACAACTGATACTTTTGATATGACGTCTGTCATCAGTTTGCATGAAAAATGATTCGAAAACGGTTTAGTACATCATCATTACATGAAATTTTAAGAAAATCAACGAAAATGCATGCAAGAATACTATTTTGAGTAACGTGTCAATTTGGAAACAGTTTCAATTGATAACCTAGGGACATAGAGAAAGCAATAGCTCTCAATCCAACGGAACAAAACGATGTTACGGAATCCTCCAGCCAAGGACAAAATATCCATAATAATTGTATATTTCACGATAAGAACTTCAAATTCCAAACTTCATTCTGTTTATAGTGATTCAAATAAATTGTTGAAATAAAAATATTATATGTGTAGAGAATAGGTCTATGATTGGGGCATCAAAAAATAATCTATCGAATACCACACGAGAGTTCGATAAAGTACAAAATAATTCTCCAGATTTTTTCTCAAACTTGTTGCCATTTGGCAATAGCCACTCGAGCCCTTCGGCCTATCATGTCTATTGCCTGGTAACAAATTTTCGAAAAATCTGTCAAATTATTTTCACTTTATTCAAACTCTCTTGTGATATTACAACTGATAATAATTTTAGTAATAGTACTACTAGTTCATTTGTTTCAAATGTAAATGAATAAGCTCTTGACTTTGCATTCTTACTATTCTTTTTATAATTGTCAAATAATAATATAAACTCCCTATGGAGAGAATATGTCACATTATCTCTCTAGGGAATAATACGCTACTTCTGCCCCTCTTTTTCTACCGGAGAAACTAACTTCTCCCGACGACATAAAGAAGTGGTTCACTAAAATCAAATAATAAAGTTTATAAGAAAACACCATAAAACTGAGCTGTTGTTTCATGCTTTGCAGAATGTTTCAAACGAAATAAAAAACTTTCCATTGAAAGAAATTTCCACTCTATCCAGTGTTTCTTTCAAAACTACGACCCAAAATATCAGTTGTGGGTACGCTGATTACCATAAAAGCGCCAATAACCGCCACGAAAAACGAATAAAAGCCCGATTCAATTGCTACGTTCCCATCAACAAAAGAAGAAGAAACAATCCGATAATTTCGGCACATCTCGCGAATCGACTACGAATAAAATTACTCCTCGAAATAGGCGACGGTAGAAAATCCCTGAATAATGAACATAATAAGTTCAACTATCTCGAATTATATCGCGAACGCCTTTCATATCTCTCCGTCGCGCTTGAATCGCTTCAAATTGTAAAGCCCGCCGTATGCATTCAAGCGCGCGTGAGGGAATAAAGAAGAAGATTTCCATCAGCCGATGCAACACCTTGCAATGAGGTCCTGAAGGACCGTTTTGATTCATAACCGTATCGGGAAGAACAAAGCCCTATCGACTGGGGACCGAAATGAGAGTCTACGGTGGAATAGAGCCCATATTCGTTTACACCGATGTAAGCTTTGAAGTTATGTTATCATTCCATTGGAACTCCATATAAACTGGCCATAAAAAGTCAGGCATATTGATTTGAGATTGTCCATAGAGACTTTCCGGACGTATTTTCGGTCTGGCGTTGGAAATGTGTTTTCAATAGTATCTCGTCTGGTCGACAAATCGTGTCTCTGCAATATATTTCTGGTTGCAATGGAGATTGAATTTTCTGACCAGCAGCACAAAATGGCGATAGTTTCGATCACAAAAGGATGAGAGACACGCACCTAATATGAGGGATTCAGAGTCCAATTTTCATGTTATTTTGAAAGCGCTCTGTAATTTCCCTATGCTCTATTAAAATGTTGTTTAAATAATTAAATAACAGATAATAACCTGTATCTATAATTAAGTTATGAATAAATATCTATCAAAAATATTTTACGCCACTGTGTTTATGACAGCTGTCAAGCCAGAGGGAAATTTCCACTTATTAATATCCCTCTACGTAGGGAAATTTCCGAAGAAATTAGGTTATTGTCATAGCAACATGTCAAAATGCAGGCATCTGATTGGCTAAAATTAACTGGTAAAAAATTTTCATCAAAATAAAACATATCCGATTTGATTGAAGCATTGTTTATTATTGATCGAAACTTTGATTTTGTCAACAAAGTCCGTTTCTCCACAAGGTCTTTGTGAGATTTCAAACTTGAGACTGTGGAAAACTGGAATACCAAAATCTCTGTTGATTATTCTCCCCTACAGGGCATTCGACTGTGCCTCTCATGACCTCCTACAGAATTTTACGTATTATGAAATCACTGGGATACCACTCAAATTATGTTCACCATACTCAACGATCAGAAAACAATTTGTTAAAATAAATGTGCCATAACATCCGACCTCAGAGCCATTATACAAGGAGTACCTCAGGGTTCGGTCCTTGGGCCCCTACTCATTATCATTTACATTTATGATATTTGTCCGCATATCTCAATCGATACTTCTACTATTCTTTTCGCAGACGACACTTCATTCATAAATAATTTTTCTGACATTCTGAACCTCAAGAATATAGCTGAAAACTCTATAGATACTGCTGAAAGTTGGTTTGCTGCTAATTTCTTGCAACGCTATGCTGATCACATCCGGCAATAACCAATGTACTTTAGGGGCACATCGCAAACTTCCAGTATGATATTTCTCACACGAAGATTACGATGTGTTGTGAGTCCGGTAGTACTGAGGCAACTATTCTTTGGTTTATTCCCCTCACGAATCAGTTACGGTACTATTTTATGGGGAAATTCTAGTAATGCTCAAACAAATTTCAAATCACAAAAAAGGGCTATTCGACTTCCATGCATATATAGGTATTCATCAAACATTATATGAAATTCACTCAAACAAAACGAATTATAGCCTGACCTGAGATATTCATCAATATGAGACAAGATCAGCCGACCAAATAGCTCTACTACGTTTTAGACTGACTGAATCAAAGTTGAATTATGTTGATTTACAACTGTATCATAAGTTGAGTTCAGAGTTATGTTCCTTGAATGCATGGAATTAGCGTAAAATATTTTGTCACAAATAACTGCTTTTCTCTACAAACGTCAAAAAATGTCAAGGATCGCGCATTGACAACAATATGCGAAGTGACCCAGTTTTTCATTTTCCTTCGTTACCATGACACCGTGCGCGAAGTAGTGTGCGAAATACTTACTTCGCACACTGCATGTAAACTATATGGGATTTTTATATTTTAACCTTTATATTCCTCAATCAAGCAAAAATACAATTGTCAACAAATACCATTTTATTTCTATAGTTACAGTAATTACTTGTTTTGGAAAAACAGTTTAAGCCAGTTTAATACTATTTTTCATATTACGCTAAGCATATTACTTATTTTAGAACAATATTTTTGACATTTGTAGAAAAAATTGTGTTTGCATCTCATGCGCGAAATACTTTGGTGATCTCGACTACCACCAAAGTAACATTTCGCGCACTAGATACAAAAATAACTATTATAGTATTGTAGAATTTTCAAACTCGTCAACGCCTATATTTTTATCAATTTCGATGGGTGTAATAAATTTTAAAAACTGAATGTTTTAATGTATCATCTCTGTAGGATAATTTTGTAATTCATGTTGAAATAAACAAACGTTTCCTGAATGGAAAATCATATCATTAAAATAAAAAGGATAAAAAGCTCTTCGAGAATTCTGTTGATATGAACAAGCAAGTGATGACAAGTACGAATCTAATTACGTCACCATCGTGTTCTTGAAGCATGGAACAACAACAAAACACCTAAATTGAATAATGAAATCTGAAATTGACAATTCTGGGTCTCGTAGATGCCACAGGTGTTCTCGATGCTTCTAACAAACTATGTAATGAAAACAATTTTAATTGATTGATAAGTTTCTGAAGTTGAAGTAGAAGTTTGTGAAGTATTGAACAAAGAGTAGTCGAAATTATCATTCATGGGTTTTTGATTCTTTCATCTTGAACAAAGCCTTGGAATAGTAAAGCCTGGAAATTGAGAAATAATCCATTTGATTTCATTCATGCAGCTACGATGAAATATAATCATTTTTGAAATGTTTTTGTCGACTATCGGCGATCTCCTAACTTTCCGTGCCCAACCTTCCAAAAATTCCCTTTAAAATCCCAATCATCAGACGAGTTTTTGCACATTTTTCCATTTCAGAGTTAACGCTCATAAAAAACGCATTCCGAGCCCTTCTAATATGAATTTATTCATCTCCAGACAATCAACTCCAACCAAATGCGTGAAAATTCCTTCAAACGCGTTTCACCTAAATTAATATATAGCCACTGGTTATGGAAGAGATATGCGCTCGTTTCTCATACATGCGAAAATGATAAATGTACCGAATGAAAAAGAAGAGCTTTATGACAAATTATACATATATATTGGAATATTCACGATTCCTCAGTTGGGGACATAGCAGAGTGTATCAAACAGTCACTTGGAATATTTGATGAAAAATTCGCGAGTAGAGTTTGTTTTTGCAACTCGCTGAATGGTAAATATTATAATAGTTTCAATCAGTACAAGGGGAAGTGTTAATGACAGTACTTCGCTACACCGCTACACCGCTATCTACAGAAAATTACTGGGGGTTTCCAGTATCGTAAAATATACACAGTTTATAACATAGTCCTAGCCATTTAATCACTCTAAATTTTGAAAAACTAATTTATTATTCAATATTGAATACACGATTTCAGTAAGCATAAATTCAAACGCTCCTCAGCTGTGACGACATTGTCTTCATGTAATACGATTGGCTGCAGTTTGGGATTGCGCGGACAAAGCCGAGAGTGACTGAGGGACGCCGCAGTTGCCAAGTCTTTGTAAAATCTAGAAAGAAATTACGTGTAATGACAAATTGAACTTAATTGTTAGTTATTTATTTATGAGTAAAACGATGTATACGCCATCTGCTACTCTATAGTAATCTCACAAAATCAAGTAGGCAAAAATCCCTCATTTTGTCCCAAACTTTTACAAGTATAAGTAGATACACCAGGTTTTCTAGACATCTTTCATTTATCATTTACTTCGGTATATTGTATCGTCATAGGTATTATTATAATATGTGCTTCGGTACATAAATAGCTTTTTGGAGTACAAATGAAAATACTATTTTCCATGAACACGAATAAAAAATAAATGATCCAAAATTACCAAACTAATATTTCAAGACTTTGAATAGAGGGACAGGTAGGTACATAATCATATTTTTTTGCGATATGGCAACGCTGTCAGGCACATTACTCGTGTAAGTACGTCAGGTTAATTTTGGCGTTTTCAATAATTTTTATCTCAATGAATTGATGAAAAAAAAAAAAAAATGAAAACTCAACATAAGGTACTTATGAATGCACTATACCGAAATATATTTTTTTTTTTCTGAAAATGACTGGAAACCCCCATTGAGATAATGGTCTGTCATGTGCGAGCTTTGCCTGATGGTTGGAAACGTATGCGGGTCAAACTAAAAAAGCCGTGAAAGTAGGGTTCACAGAACACATTGATCGTATAATCTTAATTTTCGAAACCAGAAAATCGAGTGTAGCCCAACATGCTTTTGATTATATCCACCGACTTAATTACCCAAGTTTCAAATCAATTAGACAGTGGAAAATGCGAAATATGACAGAACTATGAATGCGAATGAGAACCCTATCTAGTCACCAATCATTAAGTTCATAGAACATCAATGCGGGTTATAATGACGTAACCTGTGAATAATTGATCCAAGAAATTTGTCTGTTCGAGTAGTTTCTATTTCTCGAATTCTATTCA
The DNA here is from genome assembly GCA_958502065.1 of Chrysolina americana. Classification (NCBI taxonomy): domain Eukaryota; kingdom Metazoa; phylum Arthropoda; class Insecta; order Coleoptera; family Chrysomelidae; genus Chrysolina; species Chrysolina americana. The sequence continues at coordinate 101,685,301 of OY293411.1, forward strand.
CACCAGATGCTTTAAATAGCGATTCATTCGGCTCAGTGTTATTCCAGCACTTTATAAATCACAGACAAAATGGATTACCTCCGCCAATGAATTGCGCCACGAACCCTGACCCCAAAGGTATTTTATATTCGAGTTAGGCATTTTTCTGCTCTCACTCACCGATATTTGTTTGTTTTGTTTGAGCTGAATTTTGAATGAACAAAGAAAACCCAACAATGCAATATACCCTTTTCAATTTGGGCAAATACGACAACTTTTTCAAAAGAAATACAATAAGCAAAACCGAGATGGATGGAAAACGTAATATCCGAATCAGAGAAGAAAAAAGTCCGGTGAGAATTCCTTTCAAATGAACGCGAGTATTTATTCAATATACTGTCTCAAGTTGTTTATTTTTTAGTGGATGTATTTTATTTAAGCTACGTTATGGAGTGAAATGAACAATTGTGTTATTACTATACTCATTAAAATACTTTTTGAAAAAATTCGCAACGGTCAACCGGCAGCGTCGATGTGAGTAATTCTCGGGGGATTGAGACATACTTGTGCAAGGAATAGAAAAAAAAGGTCATTACTTCTTGACATCAATTCCAATCATGAGGAATTTCACTGATTATTTTTTGACAATTCTTGCAACCAATCGAAACCATCAATTCGAAGCATTCATGTACGTTCATGCCAATCACAGCATTATTATAGTGGGAATTTTCTACATTGAAAATTGTCGCGGTAATTTTTTGTAGTATTTTGTTTTTATTATTTGACAACTGATACTTTTGATCTTTTCAGTTTGCATGAAAAGTGGAAAATGATTCGAAAACGGTTTAGTCGATGAAATTTTAAGAAAAACAACGAAAATGCATGTAAGAATACAATTTTGAGTAACGTGTCAATTTGGAAACAGTTTCAATTGATAACCTAGGGACAGAGAGAAAGCAATTGCTTTCAATCCAACAGAACAAAACAATGTTACGGAATTCTCCAGCCAAGGACAAAACATGGTGGTTTCTGGGATCCCCCAGCTATCATTTGTTATGGGTATACATTATTTGGCTCAATTTTCCGGAGTGTCATCCCACGCTCCTAGAATCATCCTTAGTCAGCATACCCAGGAATTTAGCTTGGTTTCCAGCTGGGTGTAGAAACTTCCCTGGCGTAATCCAGAAGCTTCAATAGGTGGATATTTTCAAGGCCCTCTAGATTTACAAAGGAGTCTCCTTCTCGTGCACCATTGCACATTATTGTGTGAAGAGGTATGACGAAGTCGTGTCATCTTTCAAGCACCACCTACATACCCCATGAGGTTCGGGTTTCTGTCTTTCCAGGTTAAAGTGAGAGATTTCGTTCACCAGAATGTGAATTTTTTGGGGAGCTCTTGGGGAGGCTCAATTATATGTAGCTTTGAATGTCTCATGTCTTGTTCCGAAGAACTGTTTTTGGGCAAGTTCTTGCTTTATAACAACCACCAAACTAATGGAGAAACCCAACATGAGTTCTGGTGAAATTGGTGATTTCTCTGATCTCTCTCTGGCTAGTCTGCCTGCCTTCTCGTTTTTTGACTTGGATACCAGTTTGAATGTTATTTTGCCAATATTGCTGCTTTATTGTCAGAGCAGATTGCAATAGGCCTTCGACATTCATTGCCAAGTTTTTTCAGACGTAGGTGGATATGGCATACACTTTAGCTAGGTATATTCACTTAGATAAATGGATATTTCTTTCCATAGTCTTCTTACACTTATCCCTTCTCATGCTTGACCTTATCTGTTTACCAGACGGGGCTATTGGCAGAGGGACCTACCATGTAATACCATCCTTTCTTCCTGGATATGATGATGTTTGTACCTTTAAGTTTGGAACTGGCTCTCTGCTTCTTCTTTCCATTAGTAGGATGGGACTGTTTGTCCCTCGTTTTGCAGAAGCCATGACCACTTCACCTTCGTATTTTTGCGCCTACATACCTGACACATTTAATTGAGCTGGAAGTCAATCGACTACCATATACGATAGTGGGAGTGACAATACCCATTCCTGACAACATCATTTTGACATACCTAATGTCATCCATGAAACTTTCACTCAGCTCGTCTTCCACCACTCTCTGCGGTTAACTTTCCAGTTCGGCAGGCATAAGGTTTATCGTGTAGTAGGTTTCTTTGCAGCGACATTTTTTTTATGATCTGTCAATTAGCCCTTTCATTATTTTCGTGACAAAGAATGTCAGGGTGCTAAATCAACGTGCTTTGACCTGAATTTCATCCTTTCTCCCAGATTTTGGGATGAAAGTCTGTTATACCAGTTGCCTTCTCTATCGGTAAAAAATGTATGAAAAGACCTGCTTCAATGCTCATTTACTATAATGATTGATATAGATGATTATGTAAATTGATTACTTTCATTGCGGATTTCCATTGTCTGGATATAATTCAATCAATTCCAATTATATAATGATCAAACCAAAAATGGATTTTGGAAGAAGAATTAGCAGCAGTTTGGTAGAAAAATTGTTTCACAGTAAGATATATTGGATGTTTTGGCTAGTTCGATAGTCTCGGCACCTAGATTATTCACAAAATGCAATATTTTTCACTCTCTTTATCTCAGCTCCGGCAAGCAAGGAAAATAGACAGGAAAATTGTGTACGAGACCAAAAACCGAACTCGGTTTGATAAATGAGGCCATAGCTCTTTATCCGGAAATTTTTTGCCGGCATAAAGGAGTAAAGATAACGTCGAGGTGACAAATAACGAAAACGTCTGTGAACTGCGTTTTAACTAATTAATTGCAAAGATATAACTTTTATCGGTGACACGTAGAATTATATCTTGAAGTTTGCATGAAGATTCTTGAATTAGTTTCGGGTAACAAATCGATGTGGCAAGCCGTCAGCTGTGACCAAAAAATGGATTGTTTCCATCATTAGAAATGTTTTTGCGAAACTCCATTTTGAAGTACTTAATTAATATCTGACAATTTTTACTATTTATTTATTTAATAAAATTAAAAAACGGAAAAAGGAATTTAAGAAGATTTGAATTGCAGAAAAAGTAGCTGACTTATGCTCTTATGAATACCAGTGATGATCAATAAAAACTACGGTGTCCCACTGTAGTTTTTGAACTTCGCCTTCTGTCGTATTTTCTTATATACTCAATAAAGACCCTAATTATTATTATTATTATCATGTGTCTGTCTTTCATCCATTTTCTATATGGTTGTATGGTGGATCAATTTCTGTCATGAATCATCTTGTGCAGCTTATTGCTGTAACTTAACATCAAAAGCATTTATAATTTTCATCATTTCTAATGAACAGAATATTTGTATATTTTTGATTGGTATGAAAACTATTATACCTAATCGATAGAATCAATTTATTTTCATTGTTTGATATTGGGAAGGAGAATTTCGAAACCTGGATGTACTCAACTGTATCGACCTAATCTCACGAGGAATACCATCACATATTGATTAAAAACACTAAAATCGTGCACTTTTTAATATATTCGAAGAATTTTCAATGTTTCCACCTATGAAAGTGTTGTTGCGAAAAATAGTACCCACATAAAACTCATTTATGAAGTGTTTTTCACAAATAGATTTTCACTAGCTTGACTTGCTTGTCCAAATTCCTGGCTGCTGGAAAAATGCATGTTTCATAAATTCGTTGTATAAAATAATACTGACAGCGGCGTTTTTGATGAAGACTGATTGTTGCAGTAGGTTCATTATCGCCAACTCTCCCAACTGTCGAGAGCATAGCAAAAAAAAATATCAAGAACACCATCGAGGCAAATATATTCGAATTCCTGTACTATTCGGAAGCGGCATTCCTTTCCGATCCATTTTTCGATTAAAATTTCGCCTGCATGGAGATTGAAGTACATTCAATCCCATCTGACTCGCCATCGCAGCCGCTAATATTCTGTGTGCCAAACCAAAGCAGCCGTTCACACATATTGAATGTATGATATATGTCTGTAGTGGTGTGTTCTGTCCAGGGACCACATATGTCAATAAAAACAAAACCCTAACGATGCACGTTTCTCTCATGTGAATGAAACGGCGCCATAAATCAGCACTAGTTCGTTTTTTGATGGGACGTAAACTGGGTTACAAAAATCCGGGATACTGAGACGCAGACGTGAATTAAATGTGAGTACCCGCAGACCAGATCTAGTTAAACTTGGTGACAATGATATGAAGTCCGTCTATACGAAGATGTATTGATGATATCTAGTAAGCCTAGACCGGTAACGGGTAATGTGCCTCGTTGATATGAAGACATATTTTGTGTTGGATCCTCTATAAGAATGCCAATCTTCATTATTTGTCCTCGTTTCACGCCCGATAGAGGGACTTCAATATTTCTAATCAGTGTCTGTCAGTCAAATGTGCTGTGTTCTAGATGGGGACTTTATATAAAATGAAACAGAAACAAAATAAAGATATTGGTCATACAGTCCGAGACATTATATGAAAAGTGACGATGAGAAAATAGAAAAATAAAAATGTAGCCTGCTCCGAATCTATCTGCTCCCTAATAATACTTCGCAATTTCTTTCAACCGAAATATTTGAAATCTGAAATATTTTTTGTTACAAATCCGTACAGAAAATATTCCTCAGAATTTCTGTAGAGGTTGCTCAAAAAACAACAATTTTTATTGATTACTAAACGACTCGGTATATTTAGTCTCCTACTGATGTTTTCTTTATATTGTGTAGCAGCTCTATTATCATTGCTGGAGTTTTCCGGAATTTTTTACTGATTCCTGGCAATTAAGAATGTTGACAGACAACTGGGTCACAATTATTCATCCACAGTAGAATGTGCACTAGTTATTGCTTTTGATGGAGAATGAGAATGGCAGGTATTCATTGATATATTGATTGATTTGACTTTGAAAGTGGCACTACGGTAAAACATATAGTAAATTCGTTTTATTTTTAATCTTTTTGTCCGGACGATGTTTGAGAATCGATAAGCCAACTCAAAAATAAAACATCTATAGGCACTGATTGCTGTCCACAAAAATAGTCAAATCTATAGCGAATTTCATTTGTGGACTCTCAGTCGTAATGAATTTTTCAATAGAAACATATGTTTTTCCAGATAATCTCAACGTACGGAGTGATGCAAATTTCCAAAAATGAAGAACACATCTCTGCGTATAGGGAGTTTTTTCGCTACGTACTTTGTTTTCGAGATATTTGCATGTCAAGATTCTTAGAAAAAATAACTTACTCAAAACCCTCTCTGCTGATTTTGATAAAACTTGACATGACTATTTGATGTGAAAAAAAGCTTCTTTGAGTTTACCTACTGAAAATAAAACTATTATTTCCAGGGGGCAATGAAATTGATATTAGGACAAATAATTGTTTGCTACTGTCTTAATAATATATTTCACTTTTGTTACATACTGATCAATTGAAAATACAATTTTTCAGAAAACGATCTACAGAATTACTCAAAATGTGGAATAGAATATTTTGTCCTGATACCAATTAATAATAATTATAATTTCATTCTAGATGTACTTGAAGAAGCCTCTCTACTTCAAATGAGTAAGCCAAGTTTTATTCAAATCTGCAAAAAGTTTTAGAGTAACTGATGGAAAACATTCTTTCTAAAAACTTGTAAACCCTGTAACTCAAAAATGTAGTTGGGACATATGCTAATATGAAAACAAAAAATCTTAATTTTACCAAAAAAAATCTCTAACGTGCGGCAGTTTAACCCTGGGTCAACCCTGTCTAAAGAATTATTTCCATTTCTCACGAAATATGAAGTGAGTAATAACTGCCAAAACGGCTTCCATCCAGGCAGATCAACAAAGACCAGATGGACTTCGGAAAGTCTGTGGCAGCATTTTTCTTCGATTTATCGAAAGCGTTTACTATTGTTTACGACAAACTATACGAAGGGGTAATATTTTTTCACGGAATATCATATCTCACATCCCGAAAAATAATTGTTAGTGTGCCAGAAGCAGATTCAGATATATATGATGTCAACCTTGGAGTTCCACAAGGCTCGGTTTCGGATCCACTAATATTTCTGTTATTCATTCACATCACGGACAACAGTTCTATTGCGGAAGAAACGGATAGCGTAGACCAATTACAAGTTAACTTGTTCAATTGATATATTTATTTTGTGAAAATTCATGAAGAATGTAGGAGAGAGAAAATAATAATAACTTCTGTTTAATTTCCACAATAATTTTTTATTGTTACGACCGGTTTTGGTTTATTAACCATCATCAAATAATGGAGGTTTCTGCGAGTACGAAAACCTAATAACAAAACTCATTAATTTCGTGACTTGTACTTCAATGAGTGGTTTTTATAAGAGAAGATAGATCTTCAGTAATTCTGTCAGTTGCAGCATATTGTGTGTCATGTCCGCATGAAAGTTACCATTGGAATGCTTCATCGAATTTTTGAAGTTGCAAGGGTACAGCGCAAATAGGAGAGGCCCTGAAATATATCCCTGTGGGACATCTTTACCATTGGAATGCATTGGAATGCTTCATTGAATTTTTGAAGTTGCAAGGGTACAGCGCAAATAGGAGAGGCCCCGAAATATATCCCTGTGGGATATATTTACCATTGGAATGCATTGGAATGCTTTATCGAATTTTTGAAGTTGCAAGGGTACAGCGCAAATAGGAGAGGCCCTGAAATATATCCCTGTGGGACATCTTTACCATTGGAATGCATTGGAATGTTTTATCGAATTTTTAAAGTTGCAAGGGTACAGCGCAAATAGGAGAGGCCCTGAAATATATCCCTGTGGGACATCTTTACCATTGGAATGCATTGGAATGCTTTATCGAATTTTTTAAGTTGCAAGGGTACAGCGCAAATAGGAGAGGCCCTGAAATATATCCCTGTGGGACATCTTTACCATTGGAATGCATTGGAATGCTTCATCGAATTTTTGAAGTTGCAAGGGTACAGCGCAAATAGGAGAGGCCCTGAAATATATCCCTGTGGGACATCTTTACCATTGGAATGCATTGGAATGCTTTATCGAATTTTTTAAGTTGCAAGGGTACAGCGCAAATAGGAGAGGCCCTGAAATATATCCCTGTGGGACATCTTTACCATTGGAATGCATTGGAATGCTTCATCGAATTTTTGAAGTTGCAAGGGTACAGCGCAAATAGGAGAGGCCCCGAAATATATCCCTGTGGGATATATTTACCATTGGAATGCATTGGAATGCTTTATCGAATTTTTGAAGTTGCAAGGGTACAGCGCAAATAGGAGAGGCCCTGAAATATATCCCTGTGGGACATCTTTACCATTGGAATGCATTGGAATGCTTTATAGAATTTTTTAAGTTGCAAGGGTACAGCGCAAATAGGAGAGGCCCTGAAATATATCCCTGTGGGACATCTTTACCATTGGAATGCATTGGAATGCTTTATCGAATTTTTTAAGTTGCAAGGGTACAGCGCAAATAGGAGAGGCCCTGAAATATATCCCTGTGGGACATCTTTACCATTGGAATGCATTGGAATGCTTCATCGAATTTTTGAAGTTGCAAGGGTACAGCGCAAATAGGAGAGGCCCCGAAATATATCCCTGTGGGATATATTTACCATTGGAATGCATTGGAATGCTTTATAGAATTTTTGAAGTTGCAAGGGTACAGCGCAAATAGGAGAGGCCCTGAAATATATCCCTGTGGGACATCTTTACCATTGGAATGCATTGGAATGCTTTATCGAATTTTTTAAGTTGCAAGGGTACAGCGCAAATAGGAGAGGCCCTGAAATATATCCCTGTGGGACATCTTTACCATTGGAATGCATTGGAATGCTTCATCGAATTTTTGAAGTTGCAAGGGTACAGCGCAAATAGGAGAGGCCCCGAAATATATCCCTGTGGGATATATTTACCATTGGAATGCATTGGAATGCTTTATCGAATTTTTGAAGTTGCAAGGGTACAGCGCAAATAGGAGAGGCCCTGAAATATATCCCTGTGGGACATCTTTACCATTGGAATGCATTGGAATGCTTTATAGAATTTTTGAAGTTGCAAGGGTACAGCGCAAATAGGAGAGGCCCCGAAATATATCCCTGTGGGACAACACTAGATACAGTGAAGATGACAAAATGTTATTATTTTGACACATTAAGTTCGACCATGAAGATATGTTCTGAAAAAGGCTAGTATTTCATCACTCACACCAGTGAATTTCAGTCAATTCAACAGTAAAGTGTAGTCCAGCGTAGAGAAGTCTGATAGTAGCAACAGTATAAACATTTTATTATCAATATCTCTCAAGACATCATCGGTAATATACAATAAAGAAGTTTCACAACTGAATCCCATTCGATATCCAGGTAATATGTAAAACTCTGAGATCTGTGCCTGTGTATCTACTTCCTTTTCAGTGACCTCAGAAAGGGTTGGCAATATTTTATCGGCCGGAAATCTTTCATTATCTGCCAAAAATCTCAAATAAACTGAAGTGGACCTAGTTCTCAAACTCTCATTCCATAATTCTTGGCTGAATTACCCGAAAAGCAAACAAGTATCATCGTCAAGGTCAATAGAAGCCCAATTATAACTTCAATGAAAACCCATTTCGCTTCATGAGGCGATTTTTAACTTTTTGACTAACGTATATAACCTAACTAATCCCTCGAAAATTCTGTTTCCTAAACAAATCTTTTTCCAATTAATTTTGCGGCTTTTAATATCCGGCGCTTCATTCCATCATTCTCTTGAGATTAGAGTCTCGAACAATTTAGGAGTCTGCTGTCAATATTAATTTCGAATGGAGGCAAGAAAGAAACATTCTTCGAGTAAACCAATTCGAGATGAACAAAAATACCGAACGAATATTTGTGTTTTGTCGATGAGGAAATTCCGGCGAAAGGCATTTCATGTTTGATAGTCTTTTTGAATTATATTAATGTAAACTTGGTATAGAAGAATTTCTCAAGGAAGAATCATACAGTGATTCAAGTTTCGTGTTACTGTTACCTGCACTTTCATTCAATGGAAAAGTTCGTTGAAATCTTCATAGCCGTGTCAACAACACATGTTTTGTTTTTGTTATCAATAGAACCAGGCCGAGCTCGACCATGACCGATGATTGAACTACAAGTTATTCAACAGTTCAACAAATTATGAAATATGAATCATGACAGTAGATTTTGGTACCGTGCAAAATAAATTAGGTTTTGGATTAACTCCATTCTTGACAATATTGTGAAATTATATCTGATAATATTTTGCAAATTTGAAGCTTTTTGAAATATGAGATACTGGTCCGATGAAAATCCTCGGCTTTTTCGCGAAACTCATACTCCGTTTCCACAAAAAGTTAATGTGTGAACAGGAATACTGGGTGAGCACATTATAGGTCCGTTATTTATTGAGGAAAATCTGACTGGTGTCCTTAATTTGAAAAGCTGGAAACAGAGATAAAGTCACTGTCGATAATAATGTGGACGAATTTGACATGGAATTTTTTTCCCCTAGTTTGCAGTTGTGAGGAATTATTAGAACACTGTCCAAGCAGGACGACGGATTGGGCAGCGAGGATCTGTTGAATGGCCTCTACCATCACCAGATCTAACCCCTGTAGATATCTCTCTATGGTGTTATCTGCCATGTTCAGTATACGAGGCACAGTGTCACACTGTACAGGAGTTGGGAGCGAAGATTACGGAAGTGTGTACAACAGTTACTCGAGATACTTCGCAAAGCGTCAGGGCTGACACTAAAAATAGACTTTATTTTTGCCAGGAGGTCAACGGGGAACATTTTGAACATTAGTTGTATAGATTCAATCTGAAATTGATAAAATTGATTACCATCAGGTACAGTTTTCCATACTGAAGAATTTTTGAAAAGAATCCAACCATTCAACACGTACCGTTTTTCCGAATATATAGTAGCTTCGAATCATTTAGAAATATAAATATTCACGAGAGAAAATTTGCATATAAGAACAGGATTGGGAATCGAATGAGAGAGAACGAAACTGCCATCCAAATACCCCTCGCAAAAAAATCGGCTGATCCCTTTGATACTGTGACAAAAAACGCAATAATTCCTCATCAAATCGTTCGGAAACTCGCCGATGAGTTATTCCATTCACAAACAGCCAACGACGCAAATAATTCACAGATTTGGACTAAAACATACACAACCGTTCAGATGTATTGTTTCGCCGGCGTACGCAAATCCTCAGTTGAATTAACGCATTTTTTGCGTCCGTATGTGCTTGTGTTTCATTTTCCTGCCGGTCCTGTTTCTATAATTAACTGTTTTGTCTGGACCGTGACTGATTTTCATGAAATTTCGATGAAATATGTCGCTATCCGTTTGGTAACTGTGACAATAACAGTCTGTTCGGTTTGGAAAGACTAGCCGACTGACTGACTTTTGATGATGAATTATTACAATTTTTCAAAGGGTACATTAATTTCAATATTTATTTCCCCACAGAGGTGTGAAGTTTTTGATTTATGTGTAGAGTTTTGTATACGAAAACTTTTATTTTATTTGTATGCTATGATCATTTGAAAATTGTGCACTATAAATATCTCCAGACGTAGAGCAAAGTTAGGATTTAAAAAAATATATAGAAACAATGACGTGAATAGTAATCCTCCTGTTAATTTTTTCGATGGTTGACTATTTTTCAATCGAATTTGGGAAACAACGGATTCAATTTTCCCTGGAGCATAAGGCAACACGGGTGTCTCGTCTATACCGTACGAGTATCTCAGATGGTAGTATAACTCGTAGTGGCGCGTTACATCTGTGAATACAGTTGACAGCAAATGCATTATATCAGGTTCCCCGCCAGATAAGATTTACATCTACTGTAGCTTGAGCTGGAGTATCTACGTTGAGCGGTTGCGAATCCTCATAGATATTCATTTCAGAAGTTTTCCTCCCGATCAGTGGCCTTGAATTAGCACTGACATGAGTGTTTCGAGCACTAAGCTCACGATTACGAAGCACTTTCGAACAGTAAATTCTAAGCACTGAGCACTTTTCAAACTGTTATTTGAAGGACGATTCAGATACATGAGTGTCCACCCTGCAATTTCAACTCTGCATGCCTGTCGACATTTATACTTATGCTTGTCGGTGTGCTTGAAAAACACAGGGTGAGAACGCACGAAATATGGCTATTTTAGTTCAAATTATAAAAAATACAGTGAAAAATACGTTAGAATTATTCAAACAACTCAAATGTCAAATGACAAAATTGTTACAGGCACATATGAATTACCATATAGTTTTCAGCCATAATGGTCAAAAACGTATAAATCGCGATGACAATTTCTGTACAGTTGAAACTGGAGAATAAAAGGCAAAAAATCGTAATGCAGAGTGCAGAGGACTGTCCTTGGAATCTTCTGTCCTCTATTCACTGTTTTTATCAAAAAACAGAAGGTGTGGTTTATTCCTGAAGGAACAAGAGAACATAATCTGGTGAAGACCACTTGTCATCAAAATTGATATTACAATTACCTGACGAAGCCCTTAGTGCTTTGGTAACAGCTAAGAATACTTATTTTGCAACAGGTGTCTTCCCTTCCATCTTAAATTCTGCAATAGTAGTACTTCTTCACGAAGGAGGAGCTTTTGGGCTCATCAATTGAGCCCAAAAATTCTATACCAATATTTAATTCATAACATTATGTAAAATTATCGAGAAGCTTGTTAAATATAGATTAATTAGTTTTTTTGATAAGACAAAATATATTTGCTAGAGAACAGTTCGGATTCCGAAATAAAACAGTACACGAGATGCCATTTTCGACTTTCTTGAAAGAATCTGCACGAACTTCAATGAAAAGGATGCAGCTGCAGCAGTTTTTTTGGCGTTTCCAAAGCGTATGTCATGAAATTCGGTCGCAGCTACTTATCATCATGGTTACCGAGGTACAGCTTCAGATTGGTTCAGATCATACTTCGTTGGTCGAAATCAAAGGATAATAATGGGTGAAAACAGTTCTGAGTCCCCAAGGGTCAGTGATGGGCCCTATTCTCTTTTTACTTTATATCAACGATATAATTCTGAAAACTTCACTTTATTTGCAGACGATAATACAGTTTCTTTGCACAACCACGATCGTATTGCTCCGGGTCAATTCCCGAAGATATAAAAAAAATCAAAAATTGGTGTAATGCAAATTTGCTGACTCTGAATATTTCGAAAACCAACCCAATAACATTTAAGTGGGACTTAGAATAACTATCATTGATAGCAGTTTAAAGTTTGAGACTCACATAACATCTCCTGTGAACTTGGACTCTCAGCTTCACTTACTACCTGCTACTCATTCATTCAGTCTTATGGTATGGTATTTCATTGTGGGGTACTTATATTCAAAGGTAAGATGCGAGAATTATGTACCCCTTTTTTTCCCGAACAAAATATCAACCCTGTTCAAATTATTTATTCTAGAGACAGTCTATTTGTTACACAAATACAGAGATAGGTTCGTAAATGACAATGCAGGAAGGCACACTCGTTAGGAAAAAAATCTGTTCTTTCGTTTCCCACTTCAACCCTGATGATAAAATTTTAGACGATAAAGCTTACTATTGCTCAAAACACAAGCTAAAGATGTAGCGGTTACAGAGTTTGCAATCATTCAAAGCAGATGACATGGAAGTGGTCAATTTACAGCTTCGTTCGCTATGTTACAGCCAAAAATAAACTGTTGTTCATGGTGTCACGCAATGAAACGAATGAAATCGGAAACCGTAACTGTTTAGACTAACAAACATTAAAATTCTCTCTGATGATCAGAATTTACTGGTTTTGCTGTGAAAATTGAATTAATCCGTGATTTATGCGCATTCATCACAGAAAAAATATGGAGAACAACAGTTGGCAACATCGACTCATAGCTATTTAAATCAAATGATGAATGTACACCATATCTGGCGATTTTTGGACGCAATTGAATCCATTCATTGTATTTCATCGACACATTAATATCATTCCAATTCATTTATTTGTTTTTGATAATATAATTCCATGTTGGTTAGTTTAGCTACGAAATTATCTTCAGATATTTGATTCAAACTTTATTAACCTCTCATTCTTACCATTGAAATGATAATCTATCAAGTCAGTTATAGAACTATTTAAAAAAAAATTATAATAAAATAACAAACAAAAATAACACCCTATTTTGTAAGGATTTTTTCAAGTGAGTACCTAAAACGTGTTTCAAGTTGATGGCACGCCACCACTGAATCAATCCTCGTAAGCCATGAAATTATTTCAATTTATGATACATTCAGACAATCTCGCCAATACGAGTTATTTTACATATATCCCCATAGTCTCTATCTCTTCAATAAATATCGGAATCGGAAACAAAATTTATTCACTACCACAAAACATAAAATCGAAGAGAAAATCTCTTCTCCCTCGGATTAAATACTGATGGGATTGACCTATCCATAAAACGACACTCACACAAGCGAAACTAAAAATCAGGAAATGTAACCGGAGTGGCTCCGATACCGACAATACGGCAACGTAAAGGAAATGGTCTCTACAACTGAAACGGAAATTTGACACCAAAAATCAGTGAATTGTGAAAAGCTTTCCTGGTAATCGTTACTCACAAGATGATTTTCTGAGTCTTTAGGCCGACGTTTATTATGAGATATTCAAGACGTTTCGCCAACACAATTGCTTGGTATTCTCAGTTCACTGTCGAATCTGTCTCAATCCATCCCAGTAGTCAGCTACTTAATGGTTGGGGGCTGAGCATTTTGTTGTTCATTCGGTCTGAAGGATGATAATGTCCCAAACCATCTACCACGCTCACAAAAGCACACGATGCATTTCCATGTCCACAGATTTGATTTTGAATGCAAGCCGTGATCACTGTTCGCAAGTGCTGCAAAGTTGGGTACGGTACGTTTGGTGGATCAGTCACTCCAGAAATTCAATAGCGGATAGGAAAATAAACAAATAAACTTTTTTAATTCAACTTTGGAACTGGAACAGTCTGAATACCAACAAATTGAAATAAATACACCTACACTTATATTCGTGGAATTCGGACTGGGATATAAACGGATGTACGGTGAAGCTATAACGCAAATATCATTTTGGGTTTTTGTTTGGTGGAATGTTGAAACATTGGATATTGGAATATTTGAATAGATACGATTATTCCACAGTGTTCAAAAATAGAAAACATCCGATGGGTCGATTGAAATTTAATGGGATTCCATAAAACTCACAAAATTATGGCATTGTTCACATTCCACATATAATAAGAACATAAATAGTAACTACTTACAAGAACTCCACTGGATGAGGATTATCCCTGAAACAGAAAAAAATAATTGCTTAAGTTTCGTAGACAAAGTTGAAGGTAAAAACGAATAAATTAAATAAATTGGTGAATGAACCAGAAATGTTGCAAAACCCAAAGAATTGAACTGAGCATTGCTGAGTAACAACTTAACAAAAAATAACAGTTTTAGTTTTTCTATAATGGAAATCTCTAAGTTTAATGATATTATTTCCAACTCAGCTCAACGGCACACTTTTTAGATGAAAATCGTACTAGATTTGCAACGATGAATATGATTGATTACTCGAGGAATAGAAACTACCCACACACCAAAACAACGCCACTTTCACTCGACGCGTGTTTCGACAACAAAGTTGGAATGCAAAAATAATGATGCAGGCGTAATAAAAGAATCCAACAATCACTGATAGAGCAATTTCAAGATGTATCAATTGGTAAAGGTGTTTGAGTACACTGGCCTCCAAGGTCACCAGACCTGACACCGTGAAATAATTTCTTATAGGGACATGTCAAAGGTAAAGCTTATTCTGAACCAGTAACCAGCATAATTTAATACAATAATTGAAACAAATATGTATACAGCAAATTTGAATAGATTTCGAGAATCTCTTGAAATAAAATTTCTTTCGAAATAAATTAATTCAACTTGATTGATTTAATGTGTTTGTTGATGCTCTCGAATAATGTTGAAGGAAGTATTCGTTTACTTTGTTCGTTAGCTGCTATTGTTCCATTTGAAAAAAAAGCTCACACATTATTGTCCATACTTTATATGCAGAGTGAGCAATTTCAAAAAAATCATGAACAATGTAATTTGTAATTTCCTAATTTTTTTTTATTTGTTGTTGGGATCATTATGTAGATTTTTCAATTTTTCCTTCGTGTTAAAAAATATGAAATGGAAAAATTTTATTTACCCCAAGAATAAATACTGACTCACTTCAAATAACGGTGAAAATGAAATAATTGCTAATCCTTCCATTTCCAACGCGACCTGCTGACCTAACCTTCATTTATTTTAGTACTGACATACTTAAGATAAATATAAAATCAAGATGTCTGGAATGTTGGTTCGAACTTGACAAGTCAGGAGTGATACTCTTGAATTCAGTGCAGTGGGATTCATCACTCTATTTATACGTAGTTGAAAATATATACAAACAAAAACTACGACTCCGTTCATTAGGACATTGCATTGATCAACTCTTTTGGAATAAATGAATCGTTTAACTATTGATGGCTTGAATGACTCTCCCATTTCGGGGTAAAATTTGGTGTGCTTATCTGGGACAATTTTCCTCATATTATATGAACCAATCAAATGCCATAATTTTCTCATTTCGAACCAATGAGAACAGGACTTTTTGAAAACACTTCCTCCAGCCCGTGGTATTTTCAAAACGGTGTTTCGCTTCTACCTTGTGTATACATTTCCATAGTTACGACAATCACGGTAAATATAGAAATGTCAGTTTGACGGTTCAACTCTCCAACTGACATTGATTACACAAGATGAACCGTCCTTGCAATACGCATTTAGTCCATAATATAATGTATTCGTGAAATTTTCTGATCGAATATCCCTTCAAAATTCAGAATTTCCAAAATACTTTCTCAAACTGTGTTGCTGTACAAAACACCACTCGAGCAAGCTCTCGTGGTGTTTCTAAGCAACACAGTTTTCGTGACAGCAAGGTGAAAGTATTTTTTGAAAATTCAGCATTTTGTCGGGATATTACTACTGACAACCTTGAGTATACTTAATCATGATGTTATATAGAGCCCTTATTTCTTAAATCACAGCGAGATAACTGTTAATGAGTAAGGAAAATACCAACGCATAAAATCAGTATTTGGTTCGCCATGAATTTATTCGAACTTCCCGATATAAATTTCGGTTTTCGCTCATCTCCATTTATTTGCCAACAATCAACTTCTTTGGGACAGTTGTGAAATTGGAAATGTTCGGTAACAAGCCTATTCTGCCTAACTTCCTGTTCGACAGACCGACCAGCTCGTTACGAAAAACTTCAATCCCCAACTCGTAAAACTTCTATAAATTCATTTCCATTCCCGCAGAATTCCATCAAGTTTTCGCCGAATCGAAATCGTCGCCACAAATCGGAGTGTCTGACTGGTACGTCTTTCGAACATCGAGAATTCATTATCCCAATCAAATACCGTTTCCAACTACTCATTATCGAAGAAAATCGAAGATTTCAATCGGAAATCCTTTTATGCAAGGCGGTACACTTTAGGGAGCACAAAATTAACGTCCTTTGGAGACGGGAGACACGCCAGAGTTCCCAGCATCAAAGGAAGTTTCAATTTTACGAAAACGTCTTAATTTGAGTTTACTGAAAGAATTTGTTATTGCAGACCCCTTTTAATGATGCGGCAGTATGTCTCGTTTCTAGTTCAATAACTTTTTTGTTTCGGTTTTAGAATTGTCATCTGTCACTGAAAAATTTGAGCTAATTATGAAAATTATTCATTCGGAATCGTCAGGTTTGTACATCTGCCTATTTTCGTTTTACCAAGTATCATAACTGATTCTGTAGAAAACGTTCAATGATAACTATCAGCTAACACAGTTTCACGAAAAAAAATCACCTGTTCAACAACTGTTTGAATAAATAGATAAGGAAAACTGTGTAATTTTAGTTATATTTGATACTTACAAGGCTTTTAACAGCTTGAGGAGTGGTCATATTATATGAAAATCATCAGTACTTGGAATAGGAGATACACTTTTAGAGTGGATTGTTACGATTGGAAATTAATCGTCAGACTCTCTTCCTGTATCTCTTGGAGTTCCGCAGGGTTCTCTTTAGGAACCACTATTATTTTTATCATGTGTGCACAACTTACTACATTACATAAAAATGGAGAAGTATGTATGTTTGCTGATGACAACACCATAACTAATATAGGAAAAACGTAACTCCAAATAAACGTTAGACATATATTTGACGATATGGAGATCACAATGACTTTTTTTCTCTGTAACAGAATACTTGTCACCCAGTTAGGGTCCTTCACTTTGACAATTCAACCAGTATTAATCTCGGTGATGATGAAATTTTTATGTAAAACTGTGTATTTCAATTGACAGTATTGCTTAGAGATATCTAATGGGATTTATTGTGAATTTTTCTGTCTTTGTACCTGTATGGACTTGACTTTTGAACTATATGTGTGATTATATGGTCATGAGTCTTTCTCTGTTCTCAAAAATCAGACGTGAGCAATGTGCTCTTTGAACCATACTTTCATGACCCTCCTAGTTTGGCCCGCATACTTCTTGCAGTCCTTTCAGATAATTTCATAAATCCCTAACTTTTCTTTTCCTTCTGTCTTAACTCTGGTCGACCTCAACATTTATTGTAGTTTATACAAACTTTTATACATTACGAAGAAATATGTTTAGCGGCAATTCTCAAGAAATGCATGTCATTGATTCCAATATAATCAGGTGTGGAATAAATCTAGGGCAGGTATATTCAAACAATGGGAAAATGAGTATTTTCTTCCCTAGAGGAGGTGAACATCTTTACAATTTACAAATTCCAGCAATGACAAATTTTTCTTCTGTCATTCTAGAATTATCGGCGTAATTTTCCAGGTAGGTGAAGAGACCCCGAAATTATAAGAGTTAGGTGAAATTATGAAATTATAAGAGTTAGGTGAAATTATGAAATCAATGAGACTGGACGCCAAATCAGTCCAGTCTCTCGCTATAATTTTAGAGGTAATTGCAAAACTGATCAATACACATCTTATTTGAAACGACTGTAATATCCACAAATTACACCATTTGGAACCAATCACCTGTGAATATAATTTTCAAAATATTTGCATAATCGTAACACTCTTGAACGGCTTAAGGAAATTTTCACAATTTCTGGTAAAACATCCTGGTACTGGCACCTTCGGCAAATATTGATTTTTCGAACTATGCAGAAAGTGGACAAAACCAAACACTCGGAGAAAGCGAGTTGACTGAGCGAAAAGGTGAACGATAGGTAAGATAAATCTAATTAGTAGCGTTTAATACACTTAGCATCTCTTCGCAGACCTGCTGGCTTCAAATAGAACAATGAACGTAAATAATTGGTTTTGGAGATGCACGACTTTGTCCCGGATAGATGAGAGTATTAGCTCTAATATTGGAGACGAATACTGGATGACAAAGTCGAGAAATCCCATTTGATTGTCACATATTTCAATTAGCTGAATAGGAAGATGCTTTTAATGTTCATCGTACAAGGGCAGGGAAATTCAGATGTTTGGTAAACATTGATATGATTCATGACGGTCTTGGAAATTGGCGACTAATATTCATTTAGAGAACTAGTAGAAATTCCAATAATTTGTGTATGCTCTAGAATCTGGGACAAAACAATGTTACGGAATCCATCCATAATAATTATATATTTCATGATGAGAACTTCAAATTCCAAACTTCATTCTGTTTATAGTGATTCAAGTAAATTGTTGAAATAAAAATGTTATATGTATAGAGAATAGGTCTATGATTGGGGCATCCAAAAAATAATCTATCGAATACCACACGAGAGTTCGATAAAGTAGAAAATAATTCTCCAGATTTTTTTTCTCAATTTTGTTGCAATTTGGCAAGAGCCACTCGAGCCCTTCGGGCTCTCGTGTCTATTGTCTGGCAACAAGTTTCCGAAAAATCTGTCAAATTATTTTCACTTTATTCTCACTCTCTTGTGATATATTACAACTGAATATATATCATCAAGATTATTGGACCCATTTGAATATGAAACAGAACATCAATAACCATTAAAATTATATCAGTTGGGAAGAGTATGCATTAATATTATTCATCATCAACTGAATCAAAATGTGTTATTCAATGTACCCTTACTGACATGTCTTGGGATGAAAAACAAAGCTCACAAATAAACTGCTGGAAAATAATGCCAAGCATCAGTTATGCCGAGAATAATTCACTGCCGCAGAAAAAATTCATGAGTATATGCTATAAATTTTTCACGGAAACATACACAAATATCATCGCTCTTCATACGAGAACGAGCATTCTGACTCAGATATGTTTATTTTATTCAGACATTTTAGTTGTTGAAAATCCAATAAAGTTGGGCAATAATATTTTCTTTTGGAAGTATCGAACAAACATCTGCTCTTCTGGATGTATTTCAAGCGAGTCCACAGCGAATTAAAAATAAATATTTACAATGTATGTCTTCAGTGAAGGCCAGTTTTGTTACTCGAATTTGCTTGAGTCGATGAGAGAAAACAATTTGTTTAAATATGGTCAACGAATGCTTGATGGCAAGGCTCAGTTTTCAATCGTAGTGTTACATCGTCCTGTGCTGGTTCGTCCATGATGTGTACCGAACTTTCCTATAATTAATGCGATGCGAATACTTGGCATGCCAAATTCATCAACATGAATAACAGACTGGTTGAGTAACTCAATTCCGATGCCCCTTCCACTTCCTGTATGGCGGGAACTTCAAAATCACTCTTCGATAACCCACCTCAGTCCACTTAGCAGACAACTCAATTTGGGCATTATAAGTTTCCATCAAGCGGGAAGTTCAAGTAGCACGACGACACTTCTTCGTCGTTACTTCAGTTACCGAGAGAATTCCCATTATACCACTTCAGCAGCCACTTAATAGCGCAATTTCAGGTAAAATATTGATGAGGTCTGAAAGTAAACATCACCCGAGGTGCTAGTGTGCACCACAGTTTGTATCGGTGATGTGGATTTCATTTTCTCGTGCATAACAGTGTGATGAACTCAACTAGCACGTGTTTGCAAAATAATTTTTATCCTGTAAATAGCTTCCGGAAAGCATAAAGGGATTCGTGCGGAAGGACCATGAGAACTAAATATCCAAATTGCGAAAACTGGGGTAAAAGTCACTGAGTTCCTCTAAATTTTTGATGGCAGGCACCTTTGAACAATTGGTGACATTATTATAGAATACTAGTTGGAAATTTTCAATGTTTGAGGAAGATTAGTTGAACTGAACCAATCATATACGGTGGTTAAATGACAATAAATAATATATACCCAAAATAAACCATGTTCAGTTGATTCATTAGACTGTGTAGTTAATACTTCATCAATGAATAATCAAATTCGAAGGTTTTCACCTCGTTTCATCGGTTGCGCCCAACAAGATGCTCAGAATTCTTACGATATTTACTGGATGGTTTTCATGAAGACTTGAATAGAATACAGAGAGGCCAAAAACCATCTTAACAGATATCGACGGTGATTTGAGTGACACAGAGTTATGGTCAAGAATTCTGATGATGGATTACTCAAAGATTGTAGATTTATGTATTGGCCAACTGAAATCTACATTGCAGTCTTCCTATTGTGGTCATTGTTCAGTAAGGTTTGATTCTTTCCCGGGACCTATCCTTGCCAATTCCGCAAATAGCAGGCCAGTTGAGTTTGTCACAATGTTTGGATTATTTTACTGACGAAGAAATTTTGGATGGTGATGAAAAACTCACTTGTTTGAAGCGCAAACAGAAAAAGAAATGCCTCATCGATTTGTAAATTTCCTAAAATTTTAGTGATATCACAGAAATCTCATCAATTTCAATGATAGCGAAATCAAATCAAACCAAATTTTATTTCCATCGCAACAAAAGTATATGGAAAGTTGTATGAATAATTGAAGAAAGATATTATTATATCGAATTTTGAAATTTGAATTCGATAAAGGGTTAACGAAATGATGGCAAAATGAAAATCACTCGAATTTGCAGATGTCCCGTAAAAAGGCCACCAAATATCCATTTGACTCGGAATGGATTTCAAATTCGATGAGCATATATAAAATGAGTAGCAAATTACAAATTTGACAAATAAAAATAATGAAACAAACTTTTTGGCGGGAAATAACAGCTCTAAACTTCGATTGAATTTTTCAATTCGAGAACGGTTTAAGATAGAGCAATTTTGCGAACGCCAATCGATTCAGAATGACAAAATTAGTATAGTCGGTGAATTACAAGTCGATCGACAGAAATAAAAATATCACCCAAAAAAAGTCCAAGGGGTATACCCCTAAAAATCACTCGAATTTGCAGATGTTCCGTAAAAAACCCACCGAATATTCATTTGACTCGGAATGGATTTCAAATTCGATGAGCACATATAAAATAAATAGCAGATTACAAATTTGACAAAAAAAATAATGAAACAAACTTTTTGGTGAGAAATAACAGCTCTAAACTTTAATTGAAGTTTTCAATTCGAGAACGGTTTAAGATAGAGCAATTCTGCGAACGCCAATCGATTCAGAATGGTAAAATTAGTATAGTCTGTGAATTACAAGTCGAACGACAGAAAAAAATATTACCAGAAAAAAGTCCAAGGGGTATACCCCTAAAAATTACTCGAATTTGCAGACGTTCCGTAAAAACCACACCAAATATCCATTTGAATCGGAATGGATTTCAAACTCGATGTGCATATATAAAATGAGTAGAAGATTACAAATTTGACAAAAAAAATAATGAAACAAATTTTTTGGCGGGAAATAACAGCTCTAAACTTTGATTGAAGTTTTCAATTCGAGAACGGTTTAAGATAGAGCAATTCTGCGAACGCCAATCGATTCAGAATGACAAAATTAGTATAGTCGGTGAATTACAAGTCGATCGACAGAAATAAAAATATCACCCAAAAAAAGTCCAAGGGGTATACCCCTAAAAATCACTCGAATTTGCAGATGTTCCGTAAAAAACCCACCGAATATTCATTTGACTCGGAATGGATTTCAAATTCGATGAGCACATATAAAATAAATAGCAGATTACAAATTTGACAAAAAAAATAATGAAACAAACTTTTTGGTGAGAAATAACAGCTCTAAACTTTAATTGAAGTTTTCAATTCGAGAACGGTTTAAGATAGAGCAATTCTGCGAACGCCAATCGATTCAGAATGGTAAAATTAGTATAGTCTGTGAATTACAAGTCGAACGACAGAAAAAAATATTACCAGAAAAAAGTCCAAGGGGTATACCCCTAAAAATTACTCGAATTTGCAGACGTTCCGTAAAAACCACACCAAATATCCATTTGAATCGGAATGGATTTCAAACTCGATGTGCATATATAAAATGAGTAGAAGATTACAAATTTGACAAAAAAAATAATGAAACAAATTTTTTGGCGGGAAATAACAGCTCTAAACTTTGATTGAAGTTTTCAATTCGAGAACGGTTTAAGATAGAGCAATTCTGCGAACGCCAATCGATTCAGAATGACAAAATTAGTATAGTCGGTGAATTACAAGTCGATCGACAGAAATAAAAATATCACCCAAAAAAAGTCCCTAAAAAACACTCGAATTTGCAGATGTTCCGTAAAAAACCCACCGAATATTCATTTGACTCGGAATGGATTTCAAATTCGATGAGCACATATAAAATAAATAGCAGATTACAAATTTGACAAAAAAAATAATGAAACAAACTTTTTGGTGAGAAATAACAGCTCTAAACTTTAATTGAAGTTTTCAATTCGAGAACGATTTAAGATAGAGCAATTCTGCGAACGCCAATCGATTCAGAATGGTAAAATTAGTATAGTCTGTGAATTACAAGTCGAACGACAGAAAAAAATATTACCAGAAAAAAGTCCAAGGGGTATACCCCTAAAAATTACTCGAAATTGCAGACGTTCCGTAAAAAGCACACCAAATATCCATTTGAATCGGAATGGATTTCAAACTCGATGTGCATATATAAAATGAGTAGAAGATTACAAATTTGACAAAAAAAATAATGAAACAAATTTTTTGGCGGGAAATAACAGCTCTAAACTTTGATTGAAGCTTTCAATTCGAGAACGGTTTAAGATAGAGCAATTCTGCGAACGCCAATCGATTCAGAATGGTAAAATTAGTATAGTCTGTCAATTACAAGTCAAACGACAAAAAAAAATATTACTCGAAAAAAGTCCAAGGGGTATACCCCTAAAAATCACTCGAATTTGCAGACGTTCCGTAAAAAGCCCACCAAATATCCATTTGACTCGGAATGGATTTCAAACTCGATGTGCATATATAAAATAAGTAGAAGATTACAAATTTGACAAAAAAAATAATGAAACAAATTTTTTGGCGGGAAATAACAGCTCTAAACTTTGATTGAAGTTTTCAATTCGAGAACGGTTTAAGATAGAGCAATTCTGCGAACGCCAATCGATTCAGAATGGTAAAATTAGTATAGTCTGTCAATTACAAGTCAAACGACAAAAAAAAATATTACTCGAAAAAAGTCCAAGGGGTACACCCCTAAAAATCACTCGAATTTGCAGACGTTCCGTAAAAAGCCCACCAAATATCCATTTGACTCGGAATGGATTTCAAACTCGATGAGCATATTTAAAATAAGTAGAAGATTACAAATTTGAAAAAAAAAAATAATGAAACAAATTTTTTGGCGGGAAATAACAGCTCTAAACTTTAATTGAAGTTTTCAATTCGAGAACGGTTTAAGATAGAGCAATTCTGCGAACGCCAATCGATTCAGAATGGCAAAATTAGTATAGTCTGTGAATTACAAATCGAACGACAGAAAAAAAAATATTACTCGAAAAAAGTCCAAGGGGTATACCCCTAAAAATCACTCGAATTTGCAGACGTTCCGTAAAAAGCCCACCAAATATCCATTTGACTCGGAATGGATTTCAAACTCGATGAGCATATTTAAAATAAGTAGAAGATTACAAATTTGACAAAATGAAATAATGAAACAATTTTTTTGGCGGGAAATAACAGCTCTAAACTTTGAAGTTTTCAATTCGAGAACGGTTTAAGATAGAGCAATTCTGCGAACGCCAATCGATTCAGAATGGTAAAATTAGTATAGTCTGTCAATTACAAGTCAAACGACAAAAAAAAATATTACTCGAAAAAAGTCCAAGGGGTATACCCCTAAAAATCACTCGAATTTGCAGACGTTCCGTAAAAAGCCCACCAAATATCCATTTGACTCGGAATGGATTTCAAACACGATGTACATATATAAAATAAGTAAAAGATTACAAATTTGACAAAAAAAATGATGAAACAAATTTTTTGGCGGGAAATAACAGCTCTAAACTTTGATTGAAGTTTTCAATTCGAGAACGGTTTAAGATAGAGCAATTCTGCGAACGCCAATCGATTTAGAATGGTAAAATTAGTATAGTCTGTGAATTACAAGTTGAACGACAGAAAAAAAATATTACTCGAAAAAAGTCCAAAAAATCATTCGAATTTGCAGATGTTACGTTAAAAGCCCACCAAATAGTCATTTGACTCGAAATGGATTTCAAATTCGATGAGCATATATAAAATAAGGAGCAGATTACAAATTTGACAAAAAAAAATTAAACAAATTTTTTGGCGGGAAATAACAGCTCTAAACTTTGATTGAAGTTTTTAATTCGAGAACGGATTAAGATAGAGCAATTCTGCGAACGCCAATCGATTCAGAATGGTAAAATTAGTATAGTCTGTCAATTACAAGTCAAACGACAAAAAAAAATATTACTCGAAAAAAGTCCAAGGGGTATACCCCTAAAAATCACTCGAATTTGCAGACGTTCCGTAAAAAGCCCACCAAATATCCATTTGACTCGGAATGGATTTCAAACTCGATGAGCATATTTAAAATAAGTAGAAGATTACAAATTTGACAAAAAAATATGAAACAAATGTTTTGGCGGGAAATAACAGCTCTAAACTTTGATTGAAGTTTTCAATTCGAGAACGGTTTAAGATAGAGCAATTCTGCGAACGCCAATCGATTCAGAATGGTAAAATTAGTATAGTCTGTCAATTACAAGTCAAACGACAAAAAAAAATATTACTCGAAAAAAGTCCAAGGGGTATACCCCTAAAAATCACTCGAATTTGCAGACGTTCCGTAAAAAGCCCACCAAATATCCATTTGACTCGGAATGGATTTCAAACTCGATGTGCATATATAAAATAAGTAGAAGATTACAAATTTGACAAAAAAAATAATGAAACAAATTTTTTGGCGGGAAATAACAGCTCTAAACTTTGATTGAAGTTTTCAATTCGAGAACGGTTTGAGATAGAGGAATTCTGCGAACGCCAATCGATTCAGAATGGTAAAATTATTATAGTCAGTCAATTACAAGTCGAACGACAAAAAAAATATTACTCGAAAAAAGTCCAAGGTGTATACCCCTGAAAATCGCTCGAATTTGCAGACGTTCCGTAAAAAGCCCACCAAATATCCATTTGACTCGGAATGGACTTCAAACTCGATGAGCATATATAAAATAAGTATAGTGGAAAATTACAAATTTGACAAAAAAAAATAATGAAACAAACTTTTTGGCGAGAAATAACAGCTCTAAACTTTGAAGTTTTCAATTCCAGAACGGTTTAAGATAGAGCAATTCTGCGAACGCCAATCGATTCAGAATGGTAAAATTAGTATAGTCTGTCAATTACAAGTCAAACGACAAAAACAAATATTACTCGAAAAAAGTCCAAGGGGTATACCCCTAAAAATCATCGAATTTGCAGACGTTCCGTGAAAAGCCCACCAAATATCCATTTGACTCGGAATGGATTTCAAACTCGATGTGCATATATAAAATAAGTAGAAGATTACAAATTTGACAAAAAAAATAATGAAACAAATTATTTGGCGGGAAATAACAGCTCTAAACTTTGATTGAAGTTTTCAATTCGAGAACGGTTTAAGATAGAGCAATTCTGCGAACGCCAATCGATTCAGAATGGTAAAATTAGTATAGTCTGTCAATTACAAGTCAAACGACAAAAAAAAATATTACTCGAAAAAAGTCCAAGGGGTATACCCCTAAAAATCACTCGAATTTGCAGACGTTCCGTAAAAAGCCCACCAAATATCCATTTGACTCGGAATGGATTTCAAACTCGATGAACATATTTAAAATAAGTAGAAGATTACAAATTTGAAAGAAAAAATAATGAAACAAATTTTTTGGCGGGAAATAGCAGCTCTAAACTTTGATTGAAGTTTTCAATTCGAGAACGGTTTAAGATAGAGCAATTCTGCGAACGCCAATCGATTCAGAATGGTAAAATTAGTATAGTCTGTGAATTACAAATCGAACGACAGAAAAAAAAATATTACTCGAAAAAAGTCCAAGGGGTATACCCCTAAAAATCACTCGAATTTGCAGACGTTCCGTAAAAAGCCTACCAAATATCCATTTGACTCGGAATGGATTTCAAACTCGATGAGCATATTTAAAATAAGTAGAAGATTACAAATTTGACAAAATAAAAAAATGAAACTATTTTTTTGGCGGGAAATAACAGCTCTAAACTTTGATTGAAGTTTTCAATTCGAGAACGGTTTAAGATAGAGCAATTCTGCGAACGCCAATCGATTTAGAATGGTAAAATTAGTATAGTCTGTGAATTACAAGTCGAACGACAGAAAAAAAATATTACTCGAAAAATGTCCAAAAAATCATTCGAATTTGCAGATGTTACGTTAAAAGCCCACCAAATAGTCATTTGACTCGAAATGGATTTCAAATTTGATGAGCATATATAAAATAAGGAGCAGATTACAAATTTGACAAAAAAAAATTAAACAAATTTTTTGGCGGGAAATAACAGCTCTAAACTTTGATTGAAGTTTTCAATTCGAGAACGGTTTGAAATAGAGCAATTCTGCGAACGCCAATCGATTCAGAATGGTAAAATTTGTGTCTGTGAATTACAAGTCGAACGACAGAAAAAAAATATTACCCAAAAGAAGTCCAAAAATCACTCGAATTTGCAGACGTTCCGTAAAAAGCCCACCAAATATCCATTTGACTCGGAATGGATTTCAAACTCGATGAGCATATTTAAAATAAGTAGAAGATTACAAATTTGACAAAAAAAAATGAAACAAATGTTTTGGCGGGAAATAACAGCTCTAAACTTTGATTGAAGTTTTCAATTCGAGAACGGTTTAAGATAGAGCAATTCTGCGAACGCCAATCGATTCAGAATGGTAAAATTAGTATAGTCTGTCAATTACAAGTCAAACGACAAAAACAAATATTACTCGAAAAAAGTCCAAGGGGTATACCCCTAAAAATCATCGAATTTGCAGACGTTCCGTAAAAAGCCCACCAAATATCCATTTGACTCGGAATGGATTTCAAACTCGATGTGCATATATAAAATAAGTAGAAGATTACAAATTTGACAAAAAAAATAATGAAACAAATTATTTGGCGGGAAATAACAGCTCTAAACTTTGATTGAAGTTTTCAATTCGAGAACGGTTTAAGATAGAGCAATTCTGCGAACGCCAATCGATTCAGAATGGTAAAATTAGTATAGTCTGTCAATTACAAGTCAAACGACAAAAAAAAATATTACTCGAAAAAAGTCCAAGGGGTATACCCCTAAAAATCACTCGAATTTGCAGACGTTCCGTAAAAAGCCTACCAAATATCCATTTGACTCGGAATGGATTTCAAACTCGATGAGCATATTTAAAATAAGTAGAAGATTACAAATTTGACAAAATAAAAAAATGAAACAATTTTTTTGGCGGGAAATAACAGCTCTAAACTTTGATTGAAGTTTTCAATTCGAGAACGGTTTAAGATAGAGCAATTCTGCGAACGCCAATCGATTTAGAATGGTAAAATTAGTATAGTCTGTGAATTACAAGTCGAACGACAGAAAAAAAATATTACTCGAAAAAAGTCCAAAAAATCATTCGAATTTGCAGATGTTACGTTAAAAGCCCACCAAATAGTCATTTGACTCGAAATGGATTTCAAATTTGATGAGCATATATAAAATAAGGAGCAGATTACAAATTTGACAAAAAAAAATTAAATTTTTTGGCGGGAAATAACAGCTCTAAACTTTGATTGAAGTTTTCAATTCGAGAACGGTTTGAAATAGAGCAATTCTGCGAACGCCAATCGATTCAAAATGGTAAAATTAGTGTCTGTGAATTACAAGTCGAACGACAGAAAAAAAATATTACCCAAAAGAAGTCCAAAAATCACTCGAATTTGCAGACGTTCCGTAAAAAGCCCACCAAATATCCATTTGACTCGGAATGGATTTCAAACTCGATGAGCATATTTAAAATAAGTAGAAGATTACAAATTTGACAAAAAAAAATGAAACAAATTTTTGGCGGGAAATAACAGCTCTAAACTTTGATTGAAGTTTTCAATTCGAGAACGGTTTGAGATAGAGCAATTCTGCGAACGCCAATCGATTCAGAATGGTAAAATTATTATAGTCAGTCAATTACAAGTCGAACGACAAAAAAAATATTACTCGAAAAAAGTCCAAGGTGTATACCCCTGAAAATCGCTCGAATTTGCAGACGTTCCGTAAAAAGCCCACCAAATATCCATTTGACTCGGAATGGACTTCAAACTCGATGAGCATATATAAAATAAGTAGAAGATTACAAATTTGACAAGAAAAATATTGAAACAAATTTTTTGGCGGGAAATAACAGCTCTAAACTTTGAATGAAGTTTTCAATTCGAGAACGGTTTGAAATAGAGCAATTCTGCGAACGCCAATCGATTCAGAATGATGAAATTAGTATAGTCTGTGAATTACAAGTCGAACGACAGAAAAAAAAATTACCCGAAAAAAGTTCAAGGGGTATACCCGTAAAAAATCACTCGAATTTGCAGATGTTCTGTAAAAAACCCACCGAATATTTATTTGACTCGGAATGGATTTCAAATTCGATGAGCATATATAAAATAAATAGCAGATTACAAATTTGACAAAAAAAAATAGTGAAACAAACTTTTTGGCGAGAAATAACAGCTCTAAACTTTGATTGAAGTTTTCAATTCCAGAACGGTTTGAAATAGAGCAATTCTGCGAACGCCAATCGATTCAGAATGGTAAACTTAGTATAGTCTGTGAATTACAAGTCGAACGACAGAAAAAAAATATCACCCGAAATAAGTCCAAGGGGTATACCCCTAAAAATTACTCGAATTTGCAGACGTTCCGTAAAAAGCCCACCAAATATCCATTTGACTCGGAATGGATTTCAAACTCGATGAGCATATATAAAATAAGTATAGTGGAAGATTACAAATTTGACAAAAAAAAATTAAACAAATTTTTTGGCGGGAAATAACAGCTCTAAACTTTGATTGAAGTTTTTAATTCGAGAACGGATTAAGATAGAGCAATTCTGCGAACGCCAATCGATTCAGGATGGTAAAATTAGTATAGTCTGTGAATTACAAGTCGAACGACAAAAAAAAGAATATTAATTGAAAAAAGTCCAAGGGGTATACCCCTAAAAATCACTCGAATTTGCAGACGTTCCGTAAAAAGCCCACCAAATATCCATTTGACTCGGAATGGATTTCAAACTCGATGAGCATATTTAAAATAAGTAGAAGATTACAAATTTGACAAAAAAAATAATGAAACAAATTTTTTGGCGGGAAATAAGAGCTCTAAACTTTGATTGAAATTTTCAATTCGAGAACGGTTTAAGATAGAGCAATTCTGCGAACGCCAATCGATTCAGAATGGTAAAATTAGTATAGTCTGTGAATTACAAGTCGAACGACAAAAAAAAATATTACTCGAAAAAAGTCCAACCCCTAAAAATCATGAAAAGTAAAAAAACGTCCGATTGACTTGAAATTACTACTTCATACTCAAAATTTCATGCTGATTCCGAAAATATATGATTTGGTAATGTTCATTCACAAGGTGTACCTTAAAAAGGCGAAAACATGTCGAAAACTTTCTCGCACTGTCGATCTTTCGAAACCTTTCATTTTTTATTTTTCAAAAAATCGCAAACCGCCCTCAAACAAATCTCGAAGTGCTGATTCCGAATAATGTCTCAAAAATTGAATTCGACAAAGGATCAACGAATCATTCTGCGGACTTGGAAAATTTTACCTTCAAGAACTCAATAAAACTGGAGAAGCAATGAGAGCAACATACTGGCAAAGACTTCCAGGGCTAAGGCAGGCCAAAAATCTCCTCGGCAACTTCAACCGAGCAAGATCACTGATTAACCTCAGCAAAAGTAGTCTAAAAACAATCACGGGATTTCTGACGGGGCACTGCAGACTTAAAGAACATCTAAGGAAGCTAGGCTTAGAGGAGGACAGCACATGCAGATTCTGTGGGGAACATCCAGAAACACCACATATTGATGGAGTGTTCTGCTGTACATTGAACATACTGGGATCACACCAGCTGACTATGGGAGAAATACCACGAATAGACCCCCTCAAAATCCTTAAATTGGGGGCTTGAGGGGCTGCTGTAAACGAGATTACCTTGATATAGCGGAAGAAGATGGGGCACAATAGATCTAATTAGGTCGTGCCGCATCAGTCACCATCCATACTTACCAATACCAATACTGTTTCTGGGATCGTCCTGTTTGTATTCGTGTTTATAAAAACAAAAAAATCAAGAAAACTTGCTATTAGGCTAAAATATCCTCAAGATTGTAGCACTTTCTGTGAATTCTCATATTTTTAGATTTTACATAAAATTCTGAACAAATTTCAGGTCATGAGTGATGTCTTACCTAAACCCAAAATCAACCGTTTTCTAACATTTCAAATTTTAAGCTCATAATTTCGTATGCAGACCTAAATTATAATTTTTTACTAGTATTTATTTATAGATGCAAATCAACAAGACTATTAAAATTCTATTTCTTTAAATAGAAACCCCCAATTCCATTTTTCATTCAATTCAGTATCAAAAATATGGCTAGCTAACTTTGAATACGGTTATATTCAACAGTTTTTGAAATATTGGCGAATTAACATCTCTCTGTTCCAGATAATCACGTATTC
Source organism: Chrysolina americana (assembly GCA_958502065.1). Classification (NCBI taxonomy): domain Eukaryota; kingdom Metazoa; phylum Arthropoda; class Insecta; order Coleoptera; family Chrysomelidae; genus Chrysolina; species Chrysolina americana. Next base: position 101,716,526 of record OY293411.1, read on the forward strand.
GTGAGTTTAGTTGTTCTCAGTTGGCCATGGCGCTCGTGACTGCGCTGCCATAGGAATGCTTATCAATCATGCAGGTTCGTTTGATCTATTCAAATGAAGACTTCTTGAATATTTTCATTATTTTTGGCGAATGTACTAGGGTTATTGCGAAACCGTCACAAAACACTGTAAAACGAGACACCCGAACAATCAATAATAAATAGATATCCACACAAACAATATCCTGCTAAATGTGTTGCGATAAAAAAAATCGACTCCCGTTTTTCAACGGCGTTTATCAGCTCGAGTTCCTCCACTGTTCCATCAGTAGGGTTAGAAATCAATTGGAAAACATCCATCTGAACGACATTATAGAAAATAACGCTACGTTACACCCACACAACATTTCAGTATCAAGCTGAAGGCACGGTCTCCGCATCATTGTAATTCCACCGCAAACGCAGCGACGCGTTTTTTGGGAAACAAATAAATAAAACCACCACTTTCGCCATACGGCCGAGACGAACTCTTGACTACAAATGAATCTTATTCTGCGGTCGCTGCCAGAGCACGTACGTGGTGAAATCTCTATTTCGTATCGACTTCTCGACTGTATAACAACCCAAATTTCTCCTCTGTAGTGGATACTTTGATTTGGTTAGGATATTCCGTCCAGAGTCCCGCAAAAGATTTTTGTTAGGAAGAAAACGATACTTCAATTAATAGTAAACGAATGTTTTTCCCTCTGAACACTGCACGATGTTCTTTTCAGGCATTGGTCTAGGAAGACTGATTTTGCATTCGTTTGGATCGTCTTGAAAAATGGACCATGGACATTCCCCAATCTGGAATAAGGCACAGGAGAGCTGTTCCATCCTACTGATGAAAAGGCAGAACACTCTGCCATTTCTGAACTTCCCAAATATTGTCATTCCCACGAGGGGAAGAATGGAATGGCATAGTATCGAGCGTGCCCATGTCTGGATCAGGGGTATATAAGAGAGGACTGAGGAAAGAAATCTCTATTTCTCCAAGCGAATACACCTCAGTGTTCCAGGCTGGAGTGTATGTTATACTCACCTGCGCCCAAGAAAATCTCAACAATAGATGTCGAAGACCAATTGCAATCTGCTCGGACAGTAAAGCATCAATACTGGCACTGGGATCACACAGGATCACATCCAAGCTGGTGTCTGAGTGTAGATATGACTTGGAAAACCTGGCAATAAGGAGAAAAGTCTCTAGAAATTCCTACCTGTTACTACAATAATAATAATAATAATAATAATAATAATAATACTCCCTCATAAACACTCGTTGAGTGTACCCAAAGGCATAGCCTGTGTGTTTCAGGTGATGTATTCACTTTTCAGCTATAGGAAAACCCGGAAAACCTACAGCACCACCTCAATGGAAGAGCTGTTAGAAAACAAGTTTATAAAATCATCACAGGACATGAGACAATCGAAGCTCCACATACCCAGGCCTCCAAAAAAAACTCAAATAGAAAATTCTTTCCCTTGAGAGACGAGATCCCAAGTTAGTGACATATAGGGCTCCTGACGGGACACAATCACCTGAACAGGCACATGGCCCTCAACTTCGTCACACCTTCTCACAGAATACCCTGCATAGGTGCACCAGGGGAAGAAAGCTTTCGGGGGCGGCGTAATGAACCCAGAGTACGTCAAAAAGATTCAGCCAGGGAAACTGCTGACTTACGCCATGGAAGCTGGCATGCCCAGCTGAACTCAGATACGTAGGTGCACAAAGGGTCCAAGCAAAGATGCATACGTGCAGGGGTTCAAAAACCAGCTCATCAGTGCCAGGAAGTGAGTAAGTGAGTAAGAATCGTCTTTTTTCAGCCTAGGCAGTAAGGTTACAGGTAGTGTCACGGATGAAATTGAAATTGAACCCTCACGTTATTCAATAAGAATTCTCAAAAGGAAAAAAAGCTTCAGCAGACATATCCCAAAATTAAAAGTTTGTAATTATGCTTACAGTATCCTACTCACATGAAAAAACTTTTGATAGTAATGTATATTGGAATTCGTTTCTGGTGTTGAGTGTATTACTACAAGAAATATGTAAAATGGCATACTCTAGCGAAGTGACGTGACTTACGATATCTGTCGCACACGAAGCACTTCGAAACAAATGGTCGCCTGTTTTCTCGATATAACTGGACATATCACCATAAATCCATTAGAGCCAGGTAGAAAGATCAATTCTGAATGGTACACCAGCATTTGCCAGAAGTAGTTGAAAACGTCAGTGAAACCAATCGCAGAAGACGAATCATTCTCCACTACGACAATGCAAGCTCTCACAAAAAACGTTCTTGAGCAGTCATAATACAGGGTGCTAGGTAACCATACGCCAAAAATTCAAGGGGTTACCCCTTGACCTAGTGTAAGAATATTTTGTCTCATGATGATTTTCGAAAAACCCCTTTGTTTCGAAGAAACAGGGCGAACAAAATTCCTATTGCAAGAAATGCAATAGGAAATTTTCATAATATCGTTTTCAACATCAGTTCTTATTGAATGTTTGGGTGAGAATTGTAGGTGACTATCTGACCGATATTTCTACCACAAAGACTTACTAGCGAAGTGGGTCGCAAGTTTTTGGAAGCAACGCTGCCTGAGTCTCTGGAAGATGTGCCATTGGCAACAAGACTGGAAATGTGGTTTATGAACGATGGTGCACCACCCCTATTTCAGTTGGGATGCTAGTGATATTTTATCAGCAACATACGGAGATCGCTGGATTGGTCGAGGTGGGCCACAAGCATGCATGGTCTGCTCTATCCCCGGACCTAAACCCCCCTGAATTATTTCTCTTGGGGATATCTGGAGTCATTATTCAACATTGGCAAATTTGGATGATTTACGAAGTCGGATAATTGCTGGGTGTACCTCTATTAGAAACGTCCCTGGTATGTTTCAAAGAGTATGGCAGTCCATAAAGAGGATATTGAATGCTTGTATCCAGGCTGGAGGAAATTATTCCGAACATTCACTGTAGATTAAGCAACTTCACATGTACTTTTAGATGAGAAAATGTTGTTAATGTTTTTCTTTCGCCATGTATCTTTTAAAAAATAATTTTTTCCGAATGTATACCTAACACTCTGTATAGAACTGTTGGTTATCCGCCGTAGAGTCTTTGTTTGCCACTCAATGATTTCCCCTCATTTCCGCAGATCAAAAATGAATTGCGAGTTGAACGTTTTTCGACGCCAGAAAATCGGAAAATTGGAATGGAGAAAGTGCTTCAAAAATTAGTTCAAGCGCATGCAAAAGTGTATTGATCTCAATGGAGAATAGTTTGAAACACAGTAAAGCCATTTCACTCACAAGTATTCCAAAGTTAGTGTCCTAGTCAAAGTTTTGTTAAAATATTGCTAGTACTTATATTTTTAGAAAAAAATTTCGAATTTCATTTCGAAGTTGTGAAGGTAAAATTTAAAAAAAGATTCAAATCATACCACAAATAAAAAAGTAACAAGGGTGTCTGCTTCCAAATGTGTCACTCTGTTTACGTTTTTCATTAATATTTAGTTGAGAACAGGTCCGAAATCATACTAGAGCAAATGTCAAGCAGCAAACTGTTCTCTTGATCTCTCCCAACCCCATATTTAGCTAACCCCAAACCCAACCACAAATTATTCGGCGATGCAACCCCAAATCAGTATCAGTAACTCGCTGCCCACGTCAAACAGAGCTCGCTGGCAGTCATGTTTGCCCTGTTTGCAACTTGCAACGCAGGTGATTTTCTGGATTGTGTTTGCCGTGCGGAATACCAACAATAGCCGACAGCCAGCAACTATCAGCAATAACATTAATTAGGTGTAAAAGCGGCAGAGGCGAACCAAGGCGTTCACTTGTCTTTGAACGCTTCTCTCTGTGTTCCACACGAACCGAACTAGTCATGCATGATTCGTAATTATTCAACGTTACGGGCAACACAAAAGCTCTTTCCATATGCAGGTAATATACAGTGGGTCGCACTGCTCATGGAAACATCCCCGTAACATCCGGAACTGACCTAATTTCTGACGTAAAATTGCAGAATTTGCACAATCCATACCTTGATATGTATATTGATATAAAATTGATCAAAATGACCTCAAAGCTCTCTCATGCTGAAGGTATTTCGTCTACAATCCAAAAAAATTGCTTGGCTTAGAAAACCTTAACATGATCAACATTGTAATTGGTCTTCGCTTGCAACATGAAATCATTTCAACTGGAACAGCAGATAGGTAGTAGATATTGCGTCGCTTGAGACCACTCCCTCCACTTTCGCTTTCCACCCCGCCCCCTCGCCATCAACCAGTCGGAGCGCGCCGAGCTGTCACCTGACACTTTCGGATATATGTCAGTTGTTCTGTCTTCCGTCACCTCCTCACCTGTCTTCGCATCGTTTGGTCATCTGTCATCATGTGCGGAAAAGCATCACTTTCAGTACTTGTTGTGTAAATAACTATTTTGTTGATAAATATGCCCACTCTTTTTTCCCAAGAGTGAGTGCCATCATTCTTGTAGAAAAAAAATGGGAGGACTCACATGAGAATGGATGCGGTGAGTCAAGTGTCTGTTATATACATTTATTACAGCAAACCTGCAACGTCTCTAGACCTTTAAAAAAAATGTTTCTTCTTGCTCTGCAAACCAGACCTCCACAGCTTTTATCACCTCCTCGTTGGAAGAAAATTTACGAACTCTTAAACTTTTTTTCAGTTGAGGAAAGAGATGATAGTCGGACGGAGCCAAATCTGGTGAATAAGGGGGGTGTTCTAGTAATTCAAACCCTAAATGAGATTTGTGTGCAGGGGCGTTGTCCTGCGAAAACAAAACACCTTTGGATAGCTTTCCGCATCTTTTCACTTTAATTCTTTCCCGTAGAGTGGTCAGTAATGTCGAATAGTAATCTCCAGATATTGTTCTACCCTTATCCAAAGAATCAATCATAATTACTCCATGGCAATCCCAAAAAACTGAAGCAAGAAATTTTCCAGCAGATTTTTGGACACTAAACTTATTAGGTCTTGGAGAACCGGAGTGTCGCCATTCCATCGATTGTTGCTTTGTTTCTGGATTGTAGAAATTTACCCAAGTCTCATCTACATTTACAATTCGGTTTAAGAAGTCTACATCGTTTTCAAATCGAGCACAGATCGAACGCGATGCTACTACCGTTGCACGCTTTTGGTCAACATTTGGGGATCCATTTTGCAGCAATTTTTCTCATGTCCATATTGACGTGAACTATATGATGAACGCGTTCGTATGAAATATTCAGTGCCTTAGATATCCGTTTTAGCCCAATTCGACGGTCTGTTAAAATCATGTCATGAACTGCATCGATATTTTCGGGGACTGACACAGAAACTGGCCTTCCCGATCGGTCATCATCTTAAATGGACAATTTACCTCTTTTGAAGCTTGCAGTCCAAATTTGCACGGTCGCATACGAAGGACATTGATCACCAAGGGTATTAAGCATATCTTTGTAAATCTGCTTACCTCTTAACCCTTTTAAATACAGGTGCTTGATGATGGCTCGATACTTTAATTTTTCGATTTTCACAATTTCGGTGGACAAATTTTTCCTTTTAATTTATTGCGTAACTCTGGTTTACTTTTTTGACGTCAAACTTTACACTGATAAGTTATTGTTCGTTGCTATGGTAAAGCAATATATTGTTTATGCAGGGAACTGGTCTAGGCTAACTAGATATCAATACATCCTCGTATAAAGCGTAAGCAATGTATTTGTAGTGCCTCCATTTTCATCTGTAGAGCGTGGAGCAAAAATATATAAAATGGAATCTGATATATCTGCCCTTTCGCATATAGATCGACTGATTGCTTCGAGCTGCAGATAAGTGTTGAAAAAATTGGCTGAGCTGTTGCTGAACGAGCCAGAACTGATCTTCAACGCTGCCATCAAAACTACCTGATTTGGAAGAGCTATCCTCGTGGATATGAAGGATTGCAACGTAATTTCAGTCAATCGAGCCACCTCAGCTCTAAAGAATAACTTGGAAAAACTTACAAAAAGTACTCTACTGTGGGGGGCAAGAGATATCGATGTTACATAACTCTAAATTCAATATCACGATATCATTGGATTTTTTCTCAATATAGGAAAGACTGATCTCCGTCGGCAATCTTGTCAAACATTTTATAAAATTCATTCTCTTTCTTCTGGAAAATCTTGTGTTATATCAATCTGTAGACAAAGAACCACTGCCACGTCCATAGCTTCGTTGATCTCATTTTCTCTGAAATTATTCCAGTAACCGACATGTGGTTTGTGTTTGGAAAGAATTTTCATTAAAATCCCCGGTTGATAAAACTCTGAATGAATGCTCACATTCACTCCTCCTTTATTATTCTTTCACATGCAAGATATTGTAAGTTGAATAATTCCTATTCAAAATCAGGTGTGGTATTGGCAATATCCTGTAGGTGCGCTCAAATATAGTGGAGAGGACAATGGAACAATATATTCAACCCACTTCATTAAAGTGGAGCATACAACGACTGAATATGTGCAAGTAATTTCGAATTATTCACTGCTGAATGATCGGGAGCTATCAGAATTATTATCGATGTACCTCGTGAATCGCTCACGGGTTGCTTTATGGATGTTTGATTGATTTCAATAGGGCGAATCTGCGGTCAAACCGCTTAGTGCCACGATGGAATGAAAAACTAGTTCCATTCAGATATTATTGGCGAAATTGATTGAAATGCCTCCCCTTCGGGATGTGTGATTTTTTCAGATTAATATGGATGAACATGGTGAAGAACACAACAGCACAACCTTTTTATTATAAATGCTTCCATTCTACCGCTTACAGACCGGAATCCACGAAAATGCAGATTTCATTATTCATTATCGTTCAAGTTTGAAAACAACTTGAAGGAATATTTGAATCGTCGAAATCAATACGATGAGAAAAAAATCTGGAAGTTATTGTATTACCTACTTTCTCGAATTAGAGAGTGTATCATAAATCTGAAACATACATTTGTTTTTGTTTTTTTTTTTTTGTTGAATTGGATCACTAATTTTTCTTGATTCTTTTTCTTGTGGGCTTCTCAATTCATCCTTCTTTCTCAGGAATCAGAAATATCCTAGATACAAATTGATCCGAACTTCATTGCTGGATCCTCCATTTTTTCCACACGCTAGCAAAACTAATTGAAATACTTATAAAAAAGCATCCTAATAAATCCTTAGAAACGAATATTTTGATGTAATGTTCAGTACAGATTCCAAGAACGGCAAAATACTCATCTAACGATGATATATTCTCAATAAATGGACGTGAAGTGGTTGCGAAGATATTCTGTTATTCATCTATAGGGTGTCCCATATAAAACTCCGCGGGCAAATATCTGTAAAATGAAAAAGTATATCCATATTTCGTGAAATCAGATAATTTTAATGTCGAAGGATCCTCTTATTTATGTAGAGATCCATCACTAGATGTCATCCGTCAGGGCGTCACGACACCGACGCCAATTTTTTTGTATGGCATCCCAGATTTTTCAATGCTATTAGATCCTGCATCAAATTTTGAATCAGGCCACGAATGAGTTGAAATAAAAAGCAGTAAAACTAGTTTGATAAAATTCTATCGATTATAATTGCATTGCCTGTTCAGTTTCTTTTAGTTATGTGTTCCTGTAAAATCGCAGATATTAGATACAAACTAAAATAAATGTTTCAAATTTGAATTAATTAGTAAGTGTTCCTTTACTCAGAATACACATACTGTATCTTTTGATTATTTCTCCATTCGTGACAGCTAAAAGTGTCGCTCGGGATATGGAAGCACATACATTCGTGATACTCCTCTATATTTCGTGGACTATATCCCCACAAAAAGAAATTCAGTGGAGTCATATCTGGACTTCGAGCTGGCCATGGTTTTGTACCTTTATTTCCAATCCATTTTTTATTGAAAGTGTCATCCAAATATTGGGTAATTATTCCATTATTATGCGGAGGTGCCCCATCTTCTTGAAACCACGTACTAAGTCGAGTTTCTAGTGGTAAATTCTCCAAGAGATTCGGCAACACATGTTGGAAGAATTCCATCGAGAATTCCTTCGAAAAAATGAGGCCCTATCAAATAACCATCGTTAGAGTGATGTTTCGTTCCTTGAATCCAATGGGGATTCACGTCAGACCAATAGTGACAATTATGTTTGTTTATTAATTATACCGTTATTATGGAAACGGCTTTCATTACTCCATAATATTTTGTTCAGAAATTGATTATCATCATAAATACGGGTGGACAACAATGCAATGAAGTTCAATCTCCTATCAGCATCTCCTAAATATTGGAATAGATTATAGTTATGACAAATAAAACATAAAATTCGAAAATTGAACCAATTTTCAATTTCACGAGAAATCAGCACAATGGCACATCGATGAACACTAGTATTATTGCATTTATTTGGACGCTTTTACGGCCCTTTTCATGATAGACAATGAAGTTGCTGTGGTGCAGCAGTATTCAAAGAAAACTATCAGTCTAGTATATAGATGAATTCAGAATTTTATGCAGAATCGCAAGAGGCAATAAAAAATCTGGAGTGCCATTAAAAAAAGTTGGTGTCGGTGTCGCGACCCCCTAAGAGATGACGTGTGGCGATGGATCTCTACGTGAAGAAAAGGATCCTTTGACATCAAAATAATCTGCTTTCACGGAATATGGATATCCTCTTTAATTATCCAGATATTTGCTCGCGGAGTTTTATATAGGACACTCTGTATAGCTTTTGATTTGAAGAGAAAAAATTGTCCAAAACTTCTTCAACACCATCCAGCACGAACGACAGCCCTCAAAAGTCGAAACTTGTGCGAGGTAAAGATTAACGAGGTCCTACCATTTAACGTGCGATTCCTATCACGAGACCAGTGACCATGCTGGGATTCGAACCCACGTCCATCTGACTGATAGACTGGCGCTCTACCATCATGACCACTGCGGCCCAATGACCAAGCAACTATAAAATTTTAACGAAATCCAAAAATCATGGGTATTTTGGTTCATATATGGTATGATTATACTATATCAGGAGAAGTGGGAGAAGTCTCACGCATACATGCAAAGAAAGAGTTTTATTCCTGACTCATTTATCAACACTCTCATAATCCTGGCATATTCTTCGATGGAGGTTGAAGATAATCGGTTATACACACCCTGGATAGTATATACTTTCAAGTTCGAGTTCGCACTTCCACATTTGTGTTGTTAAAATTACAAAAATAATCCTTGATTATTTCTATATTTTCAGAAACCCCTCACTATCAGGAACGAAAGAAGATGAATTCATCATTTCATTTCATATCGTCAATACATTCCAGGACCAGGATAACATCGTCATGATATCAAAGTCAAGAATGAACCCCTATTTCAGTGTGCACGGCTCATACACGTGTGTCGTACCTACTGTCATTGCATTATTGTTAGTGTATGATTTTATAGAAAGTGGGCTTGGAATCAAAGATTCTTTGTGTTCCACCTCGGATTTTTATATAAATAATTATTTTTTTTCACCTGTACATGTCAAGTCAAGAAGTCATCTGTCGAGTTTCATACTGCTACAGTTCATCTTTCACGTTTAGCAAAAATTTATCTGAGTTACTGGACTGATACAGTGATATTTTTTTTCATAAAAAATTCTTTTCGAAACAAATTTTTGTTTTCATATCATCAAGTTCACTGTCAATCACTCTTCAAATTTAGGCAAAGCTCCATTTGATCCTGGAATATTTATTCACCTGGAAACTTTCATATTGTGGGATAAAACGAATCGAACCGAATTTCGAATGAAACAATCCGATCTGTTGAATTAATATGAATAAATACCTCTAATCCCCTTCCGAATATCGTGCTTGTAGCAATTTGGACCGTGAATAATTAAAATGATTGAAACCGCCAGAAACTCGGGGAATCATGTAAAATTTACTGGAACTCAAACCGCCAATCGGTTAGGCAACACGAGCGAGGTTCGAATTTTTCAATAATGTAGAAGGATACGCCAAACTTTACCCAACACGTTTACGAAGTTCATCTTATGCATGAGTGACTACCGACGCGGGAAACATTTCAGTAGCAGATTTTCAGAGACTTCAGATGCTTGATGAACGAAAAATTGTCTAGTGTTTACTTCAAACCTTCCATGCGCGATGATTCGAAGAAAAATTGAAAATCGATGCACTCCACCCATATTACAGTGCCAACTATTAAAATTCGTTCAGTAAAATTCGCATCATATGAATTTCTTTTTGTTACTTCTTGGCACGGAATTTTTTCTCGAAAAGAACGTATGAAAAAACTCATGAAATAGATTAAATTTTTTCAAATTTGAGATAATTTTTAGATTCTCAGTGATTTTATCACCGTTTTAAGCTTTGGAAATGTACCACAACTTCGTAATTTTTTTGGTTCTACGCAAAATGAAACTCTGTAAGATATCATATGTTTAAAAGCCGATTCAGATACATGCGTGCATTTTCAAACTCACATGTCCATTCAATATGCCAAAATTTTGAAACTCAATTGCTTTGAAATGCACCCACATTACCTTTTTCACTGGTAAAGTCTACTAAAATATGGAGGAATTTTGTAATTACATCCTTATACCTCGGAGGGTTTAAAAAAAAATAAAAAAACAACTTTCATGGTAATTATAAAAATCATTATATGGGCTTTTTTTTTGAAGAAAATACAAGTAGGTGAAGTTTCAATGAACTAAAACTGAGGTAAGTTCAGTGAAAATACAGCTCATGACCAGTTTATTGGAGGGTAAGAACGAATTACAATTGTAAAAAATTGAGCAACTGAATTTGGACCATTGAGATTGCTGTATTGAGGCTGACGAACAAGATACTGGAGTAACCTTGGGCAGTAACCATCAACACTAAAACCTGCTGGGGTGGTACTATTGCATTGGCATGTCGTCAATAGTTCCTAATTAAATAGTCCTGTGTCTTTCACCGGGTTCAGCAGTCTATTTACTAGGTATTTTAGATTCGTTCCTGTTCCTAGGTTGATTGATCTGACCTCATCGTATGTTGGACCATGAAGTGTGCTCTTTATGTTTTCTCATTGTGTGCGAGTATTTTTTTACGCCGTAGTGTTTGGCTTAAGTGACTCACAATGGCTGCAGTCTGTCAATGCCCTTTGATTTGGTCTTTGCCAAAAATGTATTGGGTTCTCGCATAGGTCCTGTGAATGGTGATTAAAATTCTTGCAAGTTGGTCTGCTCTTTTATTGCCCTCTATTCCTTTATGTTAAGGTGTTTTCAGTTCATTGGGTTCCTGAAGACATTCCCAAACTTGTTTGCACTTCAAATGTATCTAATTCAGAGCTTTTATTGAGCTCTGAGTGTCGAATAGGATGTAGGTGTATTCCATACCCACCATAAAGATTCATTTGCAAACATGTTCTTATGACATGTGGCGAAGCTTGGAATACTGTGGTATTCTTGCCAAGTGTTCCTACATCAGTTTTTCAGATCTCTACATGCCAGATTATGTTTCCAAATGATTATTATTCTTCTCTCGAGTCCCATGCATTCCATTGAGCTGTATTCTGAATGGCTTTCGTATGAGCATTGGGGTAAATAAATGAAGATATATAGGCGGCCAGAACCATAAGCATGAGGGCTTCTCAATCGAGCCCGTTATACACCCGCCGCTGCTGGGATTTGGTTCAATTTTGAAGTTAGCTTATTTAGGAACGGATCCGTAAGTGAGACAGCTGCGTAATATCTTCACAAGATGGGGGATTGGAATATTTTTGCCCTTTTCTAGTAAAGCTGGAGATATACCGTCTTTTACGGGATATTTAAAAGGTGAAAAACACTGAATTACCCAGTTCGATCTTTCGTAAGCCACAATCCCAGAAGCCAACTTGTAGTCAATCTTTGTATTGGTTGTAAAAAACATATCAAAAAATGAAATTCCTCAATAACATCAAGCTTTCAATCAATACTTACATTTTACAATTCCAAGTTTGACCAACTTCCTATTGCCTATTATGTGAATCAAATTAATCGAGATGGTTTGTTGAATACAATGGGAGTTAATGCGATGGCAATTTATAGTTTCAAAATCCTTAGTCCAACCGAAGCAAGCGTAAATGACCAAAAAATGTAGGCCTCTTACTTATCGATGGTCACATTTGAGCTCGTCAAACTGTTTTGTTTTTAATATGTGGGATTGGAAAAAAAAATTAAAAATCACACTCGTTCTCATTTGAAGTGTATCGAATTTCAGTGAATAGACAGCTCTTGTTTTTCTGTAATTCATCATTCTTTAGTAAACACGAAAATTTGGGTTTTTCTCCAATAATTACTATTGTTTTCAGTTACAGGGAAGTAATCACAAAGTCACTCCATATTCCAACAACTGATCCACTACTGAAAAAAATGCGTTAGTTTGCTTTTTGAAAAAAAATTTATTGAATTTTTGAGAGAACCAAATTCAGTATCCATCTGCGTATACCATGCATACAGTTTTTGAAATTTCTCAAAAACTTTGGAATGCACTTTGCCTGATTTTTTAAAATTTTGAAAATAGTTGGCTTGAATTTTGAGAAACCATTTCGTTACGATTTCTCTTATAACCGGAAGTTGCAATAAAACTGTAATTATTTCATCTCATTTCCTTGGAAAACTTTTGTATTAAAATTTTCCACAGTGACTTCCCAAATACATATCGACCCAACTTCTTCCAAAGAACACTGTATAAGTTTGACTCCCTTTAGGTTATATTTGAAAAATCGCCTGCGAGTTTTTTTTATTCGGATATAAAAGTCCATCAATGTGAAAAGCACTCCTTGTCTCCGTTGGATCGTCCGAGAGTCTCAATTAAACAAACAACTGGCAGGGTGGAAATAACCAACTCAGGTATTTATGAAAAATCCCAGATACTCGAAAAACGTAGCTGGAGGCAGAATTGCTTTTTTTATAGAGTACACAAGGCTCGTCGTGAAGGAACGTTGAGTTATTTATCAGATGGCTGATAGTTTATCGCAGACGTGGAGAAAGGCATTTTTAATAAACACTTATCTCAGCTTAGTCTCATAGGAGAGATGCGAAGAATGATGTTCGACAGAGACCAGTCGACATAAAAGTTATAAAAACAGCAGAAAAGCTATCCGGCGACAAGATAGAAGAGATATTGTTGGCTCCGCCATGTTTTTATCCTCGCTGAAGAAAAGAAAACTTGTCGTTGCATTATTATCTCTGAGGAAATGCGAGTTGTTTTCCTTCATCAAAATATTCCAGTGTAGTTGAACAGAGAAAAGAAAAAGTTATTATACAGAGCACTATCGAAATAAATATGAAATAACGATATCGGTTGTAGAGTATTTCAATATGTAATGGGACGAATGAATCCATCCAAGAGTACAAACAAAGTTATTCGAAACCAATTTAAACCGTGCGAAATCCGAAGTTTTTTTCCATATGGGGATTTTGAAGCCCTAATTTGAAAACTTTCAGCGTATTTGTTATTTTTTCAAACCTTCAACGGCAAAACAAAATTATTATATTGAAAAATATTTCACCCAATTTCATTTAAGCGATCTGGATATGCTTGGAGAAGAAAGTAAAAAAGAATAACGGGCAACATTTGAGATTACTATAAATATTTTTGTTTTTGTTTTAATAAACGATAATATGATGAAATGAAAATTTGGCTACTTACATATTGCGTACTTCTGAAAATTCAATGATTTCATGAAATTTCACCGACTTGTTCCTGACCGACAACCTTAAGGCTAGAAGCAAAACAAAACATATCGGTGAGGGTTACCAAGAAGCACGGGACTCTTCCTCGAAAAAAGTTGCGAAAACTCACGAAAATAAAATCAGAAAAATCTATAAAAATAGTAAAAAACATCGGAAAGTGGAATAATTCAATATCGAAAAATGTTGGCACACCGTCAGCCTGAAGGCCAGATAAAAAAAACAATACACAAATTGATGGTTATTTGGAAATAATTCAAAATACGATCACAGACAACGTCACCCAACGACAGTCAAGATGAGACACAACCACAGATCAACCAACATGAAGTTTTTCACGTTTAACCATTCTATACGACGTATTCATTCTTTTTCTATCGAATTCAAACAAATACATTTTTTAAACATTGCTGATAATAGCGAAATAATTGAATTAATAACACTGAAATTTTGATCGCAGATTCTAAACCTTAAGTAATGGTTACTGAAAGTTCATGTTAGCGCATCTTTATTCAGACATGTTTCGTTAGGAAAACGACGAGTCAAAATCGTGATCAACGTCTGCCTTATAACCCAAAAAGTCATCATGTAAACCTTTCACACTTTATAAATTCGTGCTGTTCCATTTTAGGAAATTATGATCTGTTTTTCAAAGGTTCCTCCTTGAATTCTTCAAAACTGTATCCTCTTCTTGTCGATACTGAATGTGGAGTCAAAATTCATTAACTAGCTTTCAACAAGCTCCCACTCTCTTCTTCTCTTTTGGCACCTGTACACATTTATTTCCGAGTATGCCCACTAATTCCCCCGATATCATTGCTGGCGGCCTCAATGGCTCATGTCTCTTGTCAATTCACACCGAAATTATTATCCGGGGGACCATTACGGTGTAGTGAGTTGAAACACGGCCATCAAAGCCCATCCATTCCGAGAAGGGTACAATGGATGGTCATTCTACGATGCGGTTTGATAAGGGCGTTTCCTACGTAGCGACGTCCACAGTCTACACACATATTTTGTCGTCTGCAAACACCGGGCCTCGCCGTACTGGAGATCTTTGCTGGATGTGTGTTTGCGTTGTCTAAGATTCTGTTATATATTGTTTGGCGGAGCGATCGATGTTATATAATATCGAGTCGAAGCGCTATGACACGACCTCATGCATTAATTCATGAAACGCTACGAAATTCAACTCTGTATAGGGAGAGATAACTGTATTGAAACATAACATTTGGTCTTTTTGTGTATTCGGGATCAAATGGGAAAAGAATTGTTTCTGTCGACGTTCGTCACTGGGATCCCTTGAGCCGTGAACGATGTGAGTTAAATGCGTGCATTCCAGGATACTTCTTGATCTGTATTCCGTCGAGAATTCAAGTGTGCAAATTCTTCGTATACGGAGACCGTCCGGAAACTTTTCAAATTGTGTCTACCAACAACAATCCACTGATTGTTTCCCATGATAAATGCTTTATTGAAATATTACCGAGAAATTTCCACCTTAATTTTGTAACAAATCGGAGGTGGTGCTGTAGGTTTTCCGGATTTTCCTAAAACATCAGTAAGTCGCCCCGGAGCGCCACGGCAAATAATAATAATAGCCGTCCTCTACCCGCACAGGCTATGACTTTGGGTACACTCAACGAGTGTTTATGAGGGTGTATTATTATATTATTATTATAATAATTGTATCTTATTATTTCCATTCGTGAAGAGCCAAATATGGCGAAAACTGGAATTATCCAGCACACTCCAACTCGTTCATAATATGCCGACCGAATATTAACTTGGGATGACTCACTTAACTGAGAATTACAGTGCCATTGTTTTCAAATGGAAAACTGTCCTGTTTTAGATGCAGGTGACCAAGTACAATAAACTCATTTCGTTCCCCCAGTTTCTTACGAAGTATACAATCCTTTATATATGGAAATACATATAAGACAGTGCAATTGTCACTTTGACAGCAACAAAAGTTAGCTGCAACTTTTACAGCGACAAATGCACTAGTAGTTTTTAAAGTTATTAATTTTTTTGTCAATTATCTCGGTGTTGGTTGCCAAAATAAGTAAATTGACATGTTTGTCAACAATTTATTGAATTTCTGAGACAATTAGTCGATTCGGTGAGTCTACAAACGCCGAAATTAGTAAAATTTTTGATAACTGTGTGCCTACTAATACAGTTACAACGCAATCATCAACCTGGAAATAATTTTCTACGTTCTGCGATGCAAAATGATATAAATATGAGCCACATAGTAAAAAAAGATTTGTTGTACCAACAATTAATTTTTGGTCAAATTATTTTTGTTACTTTAAATAATTTTTCACAAAATTAACAAGATATATGTTTATTTGAAAAAAGCAACTTATTTAAATCAACAAAATATTTTGGTTGATGTTTTAGTAAAAATGAACAAAATTTCACTTCGCCCAACAATACTTGCAGTTGTCACAGAAAGAAAAATATTGCTTTGAAGATATTTTTGATTTTATTTGACAAAAATAACAACAAATATTTACAAAATATGTTTATTCATTTCCATTAATATATCTTTTGATACATAAAACCGGTTGTTTTCTTCACTGAATCACTTGCATATTAGAAACAAATTCCATATCTTGTTAATGCAACAATTCCATTTTGTTGCTTTAGAGTGCTTTCTGAGGTTTTCTAGAGGTGGCGTTGCGACTGTCTTCTCCACCGACGCCGCATCCACCTCAGATAATCAAAGTATCAGTGAATTGCGTGGCATGACCAAGGACGTCGACGACTATAAAAGTTGTCGGACCTACCTTGCACCGAAGTAGTATGTTAGTGGTCAAGGCAACAGTTTTTCATTAAACTATCCAAATTTACTCGATGAAATACAAACCT
The DNA here is from genome assembly GCA_958502065.1 of Chrysolina americana. Classification (NCBI taxonomy): domain Eukaryota; kingdom Metazoa; phylum Arthropoda; class Insecta; order Coleoptera; family Chrysomelidae; genus Chrysolina; species Chrysolina americana. The sequence continues at coordinate 101,733,181 of OY293411.1, forward strand.
CTCGTATGAGTAAAAAACAATCGTCAGACAAAAGAAATACGTCATATATGGATAAGTATAAATAAAGATGTCTGAAAACCCTGGTTAACGTCAAAACGAGGAAAAAGCAATGATCTGGTTCAATTGAAATACAATGAATGCACTGAAATTTGGATAGACTGTTTATAAAACTAAATAATTGATAGTGGTCATTCCCAGCCAAATGAAGGATAATTTTAATTACGAGACAAGCACTTGCAATTGGGTATTCTTCGAAGAACGTTGCACAAATATCTGTCAGTTGTAGTTCAATGTCCGTCGTGGTATTAGCCAGGGAAGTAGTTGTTTTCTGACAGATATTTGCCTTTATTTTTCCACTTGGTGAAAACGCGTAGAGAGAAGGGTACTCCTGTATTCTTTCAACATTGTTAATACCTCTCTGGCACAATATATTCGAACTCGTTCGAATTTTTACAGATTTCTCTTCCCTGAGACTGTGCTACTTGAGAGTGTTTTGTCTTGTTCCGTGCGGATGGCGCTTCGATCAACTTGGTTGTAGATCGTAGTGTTATCCGTGGAGAAATATCAGTTAAACAGTTGAATATTATTCATTTGGCAGGGACAGGACAATTATAATGTTGTCCGACCTACCCTGTCACTGATGAGAGGCAATAAACCTCGAAACATGCTTGTCTGCAGGTGGTCATTCCCAGCCAAATGAAGGATTATCTTCTGTTTAATTACGAGACAAGCACTTGCAATTGGGTCTTCTTTGAAGAAAGTTGCACAAATATCTGTCAGTTGGAGTTCAATGTCCGTCGTGGTCAACATTGTTGATACCTCTCTGGCACAATATATTCGAACTCGTTCGAATTTTTATAGTGAAAATTAAGTTATTCCTCATATTTGGATCAGAGTTGAAGCAAGAGATCTTATGAAATCTTATGAAATGAATATTCACATCTGGACTGTAACGACTTAGGACGAAGACTGCCTATTATTCTCAAGGCACTCTCGAATTTTTGAGATTCAATCTACCCCTCCTTCCTCAAAAACGGGGAGGCCTATTAAAATATCTTGCCTCTCACAGAATTATCAACATAAAAATATTGCTCTGTTCTACCAGAATATCCCTGTTTGGAAAGATTCAATTCACACTAGATTATTAAACACTTATTTCACAGATATGATTTATTCCTGTGAGGATCTTTTTGTAACATGTATTTTGAAGGGTTGAAAAAGTTGAAAACTCAAACAGCCTTTATGGATACAATAGCTACACGGACAATTATTTTTTCAACCGTAGACAGCATAGGGCTGATTGCCGTATGCTGTATCACTTCCGTCGAAAATAACGTCACCCTTATTCGCCATTTCCGTAGTTTTGCTATTACCAAGCAATAGCAAAATAACGGAAATGGCAAATAACGGTGACGTTATTTTTAACGGAAGTGATACAACATAGGGCTGAATATTTCAATTTTCATATGACAATTTCGAATAAAATTTCTGGTCCTATTACGTTTTTTATCTGTATGAGTAGTTACATTAGTGTCACATAAAAGTCTCTGATATATGCACTGCAACCAAGTCAGTGTAATTTCGTTGTATATTAAATTTCGTTAAACTCGCTTTCATTGCTACAATTTCTTCACCTTCAGGTTTCCACAGGAAGAATATAATCTAACAAATTAGCATAGAAGCCAGAAGGAAGAATTTTTAAGTTTTGTTTAATCAGACCATTTTTGTATCTGGAATTGTGAAGCTTTTCATCGCTATAAATCATCCGAAGTGCTCTGGAACAATATTTAAAATCCAGCGGCTTTGGCTCCATGAAGTTTTAACATCAGTGATAAAAACTATAATGCTCGGAGAAACTTTTCTGCTTTAAAATGGACGATCAGAGTATAAAAATCTAGTTGTGTCATGCAAGATACAAACTATCGTTAAACCCGAGTGTATTGGTCAAGTAAAAATATAACTCTAAATTTTTATTAGGGGTTGGAAGTTTTCAATTTCCAGGAACTGGGCGAATAAAGATCCTTTTCTCTTTTATTCAAATAAGTTTAAAGAAATGGAAACATCACCGTAAAAATAGATTCACATCTGTATGCAAGCAATTCGGGCGATTATAATTTTTTTGTACTTCCATATACTTTACCGTTTTCTTTTGCACAATAATAATTCACAAAATGGGTAAGAATCGATACCCCATCGGATATTTATTAGGAAGTAAAAGAAACAAATGATACCGTTTACCATGGGAATTCAAAAGTCAAAAATAATTCAGCTAAGCAATATTCATGAAATACTTAATTTCCAAAAGTAGATAAATTTTTTTCGATATTCTTCGTAAATCTTGGGAATCAGTTCGTCGAAATACGTTTGAGGGACATTTGTGATGTTTTAAATAATAAAAATAAAAAAATTTCGAAAAAATATTTCAACTCGAAATTGCAGAGGTTCCGTAAAAAGCCTACGAAATCTCTATTTGACCCGGAATCGATTTCAAATTTTGTGGGGAAAAATCGAAGGGAGTTTTTTCCCAGATGTTATTGCTCTTAACTCCGTATGAACGTTTTATAGTCTAGTCAACAAGTGCCATTTAGACCAACTTTTTTCAGCAGTCTCCGAAAATTATGATTGAGGTGTCATTCGATTCGGAATGACATCCAGATGATTTTTGAAAAAAATGAAGTTCCGCATGAAAAAATTGTAAAAGTTATTAACAATTAACTAAAAAAAAAGATGGCTTTAGTATTTTGTAAATATCTCAAAAACTAATTAAAATTTTTTAAATCTAAAAAAAGATTCAAAAAGAGGAGGAAATTTCCTAAAAAAAAAACTCAATTCCCGGAATTGTAGCATCAATATTTATAATTTTCCCAGAGGGATGAAAATACGGCCGAAAACGGGTACTCTGGCTCGGGCAAGCCACACCCACTTTGGACACTTTAACAATAAAAATTATTTTAAAATACTAAATATGAAAATAAAAAATTGGAAAAATTCAGGCACTAACTGAATAGATTAATGAACAATAATCCGCTTGAAAAAAATTTTTATCACAATTTTTCAATTAGTTAATCAATAGTTAATTAATAATTTTTTTCTGCTTGAACATGAACATTGCAAGTGTGATAATTGTTAAACTATAAATTTAAGATTTTTTTCCTCTTTTGGAGCAATTCTTGAAAGGCTTCAGAATAGAACCTCGTTGGAAAAATTAAAAAGTTTTTATTTTTCAGTTTTTTATTAACAATTTTCGTTGTTGCAAAATTAAATACTTAAATTAATCATTGAAAAAAAAAATTTTTTTTAAATATTATCAATAATCCGTTTTTATGTTATCAGGAACTACATAGAAATAATTTTTTTAAATTTTTATCTCTAATTGTTTAAAAAATTGTTATAAACAAATGCGTTGTTTATAAGATAATTGAAATTTTTTTTATGGAATTTCAATCTTTGATACAAATAATGATTTTTAAAAGAAAAATTGTTCCTTAAAAAAATTTTTTTATTGCTTGAAAACGCATTTGTTAATTAACAATTATTTTCTCCCGCTTCTAATTAATATTAAGGAACCATTTTTTTTTAAATCATTATTTGTCTTTCTTTCTGATATAAAAAAAAAATTCCATTTTATTTAATTTTTCATTGTTTATGCAATAAACAATTTGTTATAAACAAATAAATTTTTACCTTATATTTTTTTTTCTATTCTAATTTCTGTCACAAAAACAGACATGATTTTTTTTCTTTTTTAAATTTTTTTTTATTATTTTTTATTTAATTTTTAAATATAAGTTCTCTCTAACTTCGTCATTCTTACCTGGTCTTCATCCTTAAAATTATTATAATTTACAAACTAATGGAGATACGATGAAAATATATAAGACCTATTTATTCTCCATTACATAAAAAACAAATTTAGCAGAAAAGTTTAGTTGTTACTTATTTATTTATTGAATTTATAGCAATTGTTGTTGAAAAATACTTAGGGAAAACAATTTTTTTTTGTTTTAATGCTTAAAAATCTTATCAACTATTAAAAATATGACTACTTCATTCAAGTATCTTATCAATTATTGTTCATTACTCAACATTTTTACTATAATTAGAATTATTATTAGGTGACCGTTGATAATTACTCGTAGATATGAGGGTCTATTATAATCAAATGAGATTTAAATGATAATATATATGAACGTGCATAGAATATTCTGTTCGTTGATAAATAATTAAATTTATTAGACTCTATTGTCTCAATAATATTTCAAAAGAAAAAAATAAAGATTGTCATTCATAAACTTTTACAAACATTAAAGAAACCGAACCTGAATTTTTTTTTGTAAATGGTCTCGACATTGCAGAGGTTCCGTAAAAAGCCTTTCAAATTTGTATTTGACTCGGAATCCGCTTCAAATTTCATGGGCATATACAAAAAAGGTTGAACTTCACAAATATAGAAAAAAATTGTTGAACAAATTTTTTTTCCAGATATTACCGCTTTCAACTCTGCGAGAACTTTTCAACTCGAAAATAGTTTTAGATACAGCAATTCTGCGATTGCCAATTGATTTCGGATGGCAAAATTAATATATTCTGGGTCGTTCATATTAGAAAAATTGCTTTTGATTTACGTAACCTATCCCAAAACCGTAAAAAATCATAATTTTTGTCGTATGCTGTTTAAAAAAAAAAAAATTAAAATTTTTTATTTGAGAATATTTCCTTTCTTTCTACTTGATGACATTCAGACGACGTAAATATAATTCTAACCAATAAAGTGAAGAAATACAAGTTGAGCATATTACAGGTGTTGAAGTGCTCGAGGTTGGGAGTTCTATCAAGAATACAGAAAAATACCTATTACAAGTTTCAAAAAGAAAAATTATTTTTGAAACTTTTGATTAACTACTAGTACAACACTAGTACTACTAAAGAAATACACTGTCAATTCTAGATTCTAGATCATCTTTCTATCAGTAAATCGCCTTTCAATTGTGAGAGTTTTTTACGTAACTCATCGACAGATCAATTTGGATCAAGCTAGTTGCATTAAGTTGGATCCCCTGCAATTCGGTAATCTGTTGGAAGATGAATATGTACCGAATATCACTGTATCCATCCATAGATGAACTTGTAACAAATTGTATTTAATCAATTGGTTTGACCAGATGTAATACTAAAGAAGCTAGCACAGCCACACACGAATTTCGACTCGGGATGGGTTGCATAATTTTAGGCTCATTTAAGGCTAATTTATTACCATATTCCCGAATTGTCTATAGAGCTTATTTAAGGCTAATTTATTACCCTTTTTGAAATTTTTTCACTCTTTTCTCTCATAGAAAAATCTGTGGCCGAACTCAGCAAAGCCATTTTTGAAACAACATTTTTCAGCGATTCGAAATAGTGATATTTAAGGAATATTTTTAGGTAGCTAGGGTACTACATGATTTTTAATCCTCGCGTTTTCGAAAAAAAAAATCAGGATTTATTGATTCTCGCATAGGCGATAATGTAATTATTCTGAACTATAATTACTTGAATATTTGACATGTCGAAACAATGATAACCATACCACCATAGCCAACATTGAATTTTTTTGATCAACGTTTTTTAAAACAAACCTGTGGCTTTGCTAGGTTTGGGCGAACTCAGCAGAGTAATTTTTGGAAAAACAACATTTTTAAAGATTCGTATATTCAAAGACTGTTTTTAGGATAATTAATTACCTTAGTTTCATATTTTTTGCCCTTCGCAATTTCGAAAAAAAAAACAGGATTTATTGAATCTCGCATAGAGGATGTTATAGATTATTCCAAACTATAAAAATTTGATGATCAAAAAATCAAGTTTTTTTCGAAAAAGCGAGGAGCAAAAGATATGAAACTAGGGTAATGAATTGGCCTAAAATTGGTCCTTGAATTCTACTATTTCGACTCTTTGAAAAATGTACTTTTTCCAAAATGGCCCTGCTGAGTTCGCCCGAAGCTAGCAAAGCCACGGGTTTATTTTAAAAAAAGTTAATCAAAAAATCAAATGTTGGCTATTCATCAATCATTCGATGGTAATCATCGTTCCGACATGTCAAATAGTCCAGTAATTATATTTTGGAATAATTAATTACATCATCGTCTATGCGAGAATCAATACTTAAATCCATTTTTTTCTCGAAAACGCGAGGAGTAAAAAATATGAAACTAGGGTCATTGATTAGCCAAAAAATATTCCTGAAATATCACCATTTCGAATCGCTGGAAAATATTGTGTTCCAAAAATGCCTTTGCTAAGTTCGGCCGAAGCTAGCAAAGCTACTGAAAATTAAATAGGGTAATAAATTAGCATAAAATAGGCTCTACAATTCGGCTATATCAAATCACATATTTTTTTTGTTTTTAAAATATGTCTCTGCTGAGTTCGATCGAAGCTAGCAAAGCCACGGATTTTTCTATGTAGGAAGGGAGCAAAATATTCTACAATACGGTAATAAATTAGCCTGAAATGAGCCTGAAATTATGTAACCCATCCCGAGTCGAAATTCGTGTATGGCTTTGCTAGCTTCTTTAGTATCCAGATGTAGCACATAATGGGAGAAAACTGCCAATTTCTTCAATAAAATCGTCAATAACTGATTTACGAATAGGTTTTGAGTCTGTTAATCTGAAAATTTGTAATCAGCGACATGAAAAACATAAGTTACCGTCAAGTTACTCAGAGGACCTCGTGTAGTTTCAAAACCCTCCAGCCAGCGAACTATTTCCTGACAAAGCTTAATGAACAACTTACGGTTCGAGAAAAACTACCATAGTTTCATTAAATAGCATTAATATCATAGAATTTGATGTGGGTTCAAATCATCCTCACTATACTAGTTACCACTTCAAAAGTCTTTCTTCAACTTTCAGTTACGCGATACGAAAAGTTTGCAGTTCTAACAAGATGAAAGAAAAACGTAAAGTGAGCATTCAGAAGTGAGAAAAGCAGCAAGCAAGCAAAGCTGCTGAATTAGCAGTTGTCGGAATCACATAATTTCTTATTCATGAACCTGGAATATTTCGAGTAGTTGCCGACATCAAGAATAATCCTCTCTCTCATCTGGATATTCAAATCGCAATTAAGAAACACTTAGGAATTTCAAAAAACAATTAAACGTCCATGAATAGTTGCAGGAAATTTTAATTTCTTGGATAATGGATTGAAGCTCATTGTCAAAGCTACGCGATACGAACTTGGTACGAGTTGGTTAATTTTGATTTTTGTAATGAAATTGAAAAACTTTTGCTCTGAATTTGGTAACTTTAACTGAAGTTTTTTTTCCGAACTGCCGGATATTCGAAAGATCTTTTACTACTATTTGGAAAAGGCATTTTATCCGTATATTCGTATAATCTGTTCAAAGAATTGAGATGAATATCCGTTTACTTGTACCTTCTTTTCAGCATTCCTTCTAGGCTTTATATGCCTTTCAAACGCACTGTATTTTTTGAAAAAGTATCCGAGCAGGTACTTAAAAGCAACTCAACCATCAGCAAACCCTCTCTACATATTTTACTTTGCCTCAGAAATACATGCCTGTTGACGTTCACAACTGTGCCTGTCGGCGTGCGTGAAAAACGCCGAGTTAAAAACTAATATTCCATCAAAAACAGCTCTTTATAACGCTGTGCATAACGATATGAACATTTATACTTATTGAAGTGAATAACCAACAGCGGGAGATGAAAATGTTCTGATGGCTATATTTGTCTGGCGTATGCTCTAAATAGTAATTAGCATTATTACCGTCATTATCATAACGAAACAAACAACAAACTGTGCTTTGTTGGTTCCCAAATACACAACAAACTACTAATCATATCTCCCATCATTCCACGAAGGATATCGTACGGAGCCCCATTTCATTTGATATTCAGTTTACCGCCCCGCATATCTAAATAATTGAAACGAAACCTAATCCCCAACTCATTATTATGTTAGTTTGTACTTTTCCGACCCCTTGCCTATTCCCCTTGTTTTGGTTTATAAATTGATCCCGTATAACCGCATTCTATCAAAATGTAAACATTAACGTATCCTACATTATTTATGCAAATAGTTCTACAGGAGTATATGAACAATTCCAAGTCTACCGCAAAGGAATTTTCTAATCCGCTCGTGAAAACAGAAGTGAAAATTGTTGGCATAATTCAGAAGTTCGATTCACAATCTGTGTTAAATAAATTTTTTGTAAACATTACATTCGCCACTCCATTATGCAGATACTTCACCATGATTGTGAAGGCTTTCATGATGATCTTCCGAATTGTTAGGCTCACTGGTTGCTGGGTATTCTTGACCCCACCCAAATTATCACTGCCGTCAACACCCTTCCAACCCAAGTCGATCAAGGAATCCACAAAACACTGCATAAGCAGAAGGTATGTGAATATGGACCAAATACATGGTCCGTATATCAAATATTAATCATCAGAAGACCTGCCACTAGCTTGATATCCCGTCTCCTAAGGGAAAGGATTCACTTTTTGAGTTTTGTAAACAGGTGGAGCTTCGATTGTCCCATGCAGGCATCATGTCCTCCTATGATTTTATGAGCTGTTTTTGTAACATTTCTTCCATTGCAGTAAAAGCTAGCCTGTCGGGAATTCCAAGGGTGGGGTCTGGTCCAATAAGTGATTTGTCTGATCCCTCCTTGGCAAGCCTGTCTGCTTCCTCGTTTTCGTGGACACCCGAGTGTCCTGGGACCCATAGGAGGCTAACTTTCCTTTTTTTGGTCAGGTTTCCAGATACCAGCTTGGATGTGATCCTGTGTGATCCTAGTGCCAATATTGCTGCTTTACTGTTCGAGCAGATTGCAATTAGTTTTTGACATCTACTGTCGAGATTTTCTTGGACGCAGGTGAGTAAAGCATATACTTCAACCTGAAACACTAAGGCGTGTTCGCCTGGAGAAATAGAGATTTCTTTCCTTAGTCCTCTCTCATATACCTCTGCTTCCTGACCTCGAGCCTATGCTGTCGGCCTCCTGACCTCCTGACCTCGAGCCTATGCTTTCGACAGGGGACACTCTTTATTCTGTCATTCCATTCTTCCCCCATGGAAATAACAATACAGAAGTGGCAGGGTGCTGTACCTTCTCATCAGTAATTGCCAGTGTATAGTCTTGGATGTCAGACCCCACGTTCTTCTGAACGCCCTTCTGCATGACCAGTAGGTACGAGCATGTGGTAATGATACAGGGTACACCATCAACAAATCACAGAGTTCGCTGTTACAGAACAGTGTACAAACCTCTTGTAGAATAAAATTATTCAAGGCGATATCCAAGCCAATTATGGAAAATACTCATACAGGAGGTCAATTTTTGTTCTGAAGGTGACTTCATTTTAATTATAATTTGCTGTGAAGCAGGTGGGTCATGGACTGAAGGATGGGAGGAAAAGGAAAAGTATATCTTATAAAGCAGCTTTGACACGATAAATTTCTGTTCATTCCCGTACTTAAGTGTTAAGGGTCGCTAGAATCAGCTCATCAGGTAAAATCCAAAAATATGAAAAAAAATACAGGGTGGTCCCATTGGAAAAACATTTTTTCACTTATTGGAAATGTGTGGAGAACACGGTATTTTAGACTGCAGTCGAAATTATTTGTTTTCAATTATATGATACCTTTCGTAGAAACACTTCTAGAACTTTGTTTGATTTTTTCATGGAAAAACATATCTTTTTTTCCTGCTCATACTCTGTAACTTCTTTATTTCAATTGTAGTTCAAATTACATCAAATTTGAAACAAAAACTGACCTCTACGATCATTTGTCATATTTTTTAAATATCGCCTGAAATAATTTCATTCCATAAGTGGTTTTCACACTGCATAATGTATGTAAAAAGCTTTCAAAAATATTTTGTTGCGTAATCTCCATACTCTAGTTCCCACGAAATGAAAAATTCTGTAATATTCTAAGAAAATTGTGAGAGCCGAGGGAAAGTAGATAAGAATTTGTACTCTTCTTGAATGTCTGCAAGCTGTATGCCTCAGGGAACACCTACTGAGGCAGTGAGTTCCAAAGATTCGCCTTTTGTTGGAAAAACGAAACCTGGGTAAGAGACATTCAGTCTCTCTTCAAAATGACAACTAAAGGATATGAAGACTGAGCTGGACGCTGGAACGCTTCATCCTAGTTCAGAAAAGCATTGTACATACAAATATTACCCATAGACAAATCTCCAACCTTTCTGCGATGTTACAGAAACGTAAGCGAGCATGTGAGTGAAGCGTCACCGACGAGACGACAGAATCTGAAAGTTTCAGTGTGTTTGGGGGCTGCACTCCATGTATGGGAACAGTATTCAAGGAAAAGTCGGATCCGTGCCTTGAAAATCATAATCAGTTGACCAAGACTGAAATAGCTCTTGGCACGAAACAGAAAACCAAGTTTTCAAGAAGCACTTTCGACAATGGTTTTTCCATGAACCGGCACTGATGATGGTAATACCGAGCATCAAATGAAGGACTTTATTGGTATGCTTGATAGAGGCAAGGAATACAACTGTAAAACTGCTTCAAAACATGAGAGCAATGCCTTTTGTAATGTTATAGAAACGTCATGATAATCGATACAAGCGGAGAACCAGTATACCTACATTAGTTCTATTCATGGACTAACAGGACATAGCTGACGTTTCGAAAACACCCAATTTGGACACCTCTGAGATGTTTCTGTGCTTGCTAGATGGAATTTATTCATTGGACCGCGCACGATGAGTGATCATCACAGAATCATCAGACACTCAATTTCACCAATAAAAATTGCTTCACAATTTCCCAACCAGCTTAGTGGAAAATGGATGAATTAATATATAATTCTCGGTGCAGGCAGTTGCCTGCATCATCGAGTGATTAAACTTCGACGTTAATTGAATTGTCTGGCTTGACACGGACTTTCTAAAAATGCTATTATTGACGCTAAAACCTATTTTGTACTTCTACAAATTAATGAAATCTCACTTCCAGGTTTTCATTATAGAACCTTTAATCAAACTGACTGATCGAATCCTAATATAAATTGATAATCTTAGTCCTCAAATACCCAACTCGACTAGCTTTTATATTTCATCTAAAAGATTGTTATAAAAAAATCTTGCGTGAAATATCTTTCAACAACAATACTGGTAGGTATGCTGCTTAAGGGCGTCGATTGGAGTTCAGATCACACTAGATAAATATCCGTAAATATCCAATTGCAATCGACAGTGAACTGAGTAGCTGTCAATATTCAAAAATCTCTCTTGAGACTATCTCACAATAAACGTCGGTTCATCAAACTGGGAAACGACCATGTAATTATCGATGGCCGCAAAAGAATTTCATCGGTTTCTTTTGTTTTATTTTTTGCCAATATTAGGTTTGAATATTCTGCCAATATTTTAATAATATTCTGAGAATATTATTCCAATACAATGATTTGTGTAAAATGTTTTGAGGCCAATATCACTTCAAGAATATTTCGCCAATATTATTCTCAATATTCTTCTTCTTCTTGGATATTTTCATGATATTGTGATCTCGAAACTTCACTCAGAAAAAAGCATCATTTTGGTATGAAAACGAAGCATGCGACTGTTTGAAATACTCTGATTTTTATACGATCTCTGCTCAAGTGGATGGGTCACGTCACAAGCATTACTCGCGGCAAAGTTCCCTAATTCTCTCTTGGAAAGATTTGCCCGTTTGCTCAATGTACTCAGGAGAGCGTGAGTAACATTTCTTTTCATTTGTTTTATATTAAAAAAATATTCCATTTGCAAAGCTAGAGGGTAGCGTTTTTTGAACCTCCCAGCCACGAGATGAAATTTTGGTCATTGCCGAAGATTCAAGAGTCAAAAATTAGCAATACATTATCGATTGCTACGAAGAGCGTTCTCGCCACCTTCGCCTGCTAATAATCTATATAGGGAAATAAAAACAATCATACGAATAAGACGAAATAATGGTTTTAAATCAGCTGCAATTCAAATGAAAGAGTAGGAAAAACAGTCTCCCAAATTTTCTCACCAATCAATATATTCCTAGGTAAAACAATCAAAAACTAGGAAATATCTAACCTCAACGTACCTTGGGGAAGATCGAGTATTTTTCAATATTCCCGGTCCAGAGCGGGAATACTGACACAGAATGATATTTCTCCAAAAACATCAACTTTGCGACAAGATCTGAAAGCAGCAAAAGGTACTTCGGCAAGCGATTGTAAAAAAATGCTTTGAAAATTGGCTAGGATGAAATATTCCTTTGATCCAAGAATATAAAAATTAACTTTCCTTTGTTCTCCTTGTAATCTCTGAATCAAATAATTTCCTTTTCAATGTAAATCTTTAAATGAAAGAAAAAACTATTTTACTCTGTTGTTTTATTGTTCCAACATTTCCATTATCCGATGAATACTTTTAACCCTACTTTTCCACAGTGATATTCGAATAAAAGCGTGTTCATTAACTTCGTTCAAACATACTGTTAGTTAGCCGGTTGGCTCTTTCTATAATGACTGTGAAACTCCACCAATTTCCCACGAGTACAAAAAGTAATTCAGTTCAACTCCACCCAAGCATTGTTCATTCTGATTGGCATATATTCCATCACCAGAAAAGTTTCATGCCAAAAAGGAGTTGTTTCGACGTTGATAGCTGGACCAAATCCAACATCGATTACTTATCTCGTCCGTAAGTTTCGGCATTCGTGAAAAACTGTATAGTAGGAGAGCCAGGGACCGTTTTCGGGTATTTTTCAATTCTCATAAAAGTGAGGATGATTCAAACAAGAATCGGAGATGGAATAGGGGTATGAAAACCACAGATGGAACAGTATACTGCAAGCAGGAACTCCATCTGTAGAATGTACTTTCTGGATCAACTTGGTCAATGATTTTCGCAAATCAGCTTCGCGTCAACAATAAAAACAACAAATGTTCAATTTTCCACAACAGACTCGAAAATATCTCCAGTCATGTCATGGTGTCAAACTACAACAAATGAATTCCTCTCTTGTTCCTTTAGGTGTCCAGATCTGAAGGTGACATATTTTCATAATGTTATCCCTCAAATCATGACATTATTGCCATGTCGCCATTTTTTAAGGATAAAATAAGCACGTCAGCTAGATTTTGATATCTGTCGGGTATATTCATGGCAACGATAACCCATGTGGTAGCATGTAAAAACAACAGTATTTCCATCGCCGAACGAAGATTCTTCGTTGTCGATATAGTCTTGTCAGTACGACAAAGCTGCATTCGATATTTGACAGAACAATCATTTGAAGCTACCAGTGTCGTAACTATCGAGAGACCAAATGGGAAAAGAGAAAAATTAATGAATTATGAAAAAACAAGTCAATAAAAGCATCGGCTGTTCTCAAAATCCTGTGGAGATTATTTCATCATAATTTCAGGTTTACATTCCTATTGGGTTTCCATTATGTCTATTTTATTGAACCTCAATATTTCTGTTAACAACGCACGACACTGCCGTTGGGGGAAGATGTCCATTACACACGAATCCTAATGCGTGTGCGGCGAGTTACTCATCTAGGTTATGTTATTCGATCGGAGCGCAAGCTACTAAATGAGGCGGAGTGATGAAGAGTGAGACAGAGTGAGAAGATGTGCAAGATCAGGTATGGGATGAATTCGACAAACCGTGGAACGCTAGGCCCCCATATTCCACGGGAAGTGGTATTATTCCACCGACACATTTTTTCTACATGAAGATAATGTTACGATTTGCTAAATAATAGGCCGAGCACACTACTAAACTGTTTATTTTCTAACTTCACTAAACAACTAATACATCACTGACTAATAAAACTCTTAGATCTATACAACAAAACAACTAGCTAAATATTCCAAACACTTTTATACTGCTTATCACTTCTTCGTAAACTTCTTAGTCATAACTTCTCTTCATAAAAACTCGTGCAGACTGGATTATTCGCGATAATTTCGAGAATACTCACAACGGAGAACTTCTACACATTTCCAGGAATTGAGCGATGACGCGGCAGCTCCGTTGTCTAGACTATTCATGCAGTACAGAAAACGATCCATCCAAATAAACACTTCTTGGAACTGACTATCGACGAGGGGCCCGCGGAATGGACTCAGCGGCGCAGCTAGGGGGCTTTTATCAATCTCGTAACAATAAAGATACACCGCTGCTATGACTATCACGTCCAACCCCTTCAAGTATACCGAGGTAAATCTATCCAGTTCCGGATGTGCTTTGGGATCAAATACTTTTGTAGTATATTGATTGGATGCTGAGGATTAGGCAGTGCATCGGTTACACATTCTAGCCCGCTGAAGAGGGACACCGTGACATCACCTACCGTCCTACCAATAAATTCGACTACAATACAGCTCCAAAGGTCTAGGAACGTGACAGCTGTTTCCCAGTGGATAAAACGAAATAAAATTACCATTTCCTGAGTATACATTCATCGACCTTCATGTGAAATACAGCTTTTATCTGCCCAAATCACCAAACTACCGTCGAATGTCTTATCTCTATAACTCAAGTGAGATACCTGAAATAGTGTCTGGCTCACAGACTAATGGGAGATAGAACTGCAAAAAAGCCGAAAAAATAAATCAATGGACGTTGCGTCGAATAGAGTGCCACGTATTTGAATAGTTTTTATGGAATTTCCAGAGAGAGAAAGTGGATTCTGGAGAATCGCAGATACAATAAACTACGATCACAACAAGAGTGACCTTCGAAAAATCATTATTAGTTTCGAGTTTATCGATTTATTTGCCAGCAAATTATCTTACGTGTATGAATCGAGAGTTTTGATGTTTTGGTTTATGCAAAAACGGATCATAAATTAATCTGTACATATACACCAAAACACCATGGTTAAGCAAAAATTGCTGTATACCATCTGTGGTACAAAATTCACTCGGAGACCAAGCTTCTATCTTATGGTTTGCCCCCTAGTAATGTTCCTTGGTATCTGCCTTCCCTCAGTCAGATCACTCCACAATAGTGCTCTTTATACATATTTCTATTTTGAATCTTGGATATGAACACGGAAAACTAGAACAGAATGACGCAGAAGGAACGTGGACGATTCAATTATGAACTAAGCAAAAGTAAAAGAGCTGCATGAGTCTTCTTCAAAATCCAATATGTTTTCTTATGAAGCCCCCTTAGACAATTTTGGCTTATTTTAAGGTCACACTCTGACTTTTTCTCCCGCCATCTGGCATCTATCATAATACCTCCTTCAACAATATTTCTGAAAAGGTTCATAGCCTTGGGTGTTTTGGATCTGATTCAAAAAATCCTACCGTATCTGAAGGAGAACGAAATTGTGGTAAGTCTGGAGCCATCAATTTCTCTAAGGAATTCAAGTTCTCGAAGGCACTTTAGAAATTGAAGGTAAAGGACAAAGCCATGGATGTCAAGACCAATTTGCGATACCTGGGAGAAAGTACAGCTGGGCAAGCGTACAATATGGCAAAAGCATATCAACCTGGCTATTCAGAGGGCTGCAACGGCGGTAAAACGCACGTACCAACCATGAAGCTAGAGGCTTAAATGATAATATACGAACAAATCAATCAGCTAGCGATGCTGTATGTTTGTTTAGCGTTCTGCAGCCTGCCCAAGACTATTTTTATGAGGTTGGACAGGATGCAGAATAAAGTACTTCGTATAATCACCAAGAGTGACAGGTACATTCGTCTGGATGCGCTGCGTGAACTTGCTGGCATCAACTCCATCCCGACACATGTTCAAAACCTGTCAGAGAAATTCTACAGATTTCATTTCCCAAAGAGTACGCTAACTAGAGACCTCATTAGGCTCAGAATTCACTATAATCAGTCCCGCAAATATGGCGGGCTGATTTATCAATCTTTGCCATCTTCCAGGAAAGATTTGAAGAACCTGATCCATAGGGAATCCGAGTCGTTTATTGAAACGTGAAGTACTTCGACCCAGGTTTTTGCATCCGCCTCTTCCGGGATTAGCTCAAAACAATCATTCTCAGAGTAAACTTAGAAAAAGCAGAATGTACATTGAATGCTAACGAACGACATGCATAAGCTATGCAGGAGGCATGGATTATACGAACTATATCCGTTATCAGCCGAAATATTCGACCTCCCGCTAAAATTAGCGTAGGCGGATACCAGCGCCCCCTTGCCACGACCTTATATACCCATTGGCACAAGCGTCCCCCCCTTCTGGCCAGCAATGATATGGAGGAGGGGGAGGCAGCTCTCCGTGCGTCCTCCTGATCCTTCCCTCTCCTTATCCCTCTTGTGGAGATGGATTTTTTATTTTAACAGCTGGAATACAGATGTATTGTTAAATTTACAATAAAACCCTTATTTATGTATTCATTTATTTATTCATTTGGATCTGATTCTTCAGCTAGAGGTACCGAATTCGCATCCTACAAACTTTAAATTTTTTTTTTATTTTCTAATAAGATTCGTCAGATTACGGATGGCAAGAGAATTATTATGACATAAATAGAAGATTTGGCAGATGACAAGTGACAGGAGGGGCAAATATGACCTCGAAATGAGCAAAAATGCCCTAAATATGGATTCCTAACGAAATAAATGGTATTTTGAGATAGAACTCTTGCAGGTCCTTTACTAGCAAAAGCTCTGTAATGGGGATCCAATAACTTGATGGAATTTAATGCTAATGTCTCCTGTTTAGGAAGATCGATCCCATATTGGCCAGCGTAATTACCTCTGGAGTATCCACCAATAAATGATCGAAAAACTATTTAATAGGCAGAAAACAATCAATTGACAATATTCCACAGGCTATTGGTGATCGTTTTTTGCTGTAAGGTTGGTAATGAATTTTGGTTTTTAATATTTGAAACACCGTATTTTGATACACTGACATCTGTCAGATTCAAGGGATTGGCTGGGGATTGGTAATAATAATTTGACATTTGTCATTGCTGACACATGGCACATGTCAGTGTATCAAAATACAGTGTTTCAAATATTAAAAACTAAAATTCATTACCAACCTGACAGCAAAAAACCGATCACCGATAGTCTGAGGAATATTGTCAATTGGGTGACTCTGCACCAAGCACTGAATAACTGCCAGGAAGTATTTTGATGAGTTATTAGTGAAACTATGCGAAAAACTGTACCTTTTTAAAAAACACAACAGGTATAGTGCGGTAATAAATATTTCATATTCGGGATTCCATTTAAATGGAAAACAGCCGGCGCAAATGGGATTACTTTAAAAAATGAGTGGCATGTTTATTTTTCACAGCAAAACAGCCTAGAATTCAGACATGCCTATTTTTCTCCCGCATTCAATTCTTCCGCGCCGGAATTTAATAGCGCCCGTGATTAATATGCGTTGCTCTATCCCAACGGGAATAACATTCTCGCATTTCAAAGGTATTTTTCTTGAACACGCCCTTTTTCCAAGAAATGCGAGATAGGAATGAGGGGCCGATCCGATATAGCCGACCAGAAAACATCCAGATGCACAGTCGGCGTGGTTTTATTGGGATCAGTTCGGTTCACTTCATATACGTACGACTGTCGCAAACTGGAGGCGCCACATAAGAACACCCCCTTGCCTGTTGTATTTATTGCTTCGACAGAACTAAAATAACAGGGTTACCCTGAAATATTATCGATTTTATCTCTTCCGGAGTTATTTGGGATAGGAGAGAGTGATCCTGAAGTAAAACTATTGATAATTCAACTCATGTATAAAATCGTCCATGAGAAACGTCAGTTATGGCAGTTTGATATCGGATAAATAGGAACGTAACTGTTTGCAAGTGGATAAACTGTTATTTACCTTCACCACGGCAACAACTAATAATTGTCGTATGACTTTATTGAATCCGACGCTGTACCCAAGGACGCGTTGCTATCAACAAAGCCAAATGACAACAAATTTTCATACTTTTTGTTACAAAGTTTTGTTTTTAATTTCAAATGAGCGTTAACGGTAGATTTGGTAGTGCAACTACTCAAATAATAAATTCTGCAATTGACAACGCCACTCCAAAAAACACCAAAAAACCAAATCATCAATTTGGAGGCAGTTTGAATTATTTTGTCGAGAAAAGGGGAATGAACTATTACCTTCAACGTCGCAGCCGGAAATCTCAAGCATATTGGCAGATTGGGCGTATAATATGAAGACGTCAGACGGAAAAGACTACAAGGAGTACGTAGTTAAAACAATGTGGAATACTGTAGCCAAAATTTTGCAAGAAAAATAGTACATGGATTATAAGATTGTGTTTGACCCATTCAAAGATGTGGCATTTCAAGCCGCTAGAAACGCTAAAAATGCTAAACGCAAGCAACTACAGAGCAATTTATATAAAAGAAGACGAGGTTCTATAGTATTAAGTAAAGGAAAAGTTATAAAATGGCAGAGCAGTGGGATGAAAATACTCCAATAGGACTTCAAAAAAAAATTTTTCATATCGCCGCTTTTGAATTAGTCTGGAGAGGTGGTGAAATTGCGCAGTGTAAAATTTATTATTTCAAAGCCAAAAAATACAATAATGGAATACTGACAGGCAGAGTGGAGTACAACACGGTATTTTCTAAAACAGCTCAAGGTGGAGATGAAAGGTGCAGTGAAAGTAAGTGGTTGACTACAAATAAAGAAAATCCGAACGTGTCCTGTAAGATTGTTAAAAATGCTTCTAGAAAAACGAAACAAATATATTTCTTCAGATAGATTTTTTCTAACACCAAATCCGTTTTGGAAAAATTAAAATGTCAAGGGATGGTACAAAAATGTGCCCATTGGTGTAAAGGAAATTTCAAAGTGGACCAGAATTTCTGCAGAAAAAATTGGTCTAGATCTGAAAAATAAAATTACTAATCACTCCCATAGGGCTAGCACTATTTCTACTCTTGCCAAAGCAGGAGTCTCAGAACAACAAATTATCAAGCTGACCGGACATTCGAACGCCAATTCTCTGAAGCCATACCTTCAGTTAGACTCACAGCATCATTCCACTTTGATGACAAATCTAAGAGAGGAAAATAATCAAATTCAGCAGTCTTCTTCGGGTAGGATTGTATACCAAAACTGTACTTTCACTAATTTAAATAATATTTCCTGTTAAATGTACTTTTTGTTCGATGAATTATTGATTTAATTTAATAAATTATGTTCTATTCACTTTTGTTTAATAATTCATTTATTTGATTCGTTAAATTATCTCACTAAATACCACTCGAGGTTTTGTTTTGGTAGCTTGTAATATGACTCGTAATATGACTCGACCAAATAACATAAGATAAAATCACTCCACCTTCGGTGTCGTGATTTTATCATGTTATTTGCTATCGACAATTACCAAAGCAACCAAGTTTTCGTGCAAAATGAAAGTTTATCCTATAAAATAAAAACCTCTTGTGGTATTACCCTCGAAAAGATCAACTACATGAATATATCATGTAGAAATTTCAGTAAAGTACTAAAAAAATCTACTTCTACTTCTTAGCAGATAAAACGAAGACAAAAACTCAGTGCCAGGGTAGGTCGGACATTTTAATTGTCCTATCCCTACCGAATGATAAGAATCAACCGTTGGTGGAAACGTGTGAAGAGAGGGATTCCTCGAATTTGTCAAGTTTATTCGTTTCACTTTGTTGATACTCTCCGGCACAAATTTTCCGGAATTTGGCCGGAAAATCAAGAACAAACAATCCTAAGTCAGCTTGAACTCCAGGTAGCACTGACTGACGATATAGAAAGATCTTATATAAATAACCAATTATAATTAGGAGGATACCTTTTTCTAAATTGATGGTAACTTGTATTCTACAGCAGATTCACCAAATACTAATTGATTGATCGATCTATTTGGAACCGTCGAGAATGAAACCAATCATCAAAACCATCGTTAGCATTTTCATATTTTCTCATTTTATCAATGCATATATGGCGTTTTTCATACCCGTATAATCATCAAAACCCCTTCCCATCGATGGAATTCTTATCAGCAATCCTTAGAAATTCCAACAAACGAGAATCAACTCGCTTTCTCTGCCTTGCAAAATGTAATGAATTATGGAAACTCAGGGGGAGCTCTCCGAATACAGATGTATATGAAAATTAATTGAAAAACAACCACCATTGTTTCTTTGCCGTTTATGCCTGGAAAATTACAATGAGACTATACAGAGGTATATTTCAGAAACAGGCTTCTAGAATATCATTCTGAGATAGGAATAACGCATTTATAATACCATTAATGCTATTGATGAATTTGCACACTATCAACACAGATGGATGAATGACGAATGATCCAGTCAGATCAGAAGCATCGAATGATTTGAAGGTATACTGGAGTTTTATCCCGACACCAAATCGTTAATTTCAAATACCTCGACACGTATTTCACCAACCAGGTGACCATCTTCCAGAGGAGAGACTGAACTCAAAAGTTTTCAGTTGAAAATATTATTGACACTAAATCATATTATTCGATAATATAGCTGAAGCCTGTCGTAAAAGGTGTTCGAACTTTCTAAAAAGTCGAGAACGTTTATGAAATATTGTAAATATTCATGATCATGTAGAATAGTGCTCAGTAAAGTAGTCCAAGAAGTTGTAAAGTTGAATAGTAAATTCGAAACGGCTGCTGGGATATATACTGTAACGAGCTGGAGCCGGACCTGTCTATTACTTCTGTCTGCTTGTGTCCAGCTTGTAAGGGATGAATGGTGTCTTCGCTCTAGGCACTCCAAGAACGAACCAGTTTTTTCATTGCAAAATTCAAATGAGAATTCCAATTGACTTGGTTATCAACAATGATGCCTAGATATTTGATTTGTTCAACAGGCGTGATGGTAAAAAAAGTTGAATATATTCAGAGAAGTGAAAGAGGGGTAGTATCAGGTATTGGTGAGAATTGGTAGGAAAACCAGTTTATGGTATTTTCTAGGTCTACTTTCTGAACTTCATGTATACTGCTGTGGTAGCGATGATAGAGCATTCGGTAACATCTGAAAGTGAACCACCACAATATTTCGACATCGTCGAAGCTGTTTGTTTCATCTACTTCTGGAACTTCGTTTGAATCTCTCCGTATGTTTGTATGTATTTGTGTTTTGATGATGACGACATCATTATACATTCTGTCAGTTACTTAAGGCTCGTCACTAGACAATAAGTATCGATTGGTCCTATTTTCTAATTCTTCCTATGTCTCGTTCAATCGGACTTCTCATAGTGCTGAAAATAAACCAAAAACCCATACTCTCCTACGTAAAATAAATAAATGTTCCGTGTCTCTTGGTCCGCAAGTGGTTAACATCTCTATTTCCCTACCAGATGGAATCAAAATATGTCGATCCTAATTCTTATTCAAGGGTCACCTGAAAGTTTATTCGGCTGGTGAGAATTCTCACAAATTCAATTTCAATAAAACGGAGTTTTCCGTTATGTGCAGAGTTTTCTGGTCCAACCAATTGTTTTTCCATATAATCATTTTATTTTTTCTTTCTCTTTCATCTCCAGTCCATAGGCATTATTCAAAACCAATCCTCCGTTATCCCATTGGAAAATAAACAACATCGTGATATGACTTTTTTGCACTTTATTTTCACGAGCAACCATCGAGCTTTCAGAAGACTTGTGCGAGCTAATAATGACTTCGAATAACCAAAGCTCCTGAGATTTACGTGAGCAAAACTCTCTCTCTCTCTCTCTCTGTGTTTATTGGACATTGCTTCCTATTGGCGCACTTGTCCAGCACTCTCCCCACTACGTAGGGATCCGCTCTACCCCAGCCTGGTTACTGGCGTGAGTAGTGGGGACTTCGTCAGGGGTTGGAGGGGCAATCTTGCTCAAGGCAATACCTCCACCCAAAAAAATGTAAAAAAATAATTTTTTCTTGGTTGCACGTTTAACCACGGTTAAAAAACTGTGGTGTACGGCAGACGTCACAAACACTTAAAAATCGGGTGATTGCACGTACTAAAGACGGCAGACAACACAACACAAACTACACTACAGCAATCACACACATGTACTTGACTTGAGACACGAGAACGCCGTCAGTCCTCCACCATTGCCGGAAGTCGAATGTGTGAGCAAAACTCAATAACTCATTCTCAACGACTCCTTATCGCTTTGAAGCCCTCGACTGTTTATTTCAATATAAACATGAAAGTTCCAAGAATTGAAGAGATAACTGTAGTATATCGGAAAACAAGAAATTCAATCTCATTTACATATCTTAGATCATCTGATGCTCATGGCTATTCTACCTCTTATGACCCCATCATAATCGTTTCTCTCATACTCGTGGCATTCGGGAAAGGTACTCGAAAGTTCCTTGTGTCATGATTTTCATCAACTACGCTGATAAGCTTCAATACAATCACCAATCAAGGTATCTTCTTGAATTGAGCCGGAACTCCCTCAGGAAGGTGGTAGGACTGAGAAAACACTTGCACTTCTTGGAGATCCACCACACTATGCAGGTTCTGTGATGAGACGAAACAGATTTATATTTAATCCAATTCATTAAATCTTTAGTTCACTCATTTATTTATTTATTTTTCATCCACACAAGCTGTTATAGCCTAATTACATGGATAAGAATTCGTAATTGATAAATTCAGAAATGAAATTAATACTACTACTTAACTATTTACCAGGGGGGGGGGAGAAAAAAGTCTAGATATACCCATGCTTGAAAAAAAAAACTCTCATTCAATTCATGGTATTGTAAATGAAAACAAAGAAAAGGTGAGTTGCCTCACAATAACGCCCTAAGTTGCAATGATCAACATATGTTCTAGAATTCTTCTACGAAATACTGATGGAGAAATAAATATAAGCGGTGAGAATGTTTCACAATACTTCAAGTCCACTCACAGAAAGAAACTGATGAGATGGTTAACATCGTGATGATCTAGGCTGAGGATGAAATGTTCAAACAACATTCTCAGTTTTCATAGCTCTAAAATAGATTACGTTTATATTTATTGAACCTTATGAATAAAAATGCAGAAAATGCTCACGTGCAAATGTTTTAAATGAAAGAGTTTGTGAACTCATTTTGATATAATAATGGATTACGAAAAAACTATAAAATAAAGGTATGCGTTCTTACATGCGATTTTTTATATTCCACGTGGTTGTTGTTTATGCAATTTTCGATTTTTGACATTCGAGTTATGAACAGGCACAAAATTATCATCCAGCAGAGATCAAGTGGGCCAACCGGATTAAACGAATAACGACCCTATATTTCGTGCCAATAAACTCGACAATGAGGTGAACTGTTGTTTAAAATTGTTCAAATAGATGTTAGAAAAACTATTTCCCTAGCTAACATCATGACTGATTCTGGACTCCAAGTCTCTTTCAAAAATTCAAAAAGGGAATAGATAGACTTCATAACGAGTGATCGTTCGATTTAGGCCACAAGGATGTTCTTCTGTTGTTTTGCATGATAATTGTTAGTACTCGCGAACATATAAAGTTATTCAGTTGTTTTATAGGATCTCATTTACGCTTTGGTGGTTGTGGTTTTTTTCGCAAATTTTTTGCTAGGAAATTAGTTGTTCTGTTCTAGTTTGTAGAAAAGAGTGACTGTATCTACCTCTCAGTTCAGACCATCGAATCAAGATCACCAAAAAATGACAGGTGGTGCAATTATGTCGATGCGGCTTCATAATGTTATCCGGTCAGCGTCCAAAAATTCACTTCATATGTAGATGAAGTTCAAAATCAAACTCTCAATCGCAATCTCACAAACACAACCATCATTCAGACCAATATTATTTGAATCTTCCTCGAACTTTTCTCAAATAAATTCAGTTTATCTAATCAAACTACGCTTCTTTGAAAATGATGTAGGCCCGAATATTCCTTAGAATTAGCATGCAAAAAAGTCCATTTCTCCGTTCCTTTGACACGAGATACAAATTAGATTGAAGAAGCTCGTGATCGAATCGCAACTGTTGTCAAGAGTTCAAAAGTCTGGGAAAAAGTCAATGAATATAAATGCTAGAAGACAAAATGCGTTTAATTCAATGCAGTGTATAGGGTGTTTATCGCAAAAGGCATATTCACAAGGACAGTCTCGGAGCTCACACACACAGCCCTAGATACAATCGACAGGTGGTGTAAAGAGGAAATGTGCTGACGTGAATTCTCATAAAATCACAATAGTTAGGTGTACCAGAAAAAAAGAACTGGAACGAGATAGAAATTCCATTTCTCCAAGAGGCAAAATACTCGGGAGTAATCTTCAACCATAAGTTAACACGGATTCAACACCTACAAACAGTTCTTGAAACAAGTACAGTAGCCATCACTGTGCAGGGGAATGCAGAAAAAATTGAGGGGCTACAACCAGAAACTACTACATGGCTCTATGCTAGAGTTATCAGACCCATGACAACGTACGGTTCAGTGATATGTTGGCTAAAGACCAAACAGGTAGGGGTGGTTCGACGACTTGGAGCATTGCACCGAGTGCCACCGGGACCATGAGAACCACCCCAACAGCAGCACCAAAGGTTGCTTAGAGAACAAGCACCCATGAGCAACATGCACGGAAGAGACTACAACAAGCTAAACGAAGATTGGAAGGCAATGAAGATATAGCTTTGACAAAACTTTTTAAATAAGTACAACGGGCAAGAGTACATGGAAGGAGGGACCTCCCATCAACGCAGAAATTGCTGTCTACATAGATGGCCTAAAAATTGATGAAAGTTCAGAAACCGGCATTAATAGAACCAAGCCGAAGATAAGAATCTCATTGAGCTAAGGTATATATGCGATGATATATCAAGCGGAAATCGTTGCAATACACCATTGCGCTCAAGAGCTGATAAGGCATGAGTTTTCAGAAAGGAACCATTGTCATTTACTCAGCTTCGATAAAAGCAGTCAACTCAATGCAAGTTACTTCCGAACTTATTTGGAACTGCGCTGAAGTCCTAAAAGAGCTAGGCAGTCGAAACAGACTGACTCTAGCTTATGCACCAGCATACACGGGTTATAGAGGAAATGAAGAGGCCGATTCACTAGCCAGTGAAGGGGCAAGTAAGGCCCTGAATAGCCCAGAACCGTTCTGTGATATTGCAGAAGCTGTACTGAAATCAAACTCCAAATGAATGGAGGAATAATTCACCAGGAATAAAACAGGCCAAAGAGTTCATCAAACAACATTCATAGAATATCTACCGAACCAGAAGAGGAGCACACTAATAGAATATTAGTAAGACTTCTCACAAGGCACTGTAGGCTCAACAAACATATGAGCAGGTTCTGCCAGAAATAATAGGAAACACCAGTGCACATATTATATCACTGCGAGGGCTTGTCAAGGCTGAGGTTTCTAATGCTGGGAGAAGAAAAACCAAGAGCTTCCAGATACGTGGGAATCCTAAGAACAAGCCTATGCGTCTTGTACAGGGCTAGATAGAGAGGCACACACAATAGATCTGAGAAGGTCGCGGTGTAGAGGCTTGTACACGAAAGCCCAAAACTAATTTAATCTAATCTAGAGTGTCAAATAACTCAAGTTACATGTAAATACATTTTTCCTTTCAATTTATTTCAACAAAAGGCAATTCAACTGTATAAACAGATAATTTGGACTTTTCGGAGATGAATGGTGGTCCAAGCGCCCATACCTGTTTTCTGTTTTCTTTTTTATGATACCTATATGTGATGGATTGGGTAGGATTGGAAATTCATGTTTATTATCCATGTTGGTTGTATCATTCACTTGTTATTGGTGCGTGTATGGCGGTAATTTTTTCAATACGTCATGGATTCCAGAATTAGGTAAAGCATTAGTTTATATCAAGTACTCGGTTTTGTCTACTGCAATCACTTCCTTTTCCTTGATAGGTTCTAGTAAAGGAATAGTATATTCTAACCGAGTAGCAGACTATACTTTCTCCACGATCAAAAATTTTGAAATATTTTTAAATAGAAACGAACAAATGATAATTTCCACACGAAATAATAACTATTACACGACTCTACAAAGAAATTTTCGTTCTTTGTCCTAAAGTTTATACTATTATTTTTCAGTTAGTTATGCACCAAAACGAAAAGAAAATACCTTTTTTCGGTATAAAGTTTGCTTTTGTGATAGTTATAATAATAATACTCATTTTTCAATTTTTTCATAAATTTTAATTGATTTTAATATTTTTAAAAAGACCGCGCTGTGAGAGTGGGGTATTAACGTTTACACTGTGCCGCTAGATGGCACCCGAGTGATAAACAACCATCAGGTGTTATTTACAAGCCCAGAATAACTTAAAATGTCGTCACGACAGTGCAAATACGATGCTGATGCATTTTGTTTTATATGTGGTCAATTTATTAAAGTTCGAGACGTGAAATATGAACTAAAGACATCTCACGTTCTCTGTGAAGCCTATGAAGCATATTTTGACTGTCTTGTACGGAATCAAGATGAGCCATGGGCTCCACATGTTGCTTGTAGTTATTGTAAAAGGTGTTTGGAAGGTAAGCAATTTTTATTAAATGAAGCGATGAATCCAAAATATCCAAACATATTAATTTTTATTTTTATATTTTTAGGTTGGTATCGAGGTGAGAAAAGGTCTATGAAATTTGCAATACCAAGGATTTGGCGAGAACCAAATGACCATATTACTGACTGCTACTTTTGTATGGTAAATCCGAGTAAAAGACGTAGAGGTAAAAATGCAAAACCTATTGAATATCCTGACCTCGAATCTTCTTCTGCTCCAATTGCTCACGACCTGACACGACCAGTACCTGAGCCACCAAAAAAATTATCGCAGAAAAGTAGCTCATCTTTTAGTTCTTATAAAAGTAATTCCGATAAGGAGTTTTTGCCTACACCTGAACAACCAAAACACTATCTCATTACTTCAGAAGATTTTAACGATCTAATTAGAGATTTGAATTTGCCAAAAAATAAAGCAGAGCTTCTAGGCTCTCGGTTAAAACAGTGGAATTTGCTTGATGATGTTAAGATCACGGATCAGCGGACTAGGCATGAAATGTTTGCAACGTTTTTCACGAAGGAAGATGGACTTTGTTTTTGTAATGACATTAAAGGTATGTATGAAGCAATTGGCATACCCTGTGTCCCTAGCGAATGGCGTTTATTCATTGACAGCTCTACAAAAAGTTTAAAAGCAGTTCTATTGCACAACGGAAATAAATTTCCGTCTCTTCCAATTGCTCACTCAGTACATCTTAAAGAAAATTATGAAAGTGTCAAAATTTTGCTTGAATCTGTAAAGTATCGTGAGTATAACTGGGAGCTGATTGGAGATTTTACAATGGTGGGATTTTTAATGGGGCTACAGGGTGGATATACAAAGTATCCGTGTTATTTGTGCTTGTGGGATAGCAGAGCGGATTCTAAACACTATATTCAACGGTCATGGCCTTTAAGAACAGAATTGTGTGTCGGAAAACAGAACGTCAAATTTGAGCCGATTGTTGAAGCGGAAAAAGTGTTAATGCCGCCTTTGCACATTAAGTTAGGGTTGATGAAACAATTTGTTAAAAAACTGGATGAAACTTCAGAAGCTTTTGGATACTTAAAAAAAAAAATTCCGAAGTTATCGGAAGCAAAGGTTAAAGCTGGGGTTTTTGTTGGTCCGCAAATAAGACAGATTTTCACCGATGAAAAATTTCCAACGTTGCTGAATCGTACTCAAAAAGCAAGTTGGAACAGTTTTAAAGCAGTAGTTTCTGGATTTTTAGGAAATAATAAAGCTGAAAACTACGAAAAGTTGGTTGAGGATATGGTTACAAATTTTAAGGCCATGGGCTGCAGGATGTCATTAAAAGTACATATGCTGCATGCTCATTTGGATAAATTTAAAAACAATATGGGAGCCTATTCCGAAGAGCAAGGAGAACGTTTCCATCAGGACATCATGAATTTTGAACAACGCTATCAAGGCCAATACAATGAAAACATGATGGGCGACTATATTTGGGGTTTATTGAGAGAAAGTAGCTATGAACATAAAAGAAAAAGTAAAAGTGTGCACTTTTAAGTTATTTTCCACTTTTCTGTAAGCTAATTTGATAGTAAAACTTAATAAAAATAATAAACATTTTTATTTCAATAGTTTTATTTTCAATCAAAAATTAAAATCCGAGATTTTTAAAAATTTCGTTCAATCAGTCTTCTAAGCACAAAAGCAAAGTTTTTCATGCCATATATTTTTTTTCCGTCTTATTACGACCTAAACTACCGAAATTTAATGCTTTGCAATCAAAGTCAAATTTCATGTTGACCCGTGTTATTTGAAAACACTGTTTATCAAAAAGGGCTAATCCTGGACTAACCAGAACTAATTTTTTTATCGCAAAGATGCATTAAGAATAAACCATTAAAAAAAAATTGCCTTGTCGGAGGCTTGAACCCACAACCAACCAACCGACCCACAACCAATGCTATACCATCTGAGCATAGATGGAAAATAATTTTGAATTAATCGAAAAGAATTGAAAAATAATTTAATGGAAACAAAAAAAAAATCATCAAAAACGAATTATCCCAGAATCAGAAATGATCACACCAGGCTTTTGAAGAACCAAAGTTTGATGAACTGAAAAATTACAAGACGGCATATCTGTAATAACACAAAATAAGAATAAACAAAAATATGAAGACCGATATTCGATCAAACAATCAAATTACAGAAACAATATCTTGTAGAAATGATAAATTATAGTAACAGAATAATGTGAGTATGCAAAGCGTAATATTCGAAAATCAAAGGTATTGAAATCGTCGAATCAGTATACCACAAGACCTAAAATTGGCGTATTGAAAGTCATCAGACGAATTAATGCTAACATCGAAAAGGGAAGAATTGATAATTTTCAGAAATTGGAGAGGGTATAGCGTAGCGAAACGCCGGTTGATCTATTCTCTCAGAGATTGCGTAGCGTGCGGTCAATAAACTCAAATAAATTATCAAGTCCGCATCAAATTCCTTCTTAGTTCTGTCTCACCACCTTGTATTTCATGTATCAACGGTTTTCTCATTCAATCTTACTACGAAAGAAATTCTGCCATTCTTTGGCCCACCAAAAAGTGATGCAGTCCCACCTCGCATCCTAAATCACTGGCAAGCAGAATACTGTCAGTCGAGAAAGACTCGATAGCAGATAAAGAACTGCAAAGCAAACACTTCCAACGCCATCCATCTCCCTTCCATGGTGATGAAATGTCCATATACCCCGCGAATACTAAACAATGGCTCGCATTCGGCCTGAATAACCCAGTATGTATGCGTATAACCATCGATCATCATTACCGAAAGCCTCCATTCAGTGCATGCTCAACTGGTGTTGGGACATTTCACGGGATTGGACGGGTCTGATAGATTTGTCTGTCTAGCTCCGACGCGACGTTGATAGTCATTTGTTTCTGGCAAACAAATACAATAAAAGTATAATTGAGTCGAGACGGACGAAGATGCTCCCTTGACTCCATCAAAGTGGGAATTAGTTGGGTATTGCAGACTGGAAAGATAGATGTGTGCGGAATGAAAACGAAGTCAAGTTCGTGTTTTTCGTCAAAATTAAATTATGGCCATATATGATACATAGATTTTTAATTTGCTGACTAGAGTTCATCAAGACAGGAAATGGATGTTGAGTGTTAAACAGCCAGGAAGGATCGAACGTGAGTGGAATGTAATGAGAGTAAAGTTAGGGTTCAGTACTGCAATCGAATTATCACTCTATATGATATCTTGATTTTTCATTTGCCACGTTCTCCAAACAAAAAATGCAATTGTAGAAAGTCGGGAAAAGTATAAACAGTATATATACATTATGATGTATATGATATACTGCAGTGTATCATAAATCGAACTAAGTATAACCATATATACATGTATACGGGAATACACAAACTGGTCATATTATATTCATAACATCGTTTCTCAAATTCAAAAATTGCATTCCTCATACAACCCCGATATAGACTAACGAAGTCACAGACAATATCCTTACATATATAAATTTTCATCAACACAGGTTTGAGGAGAAAAGCTTCACCAGATATCTGGGAATTCACATCAATGAAAAACTATTCGAAATGAGTGATATTTCAACTGTGAAAGTAAATCAGTTGAACGCAGTTGAGTACATTTTTATAACAGAATATTTTTTCTTGTAAGAATGGCCATGAGGTACATATGTGGAAGCAGATTTTGAGGCTTTTGCACGTCCTTATACGAGAATTGAAAAACATCAATTGTTTTAGGCTTCTTACGAAACTTCTGCAATTTTGACTTCTACCTTGTTTCGATAATTAGTTTTTAATTGTTTGAAAAATCGCTAAATTCTCCTAATCGTATTTCAACGAGCTGATATCAAATTTTGCCTCAAAAATTAAATTCGACAAATGATAAAGCAAATAATGACAATGTTGCGATTCTAACGGAAACATTGCCCTCATTTATTATTATTATTATTATTATTTCGGTAATCTTTTGTCGATTTCAATTTTTGTGACATTATTCGAAATCAGCTCGTCAAAATACGTTCATCAGGGGTTTACTATTAAGATTTTCGAAAATTGAATGTTATTAGAGAATTTTAGAGATAATCGTGCTTTATGGTACACCCTGTATCTCAGCATATCCAAATCGGATATTTTCGAAATCAGCATGGAATTTTGAGTACCAAGTGCAAATTTCAAGTGAATCTGATGATTCTGTAGTTTTCATGATTGGGGTGGGTCAGAAAACATTCATTTCAGTCAAATTCAAAACTTTTCATGATTAAAAGTCATTGTCGGGTCGTCAGAGGGGTTCGGCCGAATCTTTTAGCTATTGAAGTGGTCTCAAAAATAGGATTTGCGTTGGCAAGATTGGTGGTGGGTCAGAAAACATTCATTTCAGTCAAATTTACAACTTTTCATGATTGATAGTCATTGTCGGGTCGGCAGAGGTGTTCGGCAACTTTTTTATTTTTTGAAGTGGTCTCAAAAATAGGATTTACGTTGGCGGGATTGGTGGTGTATCAGAAAACATTCATTTCAGTCCAATCTACAACTTTTCATGAATGAAAGTCATTGTCGGGTCGACAGAGGGGTTCGGCAATTTTTTTTATTTATTGAAGTGGTCTCAAAAATAGGATTTGCGTTGGCGCGATTGGTGGTGAATCAGAAAACATTCATTCCAGTCCAATTTACAACTTTTCATGATTGAAAGTCATTGTCGGGTCGTCAGAAGTGTTCGACCGATTTTTAAATTTACTGAAGTGGTCTCAAAAATAGGATTTGCTTTGGCGTGATTGGTGGTGGGTCAGAAAACATTTATTTCAGTCCAATTTACAACTTTTCATGATTAAAAGTCATTGTCTGGTCGTCAGAGGGGTTCGGCTGATTTTTTAATTTCTTGAATTGGTCTCAAAAATTTGATATGAGTTGGCGCGTTTGGTGGTGGGTCAGAAAACATTTATTCCAGTCCAATTTACAATTTTTTATGATTGAAAATCATTTTCGGGTCGTCAGAGGGGTTCGGCCGATTTTTAAATTTTTTGATGTGGCCTCAAAAATAGGATTTGTGTTGGCGCGATTGGTGGTGTGTCAGAAAACGTTCATTCCAGTACAATTTACAACTTTTCATGATTGAAAGTCATTGTCGGGTCGTAGTAGATACTAATTTCGGCACTCCGAATCGATTTTGGCGTTCGCAGAATTGCTCTATCTCAAACCGTTCTCGAGTTGAAAAGTTCTTCCTGAGTTGAGAGTTGTAATTTCTCCGTTTATCTCTTCCTGTCATATTTGTAAATATTCAACCTCTTTTGTATTTGCTCATTATATTTGAAATCGATTCCAAGTCAAATATAGATTTGGTAGCCTTTTTACGGAAATATGTATTGGAGCTTAGTTGTAGTGGTACAGTTCCTGATGACAAATTTCTGTAATTTTTCCATAAAGTGGTTGGAAAACTAACGCATATCCACCAAATTTTTGTATTCTAAATTTCAAAATTATTTTTTTTTATCGGAGAAGTGGTCTTTGATGATGAATTGCGGTTTCCAATGCAATACTGTACCTATTGATCACATGGAGTTATTGACCATCACAGTTTAGTAATCCTACTGATGAAGT
Organism: Chrysolina americana; assembly: GCA_958502065.1. NCBI lineage: Eukaryota > Metazoa > Arthropoda > Insecta > Coleoptera > Chrysomelidae > Chrysolina > Chrysolina americana. Next base: position 101,765,337 of record OY293411.1, read on the forward strand.
TAACTTGGTTAACGAAATGCGCATCGTGGGAATGAAATTACTAGTGTGGTGAAGGGGAAAACTTCTTCTGTTCTCATCACAATGTTTTATCCCGAATCTCTCATCATCCACTTCATATTCTTGATTCCTTGTTTACCAATACCCCTCCGCTTATTTGGGTTAGCAATGACCCAATTTTTCGTTAAACTTTCTTTCAGGCTTCTATTTTCCTGAACGAGAGCCAAACATTTATGAATATGTCAGTAAATCATCCATCTATGTGAAACCAAACCACCGGAAAAGTGGGTCAGTTTCCGGGCACGAATTCAAAGCCATCAACATGAATAATCAAATTTCGAGGCATCACAATTACTTGCTTTCTTGAAGGCTTTATATCAGATTTCTGGCAAGAATGAACTTTTCCTCCGAGCTATTATTAAAAAACTTCCAGATTGATAATCGCAACCATCATGAGCACGGCGAGAGGCACTGGAAAATATTCATTACAGCACAAAAGAATATATAGGAAAAAGACAAGGAAATAAGCTTTATTAACCTCGTACGCTCTGGGGAAACTTTGATGCACAAGAATGTTAGATTAGTCTGGTTTAGTACTTCAAAGCGGATTTCTTCTGTTCCGGATAGCGTTAAAAGTCAATAAAGCTCTTTATGGCGTTTTCCGTCTTTATTTTAGCTCAGCTACGATTCTCGATATTTCCTTGAGGTCGTTTCACTGCTGAACGACAGCACCGATAAAGCTGCAACACAAAGCATTGAAAGAGCTCCCAATCTGTTCACAAAGTGCTGAATGATGGCTTTTGCTCTAAAAGTAGTTCATACTCTGAGTTTCTAATGGACTCATCAATTATAACTATTACGGTGACAGAGGCAATCCTATTATACAGGTTCATTCACGAGCTGAGTCGAATATGTAGGAAAATATAAGGTGTCGTTTTTTGTGAAAATTTGTATACAGGAGTATACCAAAAATCTCTATTCGGATGAAATATTCTTCTGCAAGCGTGCATTTAAAACTTTCCTGTGTATAAGAGGAGAACTCCTATAAAAAGTTAATGGTGTGATATCCATCATGGTATATGCAATTGGTTTCTTCGACAAAATGCTGAGAATCACCTATTTAACTATTATATCTTGTTTACGGACGAGTCAAGAATTACCAACAATGGATTATTTAACAGGAATAATACAAGGTAGGTACTGTACTTTATTTGGATTATTGTCGATAGTCGAAGTGTAAAGTGCTAAAAGTGTGAACGGTCTTTTGTTTCAGGTACTGGGCGATAGAAAACGAGCACCGGTTTCGACAAGGTGGCTTCCAGGAGAGATTTGGTGTGAATGTTTGGGCAGGAATAGTTGGAACTCATATTGTTGGCCCCATTCTTTTTCAAAGCCAACTAACCGGAGAGAATGAAATTTTGGAATTCATTAACAACCTACCAGCGGAAATAACTGAGAGAATGTACTTCCAGCAAGATGGCGCCCCTCCGCATAATTCAAGAATAGCGAGAAATTATCTTCAAAATCGCTTTCAAGAGAGACTTATAACAACCCATGGTCCAGTCAGGTGGCCACCAAGGTCACCTGATCTTACTCCGTGCGACTTTTTTCTATGGGGGCATCTTAAAATTAGGGTGTATTCCACACAGCCTACAACTCTACAAGAGCTGGAAGTAAAAATTCGTAGAGCTTTCCAAGATATCACGCCCCAAATGTTGAGAAACGTTTTACATGAAAATATCACCAGAGTCAATAAATGTATTGACGCTGAGGGAATGCATTTCGAACATTTGTTTTGAATTTATTTCATCTTTAATCCTGTCAATTTGAATTTTTTTTTTTTTCGATAAATCTGTTTTTTTGTTATTTGAATAATAATAATTGGATTTTTTGGTATTTCATTTCAAAAAATTACTTTCTATATCATTAGAAAGGAATGGTTATGCTGAATAGTACAGGCAAGAAAAAGAAAAAGTTGTATGTTCCTATTTAAGTTATGGACCTACAGAGTATTGTTTTTTTCCCAATTTTTCCAATATTTTTTTGGCGGCTTTTTATAACGCCGACGAATGAAAATAAAATATCACAGTAGTAGCAACTGTTATCAAGTGACGTATGGTTTTCATAGCCAACTTTTCAATTTTTGACTTTCATTTTGCTTCCACGGCCTACTCGGTGAATTTCAATAATAATTTTTTTCTGATCTAGTTTCTGGTTAGATACCAACTTGTGATATGTCATTAGAAAGGGAATTGAATACTGAATAAAGCGAAAAGAAAAAAAAATAGGGTTTCCATTTAAAATAAGAAAGTTGATGTTACTTCCGGTCAGACCGGAAGTTAACTTCGACATGTCAATATGCTCAAATTCTAGCTCTTATGTCATTATATCGACGCTTCAAATTTCACAAACCTACTTCATACAATAACTGAGATATTCCGTAGGCAATACTTCCGTAGCCACCCGGTATAATATGGTGAAGACGCATCTTTGACTAGCAGACTTTCTCCTGAGTTACAGTCGGGATGACACACGGATTCAACGGTGCCATGAATAGGTATGAATAGGTTCCCGACTAAAATGATAAGTCCGGTCCTTGATGGTGCTGGGGTGGCTATCGCATAGAACTGGTGATCAACAAATGTGCCACGAGTAATCATTCAAATCATACAAACCCATGAATAAAAACAAAAGAGGACGAACAAGTATCTCTGGGAGTAACAAGCGTACTGGAAAAATGGTTTTTATCACCGGACTATAAATCATTCGAGTCAGATCTCATTCGAGAAAGTGAGTAGATTATTACGCGACAATTCTTGAAGAATTGATGTCGCTGAGTTTTAATAATGGAGTGCCTAATATTTCGTCCTTTCTCGAGAGAAAACAATAATTTTAAAGTTGAGCCGTCATGGAGAACGGAATTGAAAGGGCCTCTCTCGGCGCCTGTCGCCAACGCAAGATTTATGCAATTTAAAATTAATAAAACTAGGAAAACGGAAGATTTAATTGAAAATTTGCAGATGTGTTTCGTGCGGTATTGAAACGAGAAACGCTTCGATATGGATTCATTAGTTTTGAGTGGGTAGATGTTTCCGCGAGTGGGTATAATTCATTTGATCATAGGGTTCTACGTGTTTTAATGTCCGCAATGCCGTTGATTGCGGATGCAGAATTCCACTAGTATTATTCACGGAATCAATAGCAGAGGGTCACGACCACTTTGGCAACAAATGAATATCTATTAACTTTTCATAAGTTTCATTTTTGCTACTGTCAAATTTTCCAAAAAATATAAAATGAGAAAAATATTTCTCATAGAACAACCATTAAAAATGGAATACTGGACACCTGTGGTTTCACTCAATGTTGTCTTCATCAGTAGGATGTCCTAAGCCCATTCCCTTGAAATTGCTACAAAAACTTCATAGCGCATTACCTTCTGAGAAACAGTAAGACCCATCAATTATTATCTATAATCAGATTTGTTGAGTTGGTGGGAATTCGGTCTGGATGTTGAAGAGAACCAGATTTTAAATTGTCGACGTTTCGAAAGTATATTATTTCTTCAGAACTCTGAAGTACGAGGATATATTGAAAAATTCTTAGCCTACTATAGAACCAAACAAAATTTCAATGTCAAAATATTTTATTACAATTGGATACATTTATTACAGCAAACCTGCAACGTCTCTAGACCTTTCAAAAAAAATGTTTCTTCTTGCTCTGCAAACCAGACCTCCACAGCTTTTATTACCTCCTCGTTGAAAGAAAATTTACGACCTTTTAAACTTTTTTTCAGTTGAGGAAAGAGATGATAGTCGGACGGAGCCAAATCTGGTGAATAAGGGGGAAGTTCTAGTAATTAAAACCCTAAATCACGAATTTTTTGCATAGCAACATGAGATATGTGTGCAGGGGCGTTGTCCTGCGAAAACAAAACACCTTTGGATAGCTTTCCGCGTCTTTTCTCTTTAATTTTTTCCCGTAGAGTGGTCAGTAATGTCGAATAGTAATCTCCAGTTATTGTTCTAACCTTATCCAAAAAATCAATCATGATTACTACATGGCAATCCCAAAAAAGTGAAGCAAGAACTTTTCCAGCAGATTTTTGGACACGAAACTGCTAAGGACTTGGAGAACCGGAGTGACGCCATTCCATCGACTGTTGCTCATGTCCAAATCAACGTGAACTATATGATGAACGCGTTCGTATGAAATATTCAGTGCTTCAGATATCCGTTTTAGCCAAATTCGACGGTCTGTTGAAATCATGTCATGAACTGCATCGATATTTTCGGGGACTGACACAGAAACTGGCCTTCCCGATCGGTCATCATCTTCAATGGAAAATTTACCTCTTTTGAAGCTTGCAGTCCAAATTTTCACGGTCGCATACGAAGGACATTGATCACCAAGGGTATTAAGCATATCTTCGTAAATCTGCTTACCTCTCAACCCTTTTAAATGCAGGTACTTGATGATGGCTCGATACTCCAATTTTTCGATTTTCACAATTTTGGTGAACATATTTTTTCTTTTAATTTATTGCGTAACTCTGGTTAACTTTTTTGACGTCAAACTTTACACTGACACTATAAGTTATTGTTCGTTGCTATGGTAACGCAATATTTTGTTTATGCAGGGATCTGGTCTAGGCTAACTAGATATCAATACATCCTCGTTATGTGGGATTAAAAATTTAAGAATCAAGTAAAACACCTCAGACACTATACAGAAAAAGAACATCAATGGTAACTTACATTTAGGGTGGTTCTCCGAATTAAAATGGATTGGCAATGAATAAAATCGACATAAAACATAAATACTTGAGAACAAAATACGTACAAACAGATTTTTTGTTGAAACTTTTTTTTCGAAATGTTTTATTTCGAATATTTTATTCAGGAGTCTTGTTTCTTGAAATTGCCTGTTGTCCAATAATCCCAACTGATTCGAAATCGAAAGTATGGAGGTATTACTGACAATATTCCGCAAGTCTTGTTGGATTTTTCCTTTTTATCGGCTTTCCCAGATCCCCCATTTCCCTGATCCCGGGGGCTCCCTCCACCCTCGGTACCATCGCGGTTCGGCTCAGCTTTCGCTTGACAGCCTTCATCATGCACAGCTGGAGCCAAGACAGTGCGTTGCCCAAAGTTCTGGGATAACAGATTTCGCTGATAACTTTAATTAGTAAACGACCAACCTTTACCCAGAAAAATCTAGGGTGTTCTATTCAAAATTATGATTCCGATATCGATTCAAATCCTACTTTTGTTTGAAGGCTGTAGACAATGATGTACTTGGAGTAAATTCGTTTCTGACTTCCATCGTGTTTTTTTGATATGTTGACGACACATTCATAATATGGGACCATGGAGACCAAGAGCTCCAACGATTTCTATCTAATATTAATGACATAAGGGACAATATCAGGTGCACAATGGTGAAGGAAGTCAACAATTCACTACCCTTTTTGAACGTAAAATTTGAGAGAAGAAGCGATTCCATCCACACATCGGTTCATAGAAAGAATACTCACAACAGACAGTATTTGGCCTTTGACTCCAACCACCCGGATTCAACAAAGGAATGCATCATATGAACACTCGTCAAGAGAGCGGAGACAATATGCAGTGATCAAGAAGCACTCCAAGCTGAATTGATTAATATGAGGAGTGATTTGCGCCGAAACAGATATCCGGAGAAACTTTTGGAGGGTATTATAAAACAAGCCACTAACTTCAAACCAACCGAGGAAGAACATCCGGGGCTAGTAGTTCACCTACCGTCCATCAAAGGATTCTCAGAAAAGGGTAGAAGAAGGATTGGGAACAAGTTAAATATTAAAAGCTTCTTCAAATCCGGAAACACGTTAAGGGGTTTTCTGACGAAAACCAAACCGAAAAATCTTACCACCTCCACTAAGAGCTGTATTTATGAAGTCCCATGCGAAAGCGGTTTTTCGTACATCAGTGAGACCATAAGATCCCTGGTGGTGAGACTAGATGGACACAAACGCTTTACGCAACGAGGTGACTCGTCAAAATCCAGTATCGAAGACCATGTATGGAAAAAACATCACCAAACTTAATGGAAGAATGCAGAAGTAATACATAAAAAACACTGGTTCAGAAAGAAATTTAAAGAGGCTGTTCATATCCAAGCCAACAGAGCCTTCAGTCAGCCCAGCGTAGAAATGAAAAACGTTTAGAAACCACTTATTGTTGGTTTTGGAGTAAACCGAAGAGAAGGTCACCCTCATTATCATAGGGTAGCAATTAGCAGGAATAAAAACTAGAAACGTATAATTAAGCTGACCCAATAATAATTATTTGAGATTACCAGTTGTCAAAACAGAACAATCAATTAATTAAGATTACCAGGTATATGAACTCTTCCAAGCATTTGGAAGCTTGTCAGTATTCACCAGAAAACGACTGCCAAGTCCGAAATGAATAAAATCAATTTTCAAATCCTGTTTGTATACTTTCTTGTAATGATACAAACTTCTAGAGTGATAGTTCTCGTATTTAATTGAAATATTGATTTTTCAAAAATATGTAGTGACTGAAATTTCTTTAGAAATAAACGTACCCATCTACATAAACTGACATAGTGGTTCGGGTAGTTTCGCTTCATTTCCGAATTGTTCGAATTCGGTAACCGCTCTCACCGATAGTCTTATTTCACTTCATACTCGGAAAGCGCGATAGAAAATGAAAGAACGATTTCGAAAGTAGCTTCCTCATTTCATCACCCACTCGACCCCAAATTTCGGGATGCAGCATCCCAAACAAATAAAACAGTCATAAACCTGAAGGCATCAGCACAGTTGTGCTCTTCTGAGGAGCAGAAAATTTATATCACGGCTGAGTTGAACAGAGTTACATTTAGAGTCGCTCCACGTTTCTGATACGATCAAAATGTATTTGAGCTCTGGTATTTGTGAAAGGGGTGGTTTTCGCATGCCGTTGCGGCGGTACATGAAACTCATGAAAGACAAAGAAACGAGGAGCAACAGTAGTCAGCGATTTGTCGCTGGAAGTAGTGTTTGCCTTCCGTAGGAAGTTTTTGTCTGAGAAGTTGTTAAGGGAGGATTCGACTCAGGGTTTATCGCGGTCTAATTCTATTTATTCATCTGTTCGAACGGTTTGCTGGGGGATCTCGGCACGAAAGTGACTTTGTTTGGCTTTCTAATTTGATGTGATGACTGCGATTACCGAAAGCTCTTATCGCTCTACTTGGGGTGGACTGAACTGCTTTGGTAACGTTGATTGATTGAATGTTCAGAGTTTGCAACTGAAGCTACTCCTCAAAGAGATATCATGATTTGTAGTATTTTGTGATTAGCTAAAAATGTTAGTACAATGTTCACAATCATTATTTAATTAGTCGTTGAATGCTTATGGAGTTTGATAGTTACCTTTGGTCCACTCCATTTAATTTCGAAGTTGACATGGTTACACTCGATAAGTTTTCTTTCATCCTGAATCATTTGGGATTTTTTTTCATTATTCAGTCATTGCAAATTTGGAGTTAATGAACAGCTTGTGCTTTGAAAATAATGCAAAATGAAGATAACGATGTGTTTTCTATCGATCGGCTACACCTGTCAAATTTCTAAAAAAATTACAATATATCAGGTTACTTCTAAGTATTTCGAAAAATATTATAGTGAAAGTAAAAGTAGTTTATTTTTTAGTTTCCTACCCAACCACTGAATTTTAACCAGCTTAAACAACTTTTTTTTTCACATTTTCTCAAACTTACATTTTTTTGGGTGATTAATTCTTGATTAAATCTGAAAAAAACAATTAAGATGTGACTTGGTCATCTACTGAATGGATTTATTCGAGTCAAATATGCTAAACGAGTTGTCATGCTTGAAGACAAGAGTCCCTAGTTCTGGAATTTCTTTTCCTCCTTCAAATCAATAGATCTAAAGAATTGCTGATTCACTTTTGTATTGTTATAAACAGTATTCAAGGAGATTTTGTCATGTAATATTGGACTTCAACGCTGACACTGTATACAGGGTGTTCCAAATCAAATCGGCATCATTGCCAATTTCGCTGAATGTTGTTGTTAAAAATGTATTCACGAATTAAAATACACGATAAAATATGGGGTTGAAAAAATATTCTTTCATGAAATATTCAGAAAACGCAACATTAAATTTTTTTTGTCCTCAGCATCGAGAATGCCATCAAAAATTCCACTAGTTTCCCATTTAACAGAATTCATATAATCAATAATAACAAAATGGTGTCAACTTAATTTGGAACACGCTGTATACAAACTTAACCATCTTTACATTTTTATATTCATGTTATGAATTAAATGTATATCGTCATATCTCTTGAGTTGAAAAAATAATAATATTTTTTGATAATTACGTAAATTCATAATTATTAATGATTTTGGATACATTGCTTTATAACCCCACTTTCTGTGATTATATTCTACAGGGTAAAATACTAATCTCGAAAGACGAAAATACAACGGTGATTTTAAAAAATGTTTTCATGAACATACGTTCACAACCGCATTATTTCTAAGATACAGAGTTGTGGAATTCAACAAAACTAATAATAGTACACCACTTTCCTTATTCTTCAAATAAATTAATTTTTATAAATATCCTGTACCTTCTCATAAAAATAGTGTTCTGACTTTTTTCGTCTGGCGGATTTGTTTCAATTTGGAAAATAAAATATATTTATTTAGACTAAGAAAAAACCGCATAGTTATGAGCAAATGAAGAATTTTTTTTTTAAAAAACCTACACTCAGGAAAAAATTTATATTGAACCCAAAATTGAAAATAAAAATAAAAAGTATTTTTAGGGATATTGGTATATGAATTTCATTACTTATGAAAACCCTTTACTTCAGAAATGAAGCTATTGTGGATCTTTGTTTACATGAAGAATTTTTCAAAACAATCCAAGGTTATCGCTCTTTACGATCAACATTCAACTATGAAACATCCTGTATATTTTTTATTAGCTGCCTGATGTCGATTTTGAAGTCATTGGATATGCACAATTAATATCGTAGAACATATTTCAAGACTAGAAATAAGAATTATTTATTTACTTCTCTCAAATAAACGGGTATATGAGCAAAGAGGGTCGAAGAAGGGGGTCGCTGGTTGCAAGGAGAACCTACTCATCGACAAATGTATCACGCGTATCAATCAATGTCCTTGATCGATTATCGCAAGGCATTTGAAGCAACATCACATCAGCTCATCATACATTTGCTCAGATGCCTTGCGGTACCCGACCAAATAGTGAGATGCATTGAGCAGCTGATGCCACTCTGGAGGACTTGCTTCACCATAACATCTGGTCAAATCAGAGTCCAAACAGAGCATCTTATCTTCAGAAGTGTGTTTCAGGGAGACTCCCTCAGCCCTCTTCTCTTCTGAATCTCCCCACTCTCATTGTCCGTTGCTATAGGGAAAACCCGCGGATACAACTGTGGCACCCCCAGCAATCGGAGGCATAAGGCCTTGAACCATTTACCTTGGGAAAAAGGATCTTTATCAGTCCACAGAAGTGGTGGAAGAGTACATGCATGCTATGGGAATGGACGAACTCAAACTCTGTCGCCGAGTTGGAACCCATTCAGCAAAAAGCCCACGTGAAAGCTGCGGAGTGTGACAGGCTCCTACAGCTACATAAGGATGAGCCAATGTATGGGGTCTTCTTCTAGAACATTGAAGACCTTGGCTTATCCAGAAACCTGACCTTCGCTATTCTCATGTCAAGTGGGCTGAAGAGGAAAACCGAGGGATTCATAATGGCTTGCCAAGATGATGTCTTCAACGCCCTCGTCTACCATAGACGCGTGATGGGTATAGAGGTCCTGACACTAGATGCAGAGCGTGACGTGGGACAGCTGAGAACATATTGCATTTGCTGTCAACCTGTCCAGCTTATGCGGTCTCAGCTTATCCACAGACAATACGCAGCGCTACGAGTGTTGTACTACTAAACACGGCACTTTTACGGTATAGACGAGACACCAGTGTTGCCTTCTGCTCGTGGGGATATTGAGTCCATTGTGGAGAATAGAAAGTGCCGAATATATTGGATCTACTCATTCCCCACTCTCAGGCAAAAACAAGCCAATAAGCCTGATGTCCTTCTCGACCATCAAAGTAGGATAATTTTCGGCTCCTGATGAATCGAACATCGTCGGAAAAGAGGTGGACGAAATATCGAAACTTACTCTTTGAACTCTGCAGGCTCACCCAAACCAGTCTGTGAAAATGGTGGTTCTGATTATAGGGGTACTTGGTGGAATCATGGACACGCTGATTTCGAATCTGGAAATTATACCGGCTTGACGTGATGCGGCAGAAATCTTAGGTGGAAGGGCACATGATTCTCGGACGCAGTTATCACTCACTTCCAGGACGTGGGGAGTGTTTACTGGGTTTAATGCCACACCAGCGCGCTCTCCGGGTGTATCGAAGCTCCGGAGACAGGGCCTGACTGCAAAAATTCGGACGAAAAAAAAAGGATACAACTTAACATATGATATTTTCAAAACTAAATGTACAGTCTAAGTGAAATGAAGTTGAGAAACGACGTAAAGTACATATGTACTAATTTCGTTATGAACATTAATATATAAAATAATAACAAATGAATAAGTAAAATAAATTCATTCAACTGACTCTCATTCACTGTATATACCCCCCAAGAGCACAGACGACTTGTTTTTTCATTTTAAACCATATCCCCCATAAAACATTCATGTAATCATAGTTGCTGCACGCACCAAGAACATACCTCCGCACTAGTATAACAAACTCAATAATTTGCTGCTCAGCTACGGATAAAAACATCAACTCCAGGAACCTCACGAAGCAATTACTCAATTTCAACGCCCATTCACCCCCTCTCCACCCGCGCACCCGATCCAACTCAAAGTTATTCATCGCCATCATTAAATCATGGATGAGTGACGAAAGTAAAACAAAAGGGAAGATTATGCGACAAGCCATTCGAGCAGGCGATCACGTTAGTCGAGGGTTCATAATTCTCCGGCGCAATACGGCAAACCGTTTTTTATTCCCCATTGCCAGCCAGTCTACTGTCATCGCCGGCATTACTTCAATCTTAGGTATTTGTTTTCCTCGCCCCGATTGGTTTTTTACGAGGGTATCATTTTTCTGTCATTCGCCTTCGCGTAATTGTTTTCCATCGATTGCAATCACTTCCACAAAAAAGATGAACAGTTATCGATGAAGTGCGATTTTTTGTCTTCCAATTATCACAAATCGGCTGCTGCTGCACAGACAGGGGTTGATAACAATAACGGAATTGATTTGCATCATCCACATTTTTTGTTCTCGGGAAAAGTGGACTTTCATTCCAGTTCGGTTCAGGTTCGATCGTGAGAGTTCCATCAACTTCAGACCTTATATTTTTTCATCTCCACGTTTCGATAAACAGCAAAATCCTGTACCGAATATCTATAAAACACTGTGAGAATCAAGAAAAAGTACGAAGGAGAGAGAATTTTTTGCTCGGTTGAAATATGTAAGCTTTGTCCCATGATTTGGAGTTCTCCACATATTCAAGAACAGGTCGGATCTGTGGCACTCAAACTATTAGCAGCTGACATAGCAAAATTGAACTTGGCAAAAAAACAGGAAAATGATTTTTCTATATAATTTCTTCTTTCAATAAACCTCAATTCCTCGTGGTGAACCCTGGACCTCGCTATATCTTGTCATGGTGGCAAACGAGAGTGAGGCGATCTCCAAGGGAAGTAGCGATTCATGGGCCCTAAGCTCATCATACGCCAATGCCAAATAGACACGTTTTTCCCGAGATTTGACACTTTTACACTTGGACACTAGACAAAATCATTTGAAATTAAAGGAACTATAGCTACTCTCCAGTAAGCAAGTTAGAACAGTCGATCTAGGAGGATCCTCAAGGATGAGAGACACCTGAAATAATTATTACATAATAGCGAAAAGGCTGGTGACCGAGGTTACCTCTTCGAAAAATTATTGAAATTGTTTGGACTTCCATTGCGAAAAAAAAAAACTAATTTTCTGATTCTGAATCGATTGGAGTTAGCAGAATTCCTCTATTTTCAGCCGTTCTTTAATTGACGAGTTTATCTGAAGTTGAAAGGTGCACCTCGGAAAATTTTTCGAAAAATGTTTTCTACTCATAAACGTAAAACTTGATCTTTCCTGATTTTATACACTAAAATTGAAGTCAATATTCAGTCAAATGGACATTTCATATGCTTTTCATGGAACCTCTGCACTCGCGAGTCGAATGTTTCAGAAAATCTGCTAAAGTGTTCAATTAAAAATTTATCTGTGAATATTTTTGATTCAAGTTCACAGATATTTTCGATTCAAATTTACCAATCAAACTCATTTTATGATTCTGAATCGATTGGAGTTAGCAAAATTCCTCTATCTTCAACCGTTCTTGAATTGACGAGTTTATCTGCAGTTGAAAGGTGTCATACACTTCGGAAAATTTTTCGAAACATTTTTTCTACTCATATTCGTAAAACTTCATCTTCCCTGAACTCACACACCAAAATTGAAGCGAATATTCAGTCAAATAGACATTTCATAGGCTCTTCATGGAACCTCTGCACTCGCGAGTCGAATGTTTTAAAAAATCTGCTGAGGTGTTCAATGAAAAATCTGTCTGTGGATATTTTCGATTCAAATTCACCAATCATACTAATATCATGATTCTGAATCGATTAGAGTTATCAAAATTCCTCTATCTTCAACCGTTCTCGAATTGACGAGTTTATCTGGAGTTGAAAGGTGTCATACACCTCGGAAAATTTTTCAAAAAATTTCCTCTGCTCATATTCGAAAAACTTGATCTTTTCTGAATACACACACCAAAATTGAAGTCGATATCCAGTCAAATGTCATAGGCTTTTCATGGAACCTCTGCACTCGCGTGTTGAATATTTTAAAAAATCTCCTAATGTGTCTAATTAAAGGTCTGTCTGTGGATATTTTCGATTAAAATTTACCAATCAAACTGATTTTATGATTCTGAATCGATTGGAGTTAGCAAAATTCCTCTATCTTCAACCGTTCTTGAATTGACGAGTTTATCTGCAGTTGAAAGGTGTCATACACTTCGGAAAATTTTTCGAAAAATTTTTTCTACTCATATTCGTGAAACTTCATCTCTCCTGAACTCACACCAAAATTGAAGTCAATATTCGTAGGTAATATCCCAAGACCATGACAAATAGCCAAATATTATTTTCTTCATAATTCTATCGAGAGAACCTTGTATTTTGACAATTTGATGAGACCATATGAACATTAATAATCTGAATAACTCCCGAGAGCTTTAGCTCGAGGGAGTTATTCTTTGATTATTAATGTTCATACGGTCGAATTGAATTGTCTCAAAATACAAGTTACTCGAGATGAATTAAAGAAAATAATAGTCTCCATTTGTCATGAGTGATATTCAGGAAGATTAATTCATGAACAGTATAAAATCATTCAAATATACTCTTCACTATTCACGGTATTTTCTTGGATGGATTTGCTTATATATGCATTGATTTGTGTCATAGAAGACAACACGAAAATAGACATTTCAATTTTGAGCGACTGAGTTGTCAACGTTTGACACTTATACATACAAAAGAATGCTTTGTTTACATGAATAGCTGTGTTTACCTAAATAGACGCTCATATCACATATCATGTGACTTCAGTCATGAAATTTCATTGGTGTAGTAATGTGTGAATGAAATAATCAGTCGAATGGACATTTCATAGGCTTTTCATGGAACCTCTGCACTCGCGAGTCGAATGTTTTAAAAAATCTGCTAAGGTGTTCAATTAAAAATCTATCTGTGAATATTTTTGATTCAAATTCACCCATCAAACTAATTTCATGATTCTGAATCAATTGGAGTCAGCAGACTTCCTTTATCTCAACCGTTCTTGAATTGACGAGTTTATCTGGAGTTAAAAGGTGTTTTCAAAAAATGTTCTCTGCTCAAATTCGAAAAATTTGATCTTTCCTGAATTCATACACCGAAATTGAAGTCGATATTCAGTCATAGGAAGATTTCTTGGGCTTTTCATGGAACCTCTGCATTCGCGAGTTGAAAATTTTAAAAAACCTGCTATGATATTCAATTTAAAATCCATCAATGATTAGTTTTAATCCAAATTCACAGATCATACAAATTTTATGATTCTGAGACCGATCTATTTTAAAGTTTTGAAGCCATTGGTAAACCAATATAATTTATCCTAGGTGGTGTAACACGCGTAATGTCCATCTTACGTCCCTCTACAGAGCTATGGGAGGAAGTGACCCTAGAAAGACTTCCATTGCTGTCGTTAACGTAAAACGAATAACTATCTAGTCCTTTGAGTTAAGCTCGAGCCATCTCATGTTGGCCCTTTCTCTAGTCAGACTATAGATCCTGTGAACATTGGTCGTATATGACAGTACCGTACAGCTAGTACGCCCCATGTTCAAGTCCAGCTTTTTGATCCGGGATTACTCCCCACATACTATAAACTGAAAATTCATCATATGCTAACTTTTTCGTCCTAGGTTGTTCAAATTTTGCAAATTCCGGATTATGAAGTTTCAGAAAAAATATCAACATGAACCTAGAGATACTCCTTTCGTATTTTGCATTACAGTTGATACATTTCATGCTCTCCTATTTCTTTAATATGAGCTGTCAGTTTTGCTTATATTCATCCACCTATGAATTCCTCATCTACGAAAACAATGATTTTGGAAAACTGCCCACCAGTTTTTTCGAACTTCTCCGCCGATTACTTAAATTAATTAATGAACAACTTGAAATCATTATAACCCAACTCGTTAAACCCCGACGTCAAATTTCGTGAAATGGCATAATTGAATCCTAAGGAGATCGTCGAACAAAAGGGCAAGAACACGATCCTTAGAATTCGAGGATTTCTTGCGATCCTAAAGCGTTCTCTAAGTCCAACTAAGTCGAGCAAAAACAATTCTAGACCTGAGTTGGCGGGATCTCCCTGCATCATTATTGTCGGAAATAGGAATAGGGTGAATTAACTCTTCCAAGACTGGATTATAAATAGTCCGGACCATTGACCTCCGACCCATTCTCCGGGTAGGAATTTGCAATTTGAGCTTTCACACATAATCTGCTTGCTGCAAGATAGGTCAACTCCCCCTCGCAGTTTGCAGATGAATTCAGTCCCTACGAATCTACTTGTGGTGTGAAACAGAAATGTTTTTATTCGCACCAAATAAATTTATAACTGTGCGACATAAACTGATCTAACTACCTATAACTTCTGAGAAATAATAACCTGATGAATTTTTCTTCACACCTGGCTGAGAGGGTTACACTGACATGTTTCAATGCCTCTAAGAATAAACCTTTACATTTTATGTAACGAATAAAATCGACAAAGTCGAAGTAACTTTTGTCTCCACTCGTTTCCACTACTTCCCTTGCTAATACCACGACGGACATTGAACTACATCTGACAAGTATTTGTGCAACGTTCTTCCAAGAAGATCCAATTGGAAGTGCGTATCTTGTAATTAAACAGTAGATTATCCTTCAGTTGGCTGGGAATGACCACACCTGTAGGCATGCATGTTTAGAAGTTTTGTCGCTCATCAGTGCCAGGGTAGGTCGGACAACATTGAATTTTTCTCTTCCTGCCAAATGAATATTCATCAAATATTTCCTCACGGATAAAGCAACGACCCACAACTGAGTTGATTGCAGCGAGGAACATCAAGAGGAGTGTAGTTCTTGATTTTTCATGGAGATGGCGCTGCGCCAAGCTCTATGAAAGACATATAGAGAGGAAGACTTTGTTATTTAGATTTTTCCTGCATTTGTCCTGCGCTGAATATCATCAATGTCTCCGTTAGTTCCAGAACCACATCGTGATTTTAGTGAGGGGTATCGAACAGTTGACAGAATCCTGACAAGGAGTGTATGGCAGCCGTCTATATATTGATTATGATGATGAGGGTACGTTTCAAGACATCTTTCCTGGTAGAACTCCTCAGGGATTCCATCTCTACTAGCTGTTCTGTTGTTCCTCAGCTGACGGATTGATCTTCGACTTCTTTTATAGAAGAAACTTCTTCGATAATGTATAGAATTTGTCTGCAAGGATAATGAAAAATCGATTTTAAAATCAATTCATTGCTCCTAGCATTTTCTTTTCATTTTTAAGTTTGTTGAATAATTGCTGTCATCATTATATTTAGTGGATGTCATTGCTGCTTTCTTTGTGTATTCTTATGGAAATAATGGAAATGAATACGAATTTACTCAAGAATTTCGTAAAAATGCATTCAAAGCTGCGAATAGTTTATTGCCGGAGACTCGTATACGACAAAGATTATGAAGTATTCAATCAATGCAAGTTGAAAAATAAAATTATTGCCATAGATGAGACCGTATTATTGGCGTACTTCCAAGAATTGGTAAGTTATTTTATTTGGTTTATGTGTTTGATTTTTTATTTTTTTTCATTTCAATCCGGAAATATTTCTCCAACGTCATTGTGGACGGAATATTCTAAGTATTTTAAAATCTACACTGATAGTCAATGTATACACCAATATTTCCCATTTTTCCCGACTAACAACGTTTTTGAAAATGAAATCTAAAGGATATATTCCAAAAAACGCCAAGGTTTTGATAGCAGATCAAGTTCTTACATTTATCAGTGAAGCTTCGGAATAAATTCATCTATTACATAAAAAAGTTCTAATAATGGGTGTTTTTGGAGGATCAAGGAGAGATGAACTTGTGAAAATGATTATAGACGATATAGAAGATGAGGAAAGCTGTATACTTGTTTAAATACCCGAAACTGAAACCGGTATGTCAAAAGGATTTAATATTGTGCAGGAAGAAAAAATAGGGGCTTTGAGGTTGGTCAAAAGAGTCAAAAAAGATATATCTCAGATTTTTCTTTACGTACCGAAACGGTCGGTGCAATGTTCAATCTGTTGGCAAAAATACCATAGGAACATGCCTTCCATGATCACCAAATACTAGAAACTGGCTAATACAAATGAAAGTACTGGACATGATTTGGGGAGGATTTCGGCATCTTTTTTTACTAAGGCCGGTGCATCGTACGAAACTCAAAAAATGCACGGAAAATGAAAGAGTGGATCTGTGGCACAAGGTTACATAGAACAGAGCATTTTCTCTAAAGACAAAGTGTCAACAATGACAGTAAATTCGGTTAAAGATTCTCATGAATTTCCTAGCGGTTCTCTTATGAAAAAACTTCCAAGTACTGGTGGTCAAGTTTCCTCTTCTAAAGTTTCGAAAAAATCGGAAAATTTCCGGTCACATATTTTTTCCGGAAAATTCGAAAATGGCACTTTCAATTTTAATTAGGTAAGACTCAGTTTGTTGCTATTTGTTAAGTTGTCGCTTGTACTAGTATGAAAATTTTCCCAAATATATAATTTTGTTCTAGCTTTTGCTCCATTTCTCCCCGTCGCACAGTGGGGCAAGATACCCAAAAAGTTGGCAAAAAATCAGAAAACGGTATAACACCTTACAAAGGATTCATGGATGAGGTACAATGATGCCAATTAAAAAACTAATGCATGAAAAAAACGCGGAATGAAAATTGCAGTTAGGTACTATGAATTGAGAATTTTAATAATCAATAAGTTTCTTCAATGGAAATAACGGTCTACATATTATGTACATACTCTGCTTTAGAAATCCGGATCGGTATCATCATCAATTCTTTCTTCCATCAATCACAAAGCTTTTACTGGCATTTTTTCAAGTTCATTCTTTTTGATTTTTCTTTTGCTTGTAATGATTGGATCGCTACTTATCAAAAATAAGTTGAAAATAGCTTTTGGATCTATTATACTTCCTAGAATTATCTTCTCTGTATATTTCAAAAGCTTTATTCCTTGCTTTCTGGGCTACCTCACTCACTGTCCAATAGGTACCAATGCACAGGATATGATTTCAGATTCTTGTATTGAATATTCATGCATGGTTGGTGACAAACTGTACCAAAGAATTTGAGAGATTGAAACTGTGGAAATTGTTTGGTGAAACTGTTATATCTGTCAACCGGCTGTAAGGGATCAACTCTCAGAAGTCTCGAGAGACTTGTGTGAGCTAGGGAAGACGTAGACCTCCTCTTTTCAAACATTTGATGCCACGCACGAGACCGGTGACCGTGCTGAGGTTCGATCCCATGCACCTACAGTTGATTGAATTAAGAAGCGAGCGCTCAACACGCGTAGGTAAAGTACCTAGCCGTTTCATGAACATAATATCGAATTCCACAAAAAACAGTTTTAATACTACTTGCGACAGCTATTATTATGTTATGCAACAAAGTTGATCCAAGTATGCAACATGAGTTGCCACAACTTCATCGATACTTTGCAGTAATCTTTGTACAGTATGGTTTACTGAATCCGGTGAAGGTACATCCACTGATGTTTCTGTCGCTCAAATATATTCAGAGTAACAATTTTCTTAAACTTTTTATCTCGCTCAACTCCTTCAAATAACATTTTATTTCAATCATGGTATCGAGGCCTTTCCCTTGATACACTATATGATGTGATTCAAATGTAAAATATTTTTCTGGCTACATTTTGGACCGCCAATTATTATTATAATTCTCAAACACTTTATTTATTTTTCCCTACAACTTTCTCAACATAAGAATGAATCGAAAAGAAATATAAACAAGCTAGTTGTATGAACCTCAGGGCAGGATTCGTTGCATTTCCATTAATCATCAAAATCATACAAAACTAATGTCTGATTGATTTAAAAGGCAAGAAAAGGGAAATATTCTAAAGAGGACTCTTCAAGCTTTTTACTGGATTTAAAATAAAATCGGTATCTGGTGGAGCTCAATAAAAATAATTCCAAGATATGTACGTGAAATTCAAAAATATCAACACTCTCAACATATAATATATATAAATGTATCATTGACCAACTCATTTTAAAAATATTGCAACATTTAAATAGTAAAATATCGTCAATTACTTGAAGTAATAGCTTCCATATTTAGTTTTATGAAATGTTCACAACATAATAACCAACTAACTATTCAAAAGTTGGTAATCAAAAAATAAGGTTGACTGCTGACCAAAACATTTTGATATGATGACAATCATAGTCAACTGACACGTTATTACAAAGCTCGGTGAGGAAAATAAGGGTATTATCTGATCCGTAGGACTGTTTACTATGTGTTCTATACAAAAAAATTCTCCGAAACTGATTCATTTTTTATTTTTTGCCAACGATTTGGGAATTCTGCCCCACTGTGCGTCGCCTAGGGCGTTATGAGTGTATTTATAACTACCATATCTAAGGTGAAATGAACAAACTATATACAAGTGAAAAATAAAAATCCTCAGACCCTTAGTTCAGTTAGTATCAATGAATCAACTGTATTTTCCCAAGAAAGATTTCATATTTAAATAAGCTATAAAAAAAATCACTCGAATCTTACTAAACGTAGGAAATGTATGAGCCATAATGTGTCGGCCAGTATAATATTCTGTACATTTATAATTGAATATTTATGTCCACATTGTTTGAAGTTACACTAACTTCTCTCGTAATCTGATATTACATTACAAACTACAGCTCTCCATTCAGTCAAAAGTTTGCATAAATATCTACATTTTCGATAAGTCCTATTCCCCTGCTTCAGAATCACAGAATATTCCATAATAACTGCAAAATTCTGCATTATATAAATAAAACTCGTAACGGCTCTCCAATTACGTTTGCGATAGACCGATTTATCGCGAAACGAAAAGATGAACTGATCAATATCGTCGATGATATATCTCTCAATACACCTTCTACCGACAGATGAAATATCATGCCTATTATTCAGCAGGGAAGTTCCTGGATTACCGGTGCAAGGCTGAATATGTCCTTGATATATTGCAGGAAGAGATGAAACGTAACCAGGACGACCTCGTTATCAACTGGCCTCTATCAGGTGTTGGATTATTCGTTCAAACCGTAAGGTCTATTGAAATACTGAATGTGGAATAATCCAGAAGTGATAGAGAGTTCGACAATACATTGAATTCAACCGTAGCTCACGATAACCTTTGAAATTACCTATATTTCCGAGGAAAGTGAGAATTATGAAATTACCAGCAGAATTTCATTTTGACGAGTATTCAAATAACTATCAACCACCAGTTAGTGCAGACCTTATTAATTGAATAGTTAAACCTGAACATCGATAATGTCCAGACACCTCTCTTCTATCCTTTTCAGGTCTTATTCTAAAATTAATGATGATGACGTCTCCGTGAGTGAAACACTCCAGAAGTAAAATACTCCTCTAGTTGGGCATTGAAAGATTGATTTTTGTAATACCTGAGGACTTGACAAGAATTTCAATGATGTCCACCATTATCTACAACCACTCTAACAGAAACACAAGAAACCTTTTTCACCATCAAGATCCACAAGCTTTTTCTTGGTTTTGGATTCAATTCTTGAATCAAATTCAAAGATGGTGTGTGTGAGACTCACCCTAAGCCAAGTAGGAAGAACATCAATTCCTTTATCTACTTTTTCTCGGCTCTCACACTGCATGTTTTCTGAATATTACATGATTTTCTTTTTCGCAAAATCCAAAAATAAAATATCACCAACTGGTGGCAATTAACACTTCTGCTGAATTCAGGGAAGCATGCAAAACATATGAACGATCGCTAAGTACAGAATTCATCTAAAAAAAATCAAGACAAGTGGAATATAATCAATAATACTGTTGGCAATTCAAAAATCCAAAATGAGAAAACCGAAATTATCCAGGATGGCATTTTACATACAGTTCAATGTGTCAATGCATTCAATGATTAATAATTTCGTCTATTAAATCAGCCCTATACTGTATCACTTCCGTTAAAAATAACATCACCGTTATTCGCCATTTCCGTTATTTTGCTATTGTTGGTAATATCAAAATAACGGAAATGGCGAATAATGGTGACGTTATTTTTGACGGAAGTGATACAGCATAGCTGAATATCAGCCAATCATACGTTTGTTTCCTATTCGACAGGACCAATCAACACGCTCTATTAGCAGCTATTTGCATGGTAAACAATTAATAGTCATCAATTATTTCATTCACACATTGCTACACCAATGAAATTTCATGACTGAAGTCACATGATATGTGATATGAGCGGCTATTTAGGTAAACACAGCTATTCATGTCAACAAAGCTCTCTTTTGTTTGTATAAGTGTCAAACATTGAAATGTCTCGTTTTGGGTTGTCTTTTATGACATAAATCAATGCATATATAAGCAAATCCATCCCAGAAAATACCGTAAAGAGTGAAGAGTATATGAACGAGTATATTTGAATGATTTTATACTGTTCATGAAATAATCTTCCTGAATATCACTCGACCATGACAAATAGAGACTATTATTTTCTTTAATTCATCTCGAGTAACTTGTATTTTGAGACAATTCATTAAATTGTTAAAATACAAGGTACTCTCGATATAATTATGAAGGAAATAATAGTCTGCTATTTGTCATGGTCTTGGGATATTACCTACGACTATTCAGCATGATACCTATATATCAAGGAACCTGTGCATCTGACAGTACTCTAAATAAATACATCTTAAACGTCAAATCGAATCAATCGTGTTAAAGCTGTATAAGTATTTGAAAATGAATGGAGAATGAATGAATGGAGAAACCAAAACCGAAGAGAAAGATAAGGTAATCAATCAATCAATCTCATTCATTAATAATCAAGTTTGTACAATAAATAAAATAAACAATTTTCCAAGATACATTATTCTTCTAAGACTATGGTTTAAAATTAGTTTATATCTATTCTAGGAATTAATCTAATTGTGACAACAATCCCTGACAATACAGTGTCATTCATATGACTGATATAAAGAATTGGAGTGAAGAAATAATCTTCATAAATATAACTCGACCTTGATTAATTGTCGACTATTATATTGCTGCAAAATTTTTCTTGTATTTATTAATTTTATTCGATATTATTTTGGCATTAATAATCAGAGATGAAAGCCCTCGAGCTTCGCTCTCGGGTTTTCCTCAGATTATTAATGCCAAAATAATGTCTCGTTGAATTATTATCAAATACAGTCGAAAATTAGATGCAATAAAAATAGTCGACTATTTATCAAGGTCTTGTTATATTACCCTCGACTATTTCCTCAATGCAGCAAATAACTTAATTGACAAATCTGAAAAACTTGATCCTGAATATTTGAAATCATTAATTAAAAGCCCCGGAAGCTTATTATTTTTTTCATGCAGTAACAGAAAGTGATACCTTGGAAACAATAAAAAGTTTCAAAAACTTCAACTCTTCTGGAAATGATGCCATATCCAATTTCCTTCTCAAAAAAACAAGGAATTTGTCCAAACCAGTTACTTTCCACACGTGTGTGGAAATGTTCGCGGCATTGGTATGGTTCTTAGTCAGTAACATTTTTATCAGTTTGTGAAATTACCGCGTAGAAAAAATAGTATACATTATTTTATACTCGTGGAACTGTCATATTTTTTGCGCTCGTAACATAATACTATTCAAGTCATCATTGACATCATCATTTATTTAATTAGAAAAAACAATTGGAATTTTATGAATTGAGATAAATTATTAACATTCATTATATTAATTTAGACATAATAGAGGTGCATACTTTTGTTGATAGTAATAAGTAACTACCAACGTAGAAAATATATACAATTCCCAATATTGATTACAGAGGGTATATATACATGTTTTTTTTCAATATATTATATATTTATTTGGAAAAGTTAAACCTGAAATTTGAACTAACATTGTGAAGATCATTTTCTGTGTGTTTTTTTTACAATTACTAGGAATATTCAACAAGAAACGGCCCAAAGAACAAAAATATATAGAGTTTGTCAAAAAAGTATCGCTATTGAAACTTTATGACCTCTTTTGGAACGAGCTCAATGAAATAGTTGAAAACATCTGCCAACCACTAATAGAGTTGATTGTAATACATTATATTACATCTATTTATACTTATTGAGGAAAAAAACGTGATGAATAAATCATAGAAGTAGTTGGTAATGACCGTAATCAGAGGTTAAGTTCCATCGACTAGTTCTGCAATTTTATTTATTTATAGTTTTCGTTCGTCGCTGCATTTGCGGAACACTGTAATTTAAAAAAGTGGTGATGCTTCAAGATTGGACAGGGGGATAAATCAACTTCATGCTGAAGCAACTTCACTGTCACTTTTGTTTGGGGAAACTAAACATGCAAGCAATTTTCTGTTAAGGATATCTCATAGAAAAAGGTTGAAACAATGCTCTTTAGTATTCCTCTCATTTGAGAACTCAAAAAAAATGAACGAAATATATCTATTTTGGTAATTTTTGGTTGTTTTTCAATATTTTTTCGACCACTCAAGAATGAATTATGATATTAAACTTCTCAACATACACCGTTTACAACTTCAACTACATGGAAATAATTTTTGATGCTCAAAATATTCGGAACCTACTGGTGAAGAACCTCTTCTTCAATTCCTACAAGAATCACGATAATATCTGTAGCAACACTCATATTTCTTGTGTATGCTGAAATCGCAAACCGCACTTCTGAGCTTCATATGCATATTTCGGAAAGGATGCACTAAACACGAAATATCCAGAGAATATTTGGCTACCATCCATATTGTAGAGAATTTACGATCTTTCCCATTTCAACACAAATTAAAAATAAACGATTGCCGTCCGGCCAGACACTTCTTTCATATACTGCACGATAAGATGCTTTTTCTCCTCATTTTCTTGGCTCTACTCGCCAAAGTTCGTAACATGAGATTTTTCTTTGAGGTGCCTCGGAGCATAGAGTAATTTTCCTAATTGATGGTTCAAGAGTAACAAAGGAAACGTGTTTACTTGGTAAGCTCTTATTTTTCTAAGAATGTGAAAGAAGGTGAGTGGAGGAAAAAATTTAGGAAAAGTTTATCCTAATACGTTATTATTTTTTTATTTTTATATACTCCTCTATATTCTCAAAAACTACAGACGGTTTCCATCAATCTACCTTTTTTCATCAGTTAAGCTTAGATTCATCTCTTCGATTTTTTTGTACGTCTTTCAAAATTTCCTCCACAGTGAGTTCACACCCCAGGTTTTTTGAATTTAATATCGGTAACATAACACCTCAGTCGGGAGAGAGCAAATAAATTCAGTTTGAAATAACTGGGTTCAATATTTCCCCAGAAGATGGTCACTTGGTGATTCAAAAATGAACTGATGAGTGGAAGGAACTGATGAGTGGAAGGAACTGGTAAGAGAAAGGAACCTTGAAATATGTCATGTATGAAGGTGGTCAATTCCAACCATATGAGGAATAGTATTCATAGAGGGGAAAATAGTTGTTTCCTGACAAATTTTCGCCTCAAATTCTTCACTTTGTGGGATAAGTTGGAGAGAAGGGGATCTCGACTACGCAAAATTATTATTTTCATTGGCTTTAAACTCCGGTACACTTTTAGAACTTCATTCAAAGTCATATAGTTTTCCAGCTGTCGAGGTATTGAAAATAGTAGTTGTTGTGAAAGTGATAGAACTCCAATGTGTTCATCATCAAGTACACCAAAAATTCCAAACAGTGCAGTATTTATGAATATTACAATTATTAAAGTTTGTTTGGGCAAAATTCATTGTTGATTTCGACTCTACTAGATGTAGTTGCAGATTTCTGAGTGTCTTCATAATGTTCTGATGTTGTTTTGAATTAACGCTGTGGATACAGTTTCATGGAGTTGGAACTACCATGACCAGTAACTTCCCCAGCTAGTTAATTCTTCAACAGTAGATTTTAGTCACTGATAGTGATCATACTAATAAATAAGAAGGGGCCATTCAACATATGAATCCCTAATGATTTACGATACCTTGAATTCTCATACGCATATCCGGTACGAAAAAGATAATTTTCCTTCTAATATCGGACGTCAGTTCAATATGTTAACCCCTAGTAAACCCTGATGATCGGTTCCTGTAACTTGGAGTAAGTGCCCTAACAACCGATCCAATCAATTTCGAGGGTCTTTGAATTACAAAATAACATAGAAAAATAGCAAAATATGCGAAAAATAGTCCGGGAGGGAGAGCCAACGAAACTGAAAAGTCGACCTACGGACCGATCCCCCCAACCCCCTCCTTCTTCAGGAGTTCTGTAATGCGTAGAAATTTCAGAAAAATACCGACGGCAACGTGTGCAAACCATTATTATGAAACAATAGGTGTCGTGGGGAAAAGGTGCTATCTTTCCCCTTCTTCGAATGAAATCGGCCGATAAATCTGGAAAAAAAAATCAAAAACTACGCAATATTCCTCCCGTTATTTCGCTCACGCGTGGGAATTTTGGAGAAATTTCGACGACTTCGTGTTGAACAATTCATCGCGATGAAACATGTGTCGGGAAAAGAAGCCCACTACTCTTATCTTAAAAAAGTTTAAAAAATACTGACAAAAAATAAAAAATCATTGAAGAAAAAAGGAATATGTTCCGAAATGTTTGGGGAGGTGGGAATAAAACCTTTTTTGTTTTTAGAGAGTGCAGGATTTTTTTTTTATTTTTGTCAAGTAGCGAAGGCAAATTTTCGGCTCGACCGGTAGGACGTTGTAATTGGCAGGGTGACGGGGGGATTTACGGAATAGCGTATTGAAATAAAACAAAAAACTAAAAATACGCAAAAAAGTCAGCAAGGAAGAGCGAACGAAGATAAAAACGTCTATGTATCCATCGACCCCCCCCCGCCCTTGATATGCTTTTTCTTGACAAAATGAGAATTTTGGAAAATTACCGGCGATTTCGTATTAAACAACTCATCGTGAGACAAAAAGTTGATGTAGTGGGGAACGAAAATTAAAAAAAAAACACGGAAAATTAAAAAAAAAATCTAAAAATTGCCTTAGGGAAGGGGACGTGTTCCGAATTTTTTCTTATGAGGGAAGGGGTGCTCAAAATGTTTCGTCTGAAAAGGGTGGAAGAATTTTTAAATAATTTTCAAGTAGAGAAAGCACACCATCGGGATACCACGGAACAACGCACTATCGAGCAGTTTTCGGCTGTGTACCACGTTTGAGCTGTGCGTGAATTCTTGTAGATAAAGAAGGGGTTTATGAAATAGAAAATTGACGCGAAAAAAAAAATCCTGAAAATACGAAAAATAGACAGAAAGGCGAACAAAGCGGGAAACGTCTACGTATCCGTCGACACCCCGCGCCACCCCTGCGGAAATGAAATTTCGAAAAAAGTTCAACGGCTACGTGTTGGAGAATTCTCGCCTAAAAATTGGAAACACGTCAAAAGAATCGAAAAAAAGAGAAACGTCATCTAAGGTTAGCTAGGCTTGGTCAACCAACAGCGGTCCCATAGAGACTAGAATATATGCGTTGGAACTGATTGCATCTTCAGCTCACACGATATTCTCTGAACATTACAGGGCTATCGTTTCCATAGAAACCAGAACATAAAATAAAAGCGGTTCTCTATTTATTTCATACGCATGGTCCCAACCCTGATGCTTCGATAGAAAATGATCTTAATTGCGGTAGAAGAGTACACGCATGCTGTCGGCATGGAGTTTGGTATCGACATACCTATAAGCCACGATATAGATTCAACAACAATGAGTAGAAGATCCAGAAGAGGCACTGGGAATACTGGAAAAATGTCGAAGGAAACTTTTTTTTGCAGATCGTGAGAAAAATCAAGTCAGCAGAAGTCAGTTGAGCATTTTACAGTGCGTCTCACTGGGTATATTCCTTCGAAGAGATATAAATGCAAAATATATTTGTTTAGAAAAATTTCGCATACACTATGTTGTAGCAGTGAGCACTGTTATGTATATTAATGGTGTGCTCTGTATAAGACGGTCCTTTAGTTCAAGAACTCTCATTTCGAGAGCCTGTAGAGATGTGAAGCCAAGGGTTGAGCATTCTGGCTTTTGGGAAGGCT
This sequence comes from Chrysolina americana, assembly GCA_958502065.1. Classification (NCBI taxonomy): domain Eukaryota; kingdom Metazoa; phylum Arthropoda; class Insecta; order Coleoptera; family Chrysomelidae; genus Chrysolina; species Chrysolina americana. Next base: position 101,792,422 of record OY293411.1, read on the forward strand.
ATCCCCCTTGCAAAAGTTTAATAAAACGTCATATACTTCAATTTTAAAATAACAAAAAACACTCTATAGTATGGACGACTGAGGAGTGGTTGTTTGCTTTGGTGTAAGTTTCGAATTGATCCAAAGATATAGCCGCCTAATACCCTAGCGATCACACTTTGATACTATATCAAAAATAATGGTTAACAGCACATAAATCCCTTGTGACCCACACCGTATAAAATACAACTTCCAAAACAATAGATTGTTTACTATAACTATATTAATTGTTTCTGATTGTTGATGCTTCATTTCGCTCCATCCTCAGTAGATAGGAATCAAATCTCCATATCCCGAAAACTAGTTCCTATAGTTGAATCCTCTTCAGGAACACGCATATCTGAACGTGGCACCTCGGAACCATTCGATAAAACTTTTATCGAAAAAACTTTTTGCATATTCTGCGGACAGGATTACCCGCTGGAAACGGGATCATGCCCAGGAGTTGTCCGAAACTTGTATGAAATTCAATCAACATATTCACGTTTGTAGTAGCCAACATAGAGGCGCGAAAGGCAAAGGGCGAGAGAGCAATTCGGTGCGGCCAACTTTTGTTTTTTACGTTGTTATCCTCCGGCGGATTGCTGTGACCGCGTCAATAGATTTATGGTACAGAACACAAGGGATACACAGACACAGACACGCACTCGGTTTCCACTGGATTTTATTGATTCATGGAACGAAAATAAAAAAGTGTTGAAGGAGTTGTTAATAGAACTAGGATCATGGAATGAAATAAATGATGAAAGTACTGTGGTATGACTTTTCCACAGCAGTGATACTCATCTAACAGCATATCGAGTCGGTTAGGTTGATTGTGAATAGTTAGTTCTTTTTATTATTGTTACTGGCCATTACGTTCTCGTCATTGGCATCGGCTGGAGAAAAGGATCCAACAGATCAAAAAGTGCCATCGCAAGACGAGAGTCTAATTCGCCCAGTCCGCACCAACGTTGCCAAACCGCCTTGGACACGACTTAAGGCGCGAAATTTAAAATATACGTCATAACCTCAGTCATTAATGTTTGCCGGAGATAGGGAGGAGTTAGGTTAGTTCGTTGAGGTTAGATTTGCTTATAGTTCACAAATATTTAACTAGCAATAATTGTAACTCTTGTGCCCATAGACGAAAGAAGGGGAAATTCACCTTTAGTAATATTTTTTTTCTGCCCATCGACTAGAAATTTCACAAAATCTATTAATTTTGTCATGTTGAATCGATTGGCGTTCGCAAAATTGCTCTATCTCCAACCGTTCTCGATTTGAAAAGTTCATCTGAAATTGACAGCTGTTATTTCCCGCCAAAAAATATTAAACTTTTTTTATTGTTTATATTCGTAAAAATCAATTTTTTCTATACATGTTTACTAAATTTGAAATCGATTTCTAGTCAAACAGAGATTGGTAGGCTTTTTACGGAGCCACTGCAATTTTGAGTTGAACCTCAATTCGAAAACTTTTATTTTCAAGTTTTTGCAAAATCGAAAATTTTTCTCAAACGTATCTCAACAAGCTCATTTCGAATTATGCATGAAAAATTTAATTCGATAAAGGATTAACAAAATAGCAACTATTTTTCCGATTTTGACAGATTTTTTAGTTTTTTCCGGTTAATCTTTCGTCCAATTTAATTTCTAATGACATATTCGGAATCAGATCGACCATATACTTTTTAACGCACTTTGAAATTTCCTCAAAGAAAAAAATTGAAAAATTTCGAAAATTTAGTGGTGCGAAAGAATTTTTGACGTTTTATCGCTTTTTTATGGTACACATTGTATCGGAGCATATCCAAATCATATATTTTCGGAATCAGCGTGAAATTTTGAGTATATAGTGGTAGTTTCGAGTAAATCAGATGATTTTGTAGTTTTCATGACTTTTAGGGATGTACTTGAACTTTTTTCGAGTAATAATTTTTTTTCGCCCATCGACTAGAAAAGTCACTATACCAATTTTGCCTTTCTGAATCGATTGGCGTTCGCAGAATTGCTCCATCTCTAACCGTTCTCGATTTGAAAAGTTCATCTGGATTGAGAGCTGTTATTACCCGCCAAAAATTTTTTCAAATATTTTTTTTCTTACATTCATGGAATTTGATTTTTTCTGTTTCAGTAAATACAGGCAACTGAGTTGTTACAGATCAAAAACAAATAACGTATGTTTGTCATTTCAAGAGTTGTGAAATATTAGGCAATGATTCTTGTGTACTTACTGAAGAATTCAATAATTCACATTATTGTCAGCAGATTCTTCGTTCATCAGTTTGGTACTTAAATTCGAGAAATTTTACGAAAAAATTCAAATAGTCATTTGAATAATTCAAACCAGCCTATGTGATCCATTACAATGACTCAACGAGAATAACTAAACTTTCATCAACGAATCTTGATAAGCTCTAACATCATATATTATATATAAATTGTCATAATGTAACAAAGTGACGAGTTTGACCAACTCCAAGTTCATTTTCTTCTTTTAGCATTTCAATGATAGTTTGTTGCGTTATATTTTTTTGATTTGTACTTGGGATTGATTGTCGAAAACCTTCTTTCTTGAGTTAGATCCAACCTACTAATTGCTATATTTAACATATCGTTCAGTGAAGAGCCTACTACTACTGATATGTTCGTGTCATCTGCATTTGAGTTGCAGAGATATTTATTTTCATTCTAAACATCTGCTACAAGAGGGTCTACATAAGATACAAATAGTAACAGACTCATAACACTGCCTTGAGGCATGCTCAGTTGTGCTCGGTAGCAAGGCGGTTAGATGCCGGCCTTTGAAACTTCCGCTTGCATTGGGCCAAGTTCGAATCCTGGAAAAAGATTTTTCTGGGGCTTGCTTGGACAGCGCGCTGAACACCCGGGGTGTTGCTGTAGGTTTTCCAGGTTTTCTTACAGCTGAAAAGTGCATACGACACCAAAAATCAGTAAGTCGCCCCAGAGCGCCATGGCAAATAATAATAATAGCCGTCCTCTACCCGCACAGTTTATGCCTTTGGGTACACTCTATGGGTGTTTATGAGGGAGTATTATTATATTATTATTATAATATCCAAGAAAGTGCTGGTATTATTTTTCCATTTCCACCAGTAAAATATTACTGAGATTACATAAATATTGATGCGATGAGAATTAACACTATTGTCGAATGTGTGCTGATCTGTCAACAATTGGAAGATAACGGAAGAAGTTGAAGCTCCCAGTAATTTGATGATAACTCTAAAGAGCTATTCTAACACCTACCAGAATCCGCAATAGAAAGAAAAAAATAAAAACTGACTAAAATCAAGCCTATTGTATTGTCCGAGAAGAAGAGAAGGAAAATGAAGTTGAAGATGTAACGGAGCAGAGTTAATCTAAATATGAAGAGAATATTTAAATTTTCATTAATAAAAGGAATACGTTTTCGGTTATATTCGTTTTTGTGTAACCCACATGTTCGTTATTACCACTGAGGTAGTTGTTTGTTATATCTTTTTATCAAACTTCAAAATTGTTCCTCAGCTTCGATTGATGGATTATTTTCCATACTACGATGGTTTTTTCAAAGTTTCGGTTCAGATTCATCTAACCAAAACAACACAATTCGTAATTAGAGAAGTGGTTCCACCAAATATTCTTCACATTCATCAAGAAGACTTCTCAGTCTATGTTTTCCCGAACAGACACTGACATTGACCGTCGATTAAAAAACTCAACAAGTGCTTTCGAAAAAATATCGACAGAGATTAATACTCACGCCATAAGATTATCGCACTCCATTTCAAAGATACCATCAGGAAAATATAACACTAATTCCAAAAAATAATCCACTACATTTAATTCGACCTGAGCACAGCTAAAAATACAATCGGTAGACTGTCTCAAGGTAAGAACGGAAATAAAATCACACGCACTCCACACTACAAATCAAATGCACCCTGGAACAACGCTAGAGTTTCAAAACTTTTTCAATCACCGTCGCGGTTATTTTTAACATCGAGAAAAATATTAGGCCGTCTGTCATGGAATCGTTCACGATTTTGACAACTGTAAACCGGAGAGTATTTTCGATGATAGATTTTTCAGATTTTCAAAATTGAAGCATCAAAATTCAGGACACTGCGCCACGAAATCAAGCACTCGTTGGTCTGTTGAGAATTTGAAGATGTTGAATCTCACGACGCGATTTTCTGATAAAGATCGTAATGGAATTATTGGCGCGCGTCTTGATTCCACAGCGTCGCGACGTCCGTGGCTTTCAGGAATTACGGCACAACTGAATTTTCAGCTGTTTCAGCCTCCCGCAGTAGCCGATGTTGCCACAGCGTAGCAGCAAATCACGATTTCATGAAATTTCTGGATAACTCTGAATGAAAGTCAGTGATACAAAAATATTAGGTGTTAGAAAAAGTGTAGCGACCAACACCCGATAATCCCCAGCTTGTTTTATGAGTATGAGCGCCTTTTTCAATTATAATTGGAAATGGTAACCAAATATTTTCGTAGCATGTATCACATAACCTAAGGATCTCAAGTGTCTTGAGGTAAACAATACACGATTATGAGGCATCGCAACAAGCCCATGCTATGTGAGGTAACATTCTTATTTTAGACTCATCACAATCTATTTTAAATCCGTCCTATCCACGTTCCTTTTACTAATCATACTAACGCCTTGAGCACCAAGAAGATAGCACAAGTATCTGGAAAATAAGACTAAGGTCTACGTGGAGAAAGTTCAAAGTAGCTTCTTTCTTAACTTTGAGCTGGTCAAATGCGCCTATGGGAGCAACGACAATAATATTGGAACGAGTTTTCAAAGATTTGTGTTCTATCATACCGTATGTACAGTTCTGTTCAATGAAATGTTGTACAGCGATTGTGCTGTGTAAACTTACCTCCCATTTTGAAAAGTTCAAAAAAGTATTGTACTGTATTGTAAAGGATTGTATTGTAAGGAAAATGTACTCTTCAGAAAATTGGAATTAATAAGTTTGCAGCAATGGGGAAACAAATAGCTACATTTTTTAAGCTTCCAAATCCCGAAATGTACACCGGCCATTGCGTCCGACGATCATCTGCAACCTTGCTTGTTGATGCAGGTGGAGACATAACAGCATTGAAAAGACATGGTGGCTGGAAGAGCACATCAGTAGCAGAAGGATATCTAGAAGATTCCATGTTTGATAAGAAAAAAACGGCAAATTCGATTCTTCAATCAATCGAACAATGTTCATCAAGTAAAAGTACCTTCACACAAAAAACATCAACTAACAATATGAATAAAAATGTCAGTGTTGATATAAATGCAACACCGACATTAAATTTCACAAATTGTGATAATATCACTATAAATTTAGTCACTAAGTATGACAAGTGAAAAACATAGGAATTTACTGACCTTATAATTATAAGTTGTTTTGTTATTCAAGTTCGTTAAGTATTAAATATTTCTGTCAATTGCATTATCATATTATTAAAATCATCGAGACCACCATTGAAACAGTATTTGTTATAGTCGTAGAGAAAGTATGGTATTTTACTCACGTAAAATATATTTCATTTTATCAAATAAATCTGAAATCCAAAATGAATGAATGAATGAAGTATCTATTATTTTCATAAATAATACTTAGATTTCATTAAAACTCTGACTATCGTATAGTCGTAGAGAAAGTATAGTCTTTTACTCGCGTATAATAGCTATTATTTTCTCGGATAGTTCCGAAACAGGCCTTCGGCTCGTTTCGGAATTTTTATCCTCGAAAATAATAGCTATCATTATACGCTCGTTGAAGAATATACTATTCCGGTGATTCAAAAATTAACAGAAAATCTAAATGACCTCTCAGCACTGTTCTCTAAAAGTGTATAAAGTTGAATATGCTGTCGTTGATTATTGAAACGATAAGTGAGCCTGAGCTTCTTTTGGTGAGAAACGAATTCACCAAAAAGGGGCAGAACAACAGGTGGATCTCCCATCGATTCAGAGTCAATGCTCAGTCAACAAAGCAATAATCGGACGGGCTTGTCATTAGGCTAGTCAGGAACATCTCCTGGACCAGAAATCCACTTTCTGAGTTGTATTCAGATCACTTAGTTAATTCAATGTCGGTTACTCATACATTCCCAAGGGAATTACGAGTCTTTTCAAGCACCCTGAGAGACTCTGACGTCTAGCTGATTTTAATAATACTTTCACAATACTCTTCCCTCTTCAGTCGATCTTTGGGCATCCCCGACCAGTAAGTAGGGTCCACTGAAACAATATAACGAGTTTCCTGATTTGTTCGAAAACATTCATAAAAAATGTAACTGGTTTCAGCGGGAACTGGAAAAGCAGTAGGAGCCAGACAAAATGAATGATCTGTCGTTAATTATTCAAGCGTAGTTTGCTGTTCCTCAGTCAACAAAGCAACAATCAGTTGTGATTTTTATTGTATCACCTGACGCGAAGTCGCCGTGGTGCCAGAGCTTGCGTCTCTCACCTAGACAACACGGGTTCTAGCCAAGGAGCTAGAGATATTCGAAATCTCGAGATGTTTCTGCTCGCACAAACCTTTTACAAGCTTCTGATTAGATTCTACTGAAACCTGGAGCAATTACCAACTCTCTGAGTTGGATTGAAACTACCCAGACAATTCCATGTTGGATGCTCTTCTGTCTCTGGACTCATTTGTCTCTAGATATTTGTCCCTTGACTCTTTCATCTTTTGCTCTTTCGCCCCTGTGCTCCTTCGTCCATGGACATTTTTGTCACTGGGTTCCTTGATTGCTAGGCTTTTCCTTCCTAGGGCTCTTTTGTCACTAGACTCTTTTGTCCCTTAGCTCTTTCATTTCTGGCTCTTCAGTCCCTAAGCTCTTCTGCTCCTCAGCTCTTTTGTCCCTGGGCTCTTTCGTTTCTGGTTTTTTTCATTCCTAGACTCTTTCGTATGTGGACTCTTTTCTGGACTCATTCTTTTCTTGGCTCTTTTGTCCCTATGGGCATTTCAGATTCTGGGTTCTTTCGTCTCTGGGTTGTTTCAACACTGGGCTCTTGACCCACTTCATTCTTTCCCAATTTTCAGCGCTAGACAGAATTGAATAATGCACCTTCTTGGGCTCTGTTTTGCCTCCTGTACACACTAACCCAGTCTCAGCCAATGTAGCGGTTGGTTGTTCTTCGTTTGCCCAGTGAGTACGCACCTTTACTTCACCGACTCCGTTGGGGTATTATTTTGATGAGTTGAATGACTCTATATATGAAAAACCCGTGAAATATGCCACGTGAGTGACTATAATAACTTAATATACTTAAAAGAATGCATTGCATGAGGTTCGTTGAACAAATTTGCTTTCAATTCGCGCGACTAAGTTCATCACGCCTGCGTGATGGTCACTAACGTAAAATACGTCGTGCAAATCTTGTTATAATGAAACCCAAGCCCACCCGTTGCATTTTAATTGACGTGTTTGTATGGAAAGCAGAGTTACTTCTGAAATGTAATTATAAGGCGTTGGGTCACTGCATAGTTTTGAATGGAATGGGAGCGGAATTGAGTTTGGCGCGAACGATACGAGGCCGCATTGGAACATTCTTAGACAAAAATAAAATCAAACAAAATTGTCATCAAAAATATTGGTACATTTCTGGGTCTATCGCCTTGAGGCTATTTCCTAAAAATCTTGAAGAGTACAAAATCATCAGATTCTCTCGAAATCAGCACTCCCTACCCAAAATTTCATACTGACTTCAAAAATATATTATATAGATATGCTCTGATATATGTATCATAAAAAAGCGATACATGAAAAATAATATATATATATATATATATATATATATATATAAAGGTTCAACTCGAAATTGCAGCGGATCTGTAAAAAGCCTACCATATCTCTATTCGACTCGGAATTGATTTCAAATTGGGTGAGCACATACTGAAAACGCTGTCTTTTACGAATTTGAAGAAATAAAGACGAAAATATGTTTTTTCCGGATATTACCGATCTGAACTCCGGATGACCATTTCAACTGTTCGAAATAGAGCAATTCTGAAAACGCCAATCGATTCAGGATGACGAAATTAGTATGTACTAAGAATTTAAAATCGATCGGCGGAAAAAAGTCCAAAGGGGTTGACCCCTAAAAAACATGAGAAGTAAAAAATCATCATATTCACTTGAATTTTGTACTTTATACCCAAAATTTCATGCTGATTCCGAAAATATATGATTTGGATATGCTCAGATACAAGATATACCACGAAAAAGCAATTAAACGTCAGAAAAGATCTCGCATCGTCGAATTTCAGAATTTTTTAAATTTTATCTTCTTCTGAGAAATCGCAAACTCCTTTCAAACGTATTTCGACAAGCTAGTTCCGAATATTACCTCAAAAATTAAATTCGACAATAAAGGGCGATTTTTTTGACGAAAAAATGCACCTACATTTTCAAATTCGGAATGAAATTTCCCATCGGCTCAAAAAATATTCACGAAGATTTCTCATTAAAATTTCACAAAATAATGAAATAAATCATATATAATCACGGAGCATTTCAAAATGTGTTCAGATGTGGTTATGATAATGTAGAGTGTCATTCTGCAACGATTTCGTTCACTTGTTTTGTACCCGACCTGGCCTTACATGCACTTCGCCGAAATGAAAACTCACCAACCTTGACTTTTCAGACGGTCATCAACCACTCATGTCATTTCTGAAAAAGCATTCGTTAAAACCTCTCTACTTCTGTTTATTAGTCCTGGGGATCACGCTGTGTGCTTGGAATCATTCACCTTGTTTGAATTTAACGATTTAAATTGCAAATTCAGATGATCCGAGAGCAAGCCTCACTTTCTGCTTCAATTTCTGTTCAAGTTATTTTAATTTACTTGATTTATGATTGACAAAATCGCTTTCGTCAATTCAGGTCAACTTCACAATGCAGCAATTTTCTATTTTCAAGCTCGACTAATAATGTCCAACTAGAGCCATTCTGTGAAATGTTTTGTTTCAATTTAATCAAATTAGTAGCGGAAGCGTGCTGTCTTTGACTTTCCTTATGTTTGTGTTCAAAAAGTCACGTTACACACTTCACTGAAATATTCCAGAGAAGTAAAAGAGCTCACGAGAGTAGCTTTGCCGATGAGACGTACTGCTCTGTTCAGAATGGAGTATAACTCGTATTGGTCTTCAAAGTTCAGTAACCATAGACAAATATTAGCCAAAAGTGAAAGAAGAATTGTAGCAGTTTGAAACATGGCACGTGATTTCTTGACATCATGTATGTTCAGAAAAAAAATATTAATAAATAAACCTGGATTTGAACCAAAAAATTTTTGTCTTCAAGCTAACAAATTTTTTGAGATTCTGTTATAAAGTGAGAGTGCTATCGGAAATAGGCTTGATAGAATAAAAGGCAAAATAATTATCTACAAAAGAGTTCTACTATCTTTTCAGTAATCTGCATTAGATTGGATGCTCCATATTTCTAGCAAATCCTCCTTGATGGGCTCTGAAAATAGTTGATATTCGTCCCAAAAATGTTATGCAGACTATCTACCAATGTAGAGAAGAGGGGAGAATACCCTTGAGAGTTATGGTTAAGCCACACATCTTGGTCATAAATATAATGGGGATGGTCCATACAAATAGTAAAGTAGATAACTAATTAAAAAAGAATTCCACTTCTTGGGGAGAGAGCAAGTTGTGATATACTCGTATGCACTTGGTATAAGCAACATTGCATGAAAGTAAGGTATCTAATATGTATAAATTCATCATGATTAATGAATAGAAAAGAAATAGAAACTTCCAAATTTACACTGAAAAATATATGTTTTTACTTATATACTGTACTAAGCTGACAAATTTGTTTCGACACACGCTGCCATCATTTGAGCGACAAGTTATAAACTGCATACGTTATGGCATACGTTAATTCGTTCATACCGAGGCAGCTGTCCCGAAAGAAAGGGTCCATTGTTGGATTTAATAACATGGGAAAATGATCCAAGACAGTATTGACTATACGAAAGAAAAAAAAATCATAATTCTCCGTTTCTGACAGTCAGGGGTTCTCGAAAGCCATGTGCCTGGAATGTGTTGACTATACGAATTAAAAAACTGAATTGATATCTGTTCATTTCTGATAGTCAGGAGATCTTGAAAATCATATACTTTCCAAGACAACTGCAAAAATTATATTTATTTTTATTAAAATTGTTACTGTTCGTCTCCTGGATTTTTGGTAGTTTTTTTCTACTAACATGATAGATTTGGTGGTTTTTCAATCGATCCTTATCCTAAAACTTATTTGGACTGGATTACTACATAGTATCGGTCAGAACTTTCGCTAATGAATCATATGGAACTGTCATATGTGGAAAAGTAGAGAAGAAATGTTTTCTTTGGGTATCTGAATCTTGGAGCTCATTGAGACTTTGTCTAGATGTTGAACACCGGAGTGTATAATTATGAATTCTGGTTTAATAAGGCATATTTTCAGTAGAAAAAATCAGACGTGATTTGATAGTTCATTCCGAGAGGTGGAGAGTGACTGAAGATCGTTTGTTTCGTCCCGAAAGGGGCAAATCAAAAAGGTAGCAGGATCAGAGGCTTGGTACTCAAAAAGTATTCAGAGTATGAAACAATCCATGACGATCACTGATATAACAATGCCCTAATTCGCAAACCAGCTAACTCCAACTCCATTGATAAAACGTGGAGTTAGCTTCTTCGACCTTTTTCATCACATAAAGGATAATGCAAAAGTTAGTCGATATTTCACCCTTTATACTTCCATACACTTACAATGAAAGCTGTTGTGGCAAATGCCTCTCAGAAAACGTGATTAACGTCGGAGATATCTACCTATACTTTTTTACGCAGACGGCTGATGGATGGCTAGTAATGTTGAACCAGTTGACCAATCAGTTGACTGAACACTTTGTTGTTCAGAATGTATTCAGATGAATTGAGTTTTCTTTTATCTTATTTTTTTTTGTGGTAGACTTCGCCTCCAGACCTTTTAAAGTTGTGCTGGATGATGCAGACTATGCTATTCCTGACTCTTATGTTTCTCCTCGTTGGATACTTTTCTTGTGTTTGCCAATTCTGATATGTAATGATCTTCCATTTTCTCCAATATTCATCACTACTATTGATGCCATTAGCTGAAAGGCCATTTGTTGTCTGGACGAACTAGCATAACATCAAATGGAAAAAAGACGAAGTCATTCACGAAGAAGAACACTATTATGAAAAAGAACTCAGAGAATCGGCATACATATTAATAAATGATGTATTCAGTCAATCAAGCCTTAAAATACGATATGTGGGAAATCCCCTGATCAGCCAAATGGATTAGTTGAAATTTCAGGGTAGCAACTCCATTGATCAACATTACGAGCCGTCGATCAGCCGACTGCGCTAAAAACAACTCGGCGTTCTAAAGAATGATAAGTTCGTTTTCGAGTTCTGTGCCTAAAATTTTCCCCGTTGCAGAGGAATCAACTGCAAGTGCTCCACAGAATCAACAAGCAGAATTTTGTTTCGAGTCGGACTGGGGGGGGCACAAGCATACAAGTTTCTACGATTTGCTGGTCATCAGTGCAAGGCTGAGTCGATACGAACAGATTTTGTCAAAAATTATTCAATACCCGTCATCTTTACTGTGAGATCTTCCTGAAGAACTGTGAGCATTATACGCAGTCTCTGACTCTGCCTGTCTCCCTCTCTCGCTTGAGTTTTCTGACAGCTGTTTCCAACAAGGCACAATTGGCCAGCTCGAATTTAGAGTCTTGCAACTCTTTTTGTTTTCATTGTTTTTTTTTAATACTTCTGTCCTCAAAGAATATAGACAACGGAGTTTCATCTTCTTTCAATATTATGGTCATTGCTTCCATAGGCGCATTTGACCAGCTCAAACTCGGGAAGGGACCTACTTTGTATGAACTTTCTTCACGTAGACCCCCTCAGTCCAGATTCTTGTGCTATCCTTTTGGTGTTTGAGGCGTGAGTATAATCAATATAGGAATTGAAATAGATTGGAATGAGTCGACCTTACATAGTTTGGGCTTATTATGTTAATTGTGTGTCCCACAGTTGAAGAAATCAACCTTAGACTCCCACACATATCAGTCATCTTTCCAAACATCAAAACAAATTTCTTCCTTCGACAGACGATTGATAAACATAACCTTCAAAGTATATAATTATCGATGGTCGCTTTGCATACAGCTACGATCAGAAGAATCCCGGCACGAGCCAGAGTTCAAGGTTCGAGTCCTTTCTTCCGACAGTCCAGACACACCTCGAAATATAATTGATGTTACGAAAATTGCGTGGAATCGAGTGACGCAACTTTCAATTGGGTAACATTCAGTCGCGCTTGTGCTCAAAGAAATAATATGAGGATGCGAATTTCGTGTTCTTGTTCGGTACTGATATAATTAATTTTCACTTCATTACTCAATACAGCAAGGCCCAAAATTCATCAAAGAGAGCAATAAAGAGAGAGTGAGAGAGCTACTCATTATACTCGCAATTCAGAAAGCCTCAGACCTATTTGTTTAAGGTGATGAATTTATTAATTCAAGAGTTCGAAATGACAATCAAGAGTTTCGTAAAGATCAACATACGGGTCCAGTCACACAATTGCAATCTATAGAAATAATTTCTGATTTGCATTCATACTAGCACCATTGATGACAAATACCAACTGATTTTACAAGGTTAATAGTTCATTCATGAAACCCAACAGCATAGATCCACCAATTAATAACAAAGTATATAGTATATAATTTCAAACTAAGTGCGAAAATATGTGCCGGAGAGTATAAAAAAATTGAAACGAATAAAATCGACAAAGTCAAAATACCCTTTCTCTTCACACCTTTTCTACCAAGTGGAAAAATGAGACAAACATCTGCCAAAAGACAACTACTCTCTTAGCTGATACCAAGACGGATATTGAACTACATCTGACAGATATTTTGTTCAACATTCTTCCAAGAAAACCCAATTGCAAATGCGTATCTTGTAAGAATCAAACACACGAATTGAAGCGTTCCTACATAAAGGCTAATTTAGATACATACATGCCCATCCATGTAGGATTTTTTAATCACATGCGATTTACATGCATTTGCATTTTTGACCCTTGTGACGGTGGCACTTCCTCATCCTATTATGCCATAATATATGATAGTTGAGAGAGAACACAAATTTTTTTGTTGGGGTTATGAAAGGAATTGTTTGAGAAACTTCAATTTAAGAAATAACATTCGTTATTTAATCAAAAGATAATCCACATACAAATCCCATCTAAAGTGTCCATCTATCATGATACCGATATATTTCATGCCGATTGCCTCCTCACATTTCGAACCTTTCATTGAATAATAACATTTCAGGTAATGAAAACTATAAAAATCTTGATGAACTTTTGTAACATTTTATCGATTCTCAATTGCATTACATCTATTTAATCATGACTGAATTTTCTTCAAAATGATGTATTAAGAGTAAGGGTAGTTCTATTCAAAATTCTGAAGAAAGGGTTGCAGGGGATGAGGGTGTTGACAGCACAATTGTGATGAAGATTTCAATCGTTTATCTTTCATTCCCAATAGTTTAACACATTCGTGATATTTTCAATTATGTTGTTTCAGTAAATATACGTACTGAAACTTTGCAGTGTCATTAAACTGATCGGAGCATTACACCGACCCAGTTATATATATTGTACAGTACATTGAACTACGAAGGCATAGAAGGGCCAACAACAAAATATTTTTCAAAATAGTTGGAATTGCCACTTTGAAGTGACAATTGCCATTTTGATCTGACAATTGTCACTTTGATCTGGCAATTGTCACTTTGAAATGGCAATTGTCACTTTAAACGGGCAATTGTCACTTTGAACTGGCAATTGTCACTTTGAACTGGCAATTGTCACTTTGAAGTGGCAATTGTCACTTTGAAGTGGCAATTGTCACTTCGAACTGGCAATAGTTACTTTGAATTTGACTAAAAAACAATATTTTTGTACGAAGGCGTAGAAGGGCCAACAACAAATTATTTTTCAAAATAGTTGGAATTGCCACTTTGAAGTGACAATTGCCACTTCGATATGACAATTGTCACTTTAATCTGGCAATTATCACTTTGAATTGGCAATTGTCACTTCGAACTGGCAATTGTCATTTTGAAGTGGCAATTGTCACTTTGAAGTGGCAATTGTCACTTTGAACTGGCAATTGTAACTTTAATCTGACAATTGTCACTTTGATCTGACAATTGTCAGTTTGATCTGACAATTGTCACTTCGAACTGGCAATTGTCACTTTGAATTTGACTGAAAAACTATATTTTTGCATGGACAGTTTAAAGTGACAATTACCAGATCGAAGTGACAATTGTCAGATAAAATTGACAATTGTCAGTTCAAAGTGAAAATTGCCAGTTCAAAGTGACAATTGCCAGTTCAAAGTGACAATTACCACTTCGAAGTGACAATTGCCACTTCAAAGTGACAATTGCCACTTCAAAGTGACAATTGCCATTTCAAACTTCAATTGTCAGATCAAAGTGGCAATTGTCACTTCAAAGTGGCAATTCCAACTATTTAAAAAAATATTCTGTTGTTGGCCCTTCCTTGCCTTCGTATTGAACTGTTTCAGGTCAAAAATAAAAACAAATGATAAAAAGTAATGATCAACCAATATGTATTGAATCTCAATATACTTCAGAAACGATTATATATTCAACGTTCTAAAAAGTGACTATTGTGAATAAACTAAGCTCTATTCTGCCACTCCAATCAATGTTAAGGAAAAAAAACACCATTTGGAAATGTGCTGATCAAGAGTAACAAACGAAGAAAGGCTACAGATACAAACTGTTGGCACGGATTCAAATAATGCAAATCAATCAAGTTACACCGCATTCACAAACACCAACGAAATGAACATTCCAATTTCATTCTTCATTGTCATGCTCATCATCTACTTCATCTGAAGAAAATAGCCAGATAGTATGAAGTAATAAATGAAATATCAAATCGCGTTGAGCAAACTTCGAAGACCTCGTGATAGTGTTCTTTCAAACTGAAGAAAATAAACTCAGATTACGTTAGTGTAGGGCTCATGAGTAACAAATACATTCTGAGTGAGTTCATAGAAGGTGAAGAACAACTTGTGAAATTTGAAGAAAACCTTCGTATAGTGAATCAGTCACGCAAAAAAGGTATTAGATGTTGGAAAATGTGTATTTATTCAATGATGATTTACTAAGTGAGTTTAATAGCAGTAGTCCAACTGAAGATGAAATTACTCAATCAGAACGATATTTAAATAGAATAGAGAAAGTATCTATTAGAGTCTAGAATATTTTGGAAGATAGGACTAGGATAGGCAGATAAGAAGATATTAATGCTCATATAGAAACAGGTATAATTACAGAGACAACCATCATGAGTGGGAGATTTTTTATTTCATAACGGCAGCTAACTGACTGCCAGAAATAAATGGCACAACTGAAGGCATGTATCAATCAATAGATGGTATAGAATTGTGCGAGTCAGTTTCAGACACGACAGGCAAACAATCCTTAATCAATTAAGTTCCTCGGAAAAATTGAAAAATTGTTTTTTCCATTAACCAGCTGTCGTCCCCTACGAACGACAGCCCTCAGAAGTCGAAGGATTAACGGGGTCTTTAACGTGCAATGCAATTCCTAGCTTACATATGTCACAGAGATAAAATTGAATAAAAAATACTGATACCACTCATGAACATTCAATGGAAGATTTGAAAACTAACGTTTTGCCAAAGCCATCAACGCCAACACTTTCCACTAAATAACAAAACCTGAAAGAAAATAATTTAAGTATCGATGAGTACGAAAGATCAATAGAAAAGTTTATGCTAGATCTTACTCCAGCTCAGGCTGGTGACAATACAAATTCTATTGAGATTTTCAGAAGACAGAATGAAATACTAGCAATTGACGTTTTCGCAATAGGTATAAAATATACAGAAGTAAGAACTATCATAAAAGCGCGGAATTACAATACAAACGTTTTGCAATAGTGACATTTTTATGTGAAAGTTCCCCCTCGCAATCAAAATCAACAGTTTCAGTTATTTCTACGGCGACTTCGGAGGTAAGGAGGGTAACAAGTTTTAGCTGGTACACACTGTATAATGGGATCTAATTTCGTGCAGACATTTGTTAAAAATAAAAAACTTCAAGACTCGCATTCTACTGGAACTGCATGGGCTAATGATGGGTTATCCTAGATAACAATTTGCGTCCCTCCAAAAAACCGGACCTGGCGTAAAATTCTCCGAAACATCGCGCTTCCATACGTCAAGTGCAGTTCAGCTACCCAACCTTGTGCTATACCCAACGCTACTGATTAAAAAACATGTAAAAGTTGAATAAATAAAAACAAATATAGAACGCAAGTGGACATCGAAGAGTTCACAATGATTTCGAAGAGCGTGCTTGGGGTTTTGATGCACTGGGCACTACTGGCGGAAATTCGGGGACTTTCTTTCTTGACCAAACATAACTATGTGAGTGTTTTTGGCAACAGGAGAGTGCTGATGAATGTAACGTATTTCATTATTGCAGAATTACTCTTTACAAGTGACGACGAAAAATGGTGTAGTTCAAGGAAAGCAAGTATATTCCGACGATGGGACAACTTTTTTTGGATACTACGGTATACCTTTTGCAGCCCCACCAATAAAATCTCTGAGATTCAGGGTGAGTTATTCGAACCTTATCTAATATATGGTGGAGGAGTTCAAATATTTCTTTCATTATGCTACTGTATATCCTAAAAATTTAGAACGATTTGCGGTATCAATAAATGAAATTTACAAACTACTCATCACCATCTTCCATACGACAGAACAATCTTTCTTCAGAACTAGTCCGAACATTTTGAAGTGTTTCCGGTGATATTCGACTGTATTCTTCAATAATTCGATGTCGCAACAAACATCTAAAAAATATTCGTGTTTTTGTTTGTCGATGGTAAACAGAATATTTAATCCATTGACATTTACTTCTGACCTCCAACAGATGCAGTTTTAAAATTATTTTAATGAATGAATGGAGTGAACGAAACAATATATTTTTTTTAATAATCAATTTAGGACGGAAAATCCTTACCTACCCATTTTAGAAATTATATTTTATCTCATCGACAATGAAATATTCAAAAAATTCAACTCTTTGTTGACTAGATGGAGAACCCGTAGAAACTTCGATATTTTTTCTCCTGTTGAGACGTACAAAATTCCTTCTGCCTACGAATAAATCCACATGTCGCAGCGCCATCCACATCTTATCTAGAAGCACTCCTCAATTACAATAAACTCCGAGCAGAAAATAATTTGAACAAAATTGACTTGGTTCCATTTGTTTTTTATTATTATGGTTCGATTGGTAACGCTATCGGTCGAAATACATTTAGTTCCCCTCAGAACCATTCTGCATCCCGCTGTCAGGTTTATCTTGTGAGTACTTCAGATCATCTGATGAACTCCTGAAGATGTCTCACGAGGTTTATCTCTGAGATGTTATTTTCTGCACTATAGTGTTCGAAGAAGTCCATCTTTATGCTGGCAAGATCTTCACATTCAAACAATATGTGGAAGGCATTTCGTCCTCCACAAAACAGCCCCTGCACCTATGGAGTCTTGGTGTATCGTGAGTGTTCTTGACAATGGTTCTTAGCTTATTCCTTCGTGTGGTACTTAATATTCCGAAAAGAAATATCACAGGATGGTTTTTGTCCAATGAGACATGTTAATGTCCTCGCTCTTGCTATGGCATCTGTCCTTTCATTGCCCATAAGGACCCTGTATGATCTGGTACCCGACAACTTCTTCCCAGTTTTGCGCTCATAAGTGAATTAGTTTCATGTGTAACTCACCAAATAAATTGAAAAAAATCTGCATGATGCAGAGCTTAGATGCCAGATTTGCTCTCTTGCATTGGTATGTCTTCCCCAACTTGTATGATGGTAGTGTACGATCCATCAAAATATTCATCCGAAGTTCCCTTGGATAAACACGCTTTAAGTCTTTGAAAAGGCTGGCCACTACGAGGTTCTACCTTCTGCTTCGAGAACCCAGCCACGATAAGAATAAAAAGACACCTACAACGGAAAATCGTGTCAATTTTGGCGAGTTCTGAATCCAACGAAAACAGAGCTCATGATTTCCACAAAGGAATGCAAACCGGTACTGGCGGAAATCACTGGTGGATTCAGAGCTCTGATGGGAAACCAGATAAACAACTCAGAGTCTGTGAAGTACCTGGGAGTACAACTGGACAAAAGATTAACACTTGGTAGGCATTTCAGCTTGGCAATCCAGAAAGCTGCGACAGCAGTCAAAAGGTCATACCCGTTGGGAGCCAAGAATTCCAAGCTGTCATAGGATAACAAGGTGATGATATATGAGCAGGTCATCAAACCTGCGATGACTTATATGCATGTCCAGTATTCTGGAGTCTCGCCAAATCTCACATACAGAGATTGGAGAGACAGACAGTGACAGATACATTCGACCAGACGCAGGAAGCTAGCCGATATTCAATACATCGAGAAATTTATCGAACAGCAATCGGGTAAACTCTACAGAAACTAAATCATTTGGAAATTCGCTGACCAGGAAATAGATGTAAGAGCAGTCCGAGCCCACCATAACCGGCTAAGAAGGCACAGAGGGCTCATCTACCAGGCACTGGATATTTTCCACGAGAATGCAGAAGAAGAATAATAAACCACAAATGAAACCATGACAATGTTCGAACCCGGTTTTTTCGTCGTTTTTCCGACCACTCAAACCTCAAAATACATATATCCAACGACTCGATGTCTTACGAATTAGTAAACGATACCCCCCACATAACTTGGGGAAGGTAGGAAAGTCAAAAACTTTGACTTAGCACCTCGTGGAGCCTGCATGAGGGCGGGTTTTGCCCGCCCGCTGATAGCTCAGCAGAGTATTATTAAAGCTCTATTCTATTCCATCTATTCCATCCGTGGTTTGGAGATAGTTTTAGTATTTTAAATATTTCAGTATTAGACAGTGCTACACATTTTTTATAACTTTATACGCAATACATTTTTGGCTTTTGGCTTCAAGAAACGCTGTGAGTGCAATCTTTTCATTCGAGAGAGATTTCTCGATTTCAAAATTTTTCATGTTGTTGGCACTGCAAAAATTGGATGGGTACTCTGTATCAGTACGTTGAATATCCATATTTACTAGTTCATCCATTGTTCTTCGTTTGAACGATGGAAGGCAAATTGGTCTGAATGCCTCAGCCTGGACGTAAGAAGGTTTTTCCGGCTGATGTAAGAAGACCACCTTCGCCAGGTGCTTAGTACGTCATACCTGTTTACCAGGCTCGCCTCTTCACAGCCTGACAGGGTATGGAAGCTTTCTTTGTAGTAGTACAAGTTGGTTATCGCCTGACCTTGTTGATTTCAACAGACCAATGGTTCCTATACCTCCTTCAACCTTATTGACCAAATAACTAGCCTAGACTTATTCGCACTCTCTGGGGCGAAACTGTCCAGAAATCCCCCATAGTCAGAGGAGTGAGTGTCAGAGAGAATCTATAGAGATCATTTTCCTGAATTGGAGAATGATCTGTTAGCTCGCGTTGTAGTGTGTCAACGATTCACCGAAACTGTTGATCAGATCTTCTTGAATTGTGAGCATTTGGCCATGCATTCGACTGCTTTGCAAGAATTCTTCCCTTCCTTCCTCTTCTCTCTATGTACGGCTCTTTCATACAGATAGCGGCCTTGACCCACTGCTTCCATAGGCCTTGATGAAGAAAATTCTAGTCCTTTCTATGTGGTTTTTCAACTCTTTGGTCCAGGATTGGACCATGCTGTTTTGCATTCTTTGATTTACAGAGCAGCTTCTTTGGAATGAGGAGACTATTGCATCTTGAAGTTACCGTATCCTCAATTCCCTCAGCCCCTCCTTCGGGGAAATTCACAGACTCAAGGTTGTCCGATAGGAAGCTAAGAAAGGGCATCGGATTGAGTGCTGCTGGACTGGTAGTCGGTGATGAATTACACGCGGCCACCGCTCCAACCAGCCCTGCCAGGGTTTTCATGAGGAGGCGGATCGAAGGAAAATCTGGTCTTTGGTGGAAGCGAGGAGGGGCTTTGGATCGGGTGCTGCGGGTCTGGTAGCAGATGAATGAATCGCTCGAAGCCACCTCACCACCTAATCGAGAACCAGCCCTAACAGGACTTTACGGAGGAAGCAGATGGAAGGAACTCGCAGTGAGAACTGGAGAACTAATCGCCAATGAAAGCCGAGGACGGGGCTCAGGTCGGATACTGTGGGTCTGGTACCCGGTGAACCGACCGAGAAACAGCCCTACCAAAACTTGAGGAGGAGGATTGAAGGTACTCACTCCCTTGAAAAGCACCTTTATACTACACACCTAGACTTTGAGGAGAGTAGGTGGAAACCATAGTCAGACAGAACGCCATGCCTGAGGAGAGCAGAGGATGGCAAAAAGGGCCCATGGGGGCCTACTTGCTTGGTTGTTACAACAGCCTTCCCATAAATACTACTACTACTACTAGCTACATAAAAAAACGAATAATTTATTTCACTTGCTCAGTATATAAATCAAAAGCAACATTAAGAATCAACACAAAATCAATAGTACATCATAAAACTGAATATCAACATAACATTCTTGCAGAGGTCGACTTTGGATTAGGTAATATGATTCATGGGCTGATGTTCTGAAGGTCGCTGAATTCCTTCGAGTAGGTATCATGTTTGAAAATAATAAAATTTGTAAAACAAATTCGAAACAAGGTAATGACATTAGAGGTCATCGTTTGGGAAAATGTGGATTGATCGGGGCCAGCGTTAACTAAACGTCATAGGAAAAACCTAAATTCAAGTTGTAACCATGGAATATAAAGTAATTCTCGCTACATTTCGCATTTCTTAGTATTCCTATAAAAATGCAGGAAACTTCACCGGAAGCATTCGTAAAGTTTTCAATTCATAGTAACTGTTGCGGATTTACTATATACATAGTGAGCCAGTTATTGTTGGACCACAATAGCTGAGTCTTTACGAGGATTAGATTAGATCGGAACATTTGAAAATCCATTTCAATAATCAAACTTACATTATTATGTCCGATGGGACAGAATAGAACCATTTCTCTTCTTTTTAGATAACGTAGACCGAGCTGACATTCAGGAAGTTTTTTGTCAAATCATTAATGAAAAAGCTTTCCATCTATTATACAGGGTGGTTCCTTATCAAAAATCGAAGGGTTCTTTCATGTGAACAAAAGATTTAAGGCCTGTTCTTAGAAAGTTACACGCTTCCAAAACTATTGTTTTTTCTTATTGTTGAAGAAATTTTGAGGGCGTATTCTTGCAATAAGATGGCTACCTGTGAATATTTTTCAAAATTGTGTTGTGATCTTTCGAAGCGGTGAAACATGCAACCCCCATTCCATTTTTTACCAAAAATTTTCATTGTAACTATTGGTTTTACGGAAATAACACAGGAGTTGAAAAAGTTCTGTAATTGATCTTTCTCTTCTTTCTTTTTTAATTGAGAAATTTTGTTCTATATTTCTGGTAAAAAATGGAATAGAGGTTCAACCTTTCACAACATTATAACAAAATTTAAAAGTTTTCATGAATAGTCCTTTTTTTGGTTAAATACGCCTATATAAGTCATTTCTTCAACTCTTCAGCAATTTTGCAAAAAAACGAAAAACTTTTTTTTCATTCACCTGAGAAACCCCCTTCATATTTTTACAGGGTATCCCCCCCTAAAACCTTCCGTACACCCTGAATATGCATTGGGAGTCGCTGTAAATCACATATAATCTCTTGTTTCAACATGTCCAATACCATCCAATATGGTCCTACTGGAATATTATATCATCATCATTATCGTTATTAAAGTAACCAGAATAACTTGTCGATAATTTTATTAACAAATTATTTTGTTTACTGTCATTGAAACGACAAAGTGAATACTAGAACAGATACACGACGTATTCAAAGAAATATGTTACACCACAATTGCATTAATAAACTGCGACAAACAAATTAAATAAATACCGTTGACACTGAAACTAATGTTATTAACGATTATAATGCATGCATAACAATGTCATGGCCAAGAGATCTATAAAAGTAGACCCCGTATACTGAAGTAGAAAATCAGATGTTATGATTATTGCCGAAAGGTTCTGCAGAAAGAGGAAAGAGTTCATAAGAAATGTTATATGGAGAAAATCTATTGAAGAGCAGAAGGGCAAACAAATCGAAAAATTACTGCATTTAGAAGACTGGGTCGATATCAAAACTTGCTGAAGGTGACATCTTGATATGTATTGTGTCCAGTATCGGTCAATCACCATTGTGTTATTTCTTACTTTTCGCGTGAGAAGACGTAAGCGTGTGCTGTCAATTTCTTGTAGTTTTACAGGACGTTTAGCACTGTTTTCTTCCGATTATATTTCATTACTATCATTCGGCGATCAGACCATCGCATAGACCTGTTCTGCTCTTTTTTTTTGCCGAATTCACTCAACATGCGTTTCGCCTACAGATTTTGCATCCTAAGGTGCTCAAAGCTTCAAGTATTATTTTGAATCAAGCATTCACAAAGCTTGAAACACAAAATGTCACGAAAACAATATGACTTTTTCATATTTTTTTTTGCCTTGTTGTTTTGGCATCGACTGCTATGGTCATTAGCCGTGTGTTCTGGATAGGCCTTGTTACTAACTCCATACGCCACCTCAGGAGCAGCACTGTTGATTATTAACGCAACAGTCAATCGTGGAGGATTATTCCCAGCCGATACGAGCTTCAATCACCCAGACTTTTACATCTGAAAATGAAAAAAGCCCGCCCCGGGCGGGAACCCAACCTGGAACCTCTCGGTTACCAGGCTGACGCTCAACCACTGCGCTAATCCCCGCCTAGAATATGACTTTTGACGCACCCAAAGTTTTGAGTGACACTTCAGTATGTTACTTGGTTTGATCACATCGTCATTTTGAAGGTACGATTGGGAATTTCATTTTAAATAATGCTCTCCTCGGTATCTTACCACATTTTTACAAGCTTAACGGCTCGATTTGGAATTTTAATTTTTTGTTTTTTGTATTTTTTCAAAACGTATCGTGTGTAATCGATGGCGAAGAATACATACGGTAAATATTTTAAAAAAATTCCGAAACCGTCGGAAGTATTTTTTTCTGGAGGTTATATAGGTTAGAATGCTGGATCCTAGCTCACCTCGTTTGTTTTTCGCATTTTTCGACCACAAGGAGGTACATTCGTCTATACATAGCCATATAGAAAGAAAGCTGAGAAAATTTTCTACAAAAAGACCGTATCGTCGGTGGGGCTAGCATGTCGCGCGAAGGCGTTATGGGCGGTCGAGTGTGTTAGTATACCGGATCCGAGGATTTTCACAACATTTTTCCCATTTTCATGGCATACCGTGCATCACAACCTATTCGAATCATACTTTTTCGGAATCAGCGTAAAATTTTGAGTACAGTGCCGGTCAGTTCGAGTGTAATGTATGACTGTGGATTTTCGTCAATATTTCAAGTTAGAGAACCCTTCGATTTTTTGATCAAAAATTTATTTGTCGCCCATCTATTTGAAAATCTCACCATATACTAATTCGTCATATACTAGTCTTCGATTTGCTCTCGCAGAATTGCTCTATCTCAATCCGTTCGCGAGTTGAAACGGTCATCGTTCGTTCGGAGGTGACTTGCGGCCCCGAAATTTTTTATTTTTTTTTTCTATATCATATTCATAAAATTCAATGTTTTTCGTAAAATCGCACCGATTTGTAAAGCGATGGCCGGTCGATAGTTTCAGTAGACGTTTCGGCGAACGTGTGCACCTTCAAAGACCTCTAAATTGAAATTTAATTTTTTACGAGTTTTTTAAAATGTGTCATGTTGAATTGATGGCGTAGAACACGGGAAAATGAAAAAAATTCAGAACATTCATAAGTATTTTTTCAGTCGATTATATGGGTTAGGATGCCGGATCGGCCGTTCGGAGCTGACCTGCGCCCGCAACGAATTTTTCTAATATTTTTCTTTATCATATTCGTACAATTAAATATTTTCTGTATAATTTCACTGAAATTTGAAGCGATCACTGGTCGTTCATTGTTGCTGTAGGCGTTCCAACGAACGTTTGCATTCTCTAACGGCTCGATTTGGATTTTTTTCAACACGTATCGTGTGTAATCGATGGCGTAGAATAAGGAAAAAATAACGAAAAAATTCCAAAACCGTCAGAAGTATTTTTTTTTGCGGGTTAAGATGCCGGATCCTGATGACGCCCCGCGTCCGTTTTTCGCATTTTTCGACCACAAAGAGGTACATTTGTCAATTACATAGCCATATAGGAAGAAAGCTGAGAAATTTTCCTACAAAATGACCATATTGTCGGTGTGGCTAGCATGTCGCGCATAGGCGTTATGGGCGGTCGATTCCGCACGACGAAATTAGTATATGGTGAGATTTTCGAATCGATCGGCGACAAATAAATTTTCGACCGAAATATCGAAGAAGGGTTCTTTCTACCTTGAAATAATGACGAAAATCCAAAGTCGTACATTACACTCGAACTGCACGGTGTGTCGTCAAAGTGGGAAAAATTATGTGAAAATCCTCTGTTCCGGTATACTAAGACACTCGACCGCCCATAACGCCTACGCGCGACATACTAGTGCGCACTAATGGCATGAATTCTGGCAAGCATAACGTAGATGGCGCAATTGTTAGTGGAGGTCAGATTGGAGTAGTTGATAAGTGCATAACGGACATGAAAAGTTTATTCCTATCATAATCGAGTAAGTAATCGAAAGAATAAGTTTTATAGCCAGTAAATAAATTTCACCAAATATAGACAAGTTAACCTACAAACTGACGTTTATGCACCGATTCCATCCACTCAATTTCGTATCAACTTACGGCTGGAAGTTTTTGCTTTTCCTTTTTTCAATTCATAAATGAGGCTTTTTACACTTATAGTGCCGTATTTCTCCATAACAGCAACTAATAAAAGTGATATTGTATATTATTGCTTGTTATTACTGTCACTCATGACCTCCACTCACACTAGCGCTCTCTGGCGGGAGCGATATCGTCCATGCCTGCCATTTGATGGGTTTGTTTCATTATCCTGATCAGGATTGCCAGAATTAAATAATATGCCTCTTACATACTCTGTGTAGGAGCCTTCGCCAGAATTTAAAAAATTCGCGTCGTTGATGGGTAATTAAAGCTCCTGCTGCTTTCTTGGGATTGGCATGTTAGTACTTCAACATCCTGTATCTCTAAAACTATTCACAGAATCGAGTTGTGCAGTTTTTTCTGCTTGGTCCTTTCAGATACTTTGAAATCACGACTATGATATCAACATGACGCAGTTAAATTGTTTATCATCTAAATGTTTTTCAATTCCGTTGGAAGTGGTATAAATATCCATAAATGAAATAATACATATCCTAAAATACTTCTATTCCCTTTTCCAATTGTATCGTGAGCCTTTTCACAATAAAACTTGCGTTGAATGAAACTGTGATTTAATTAGGTGAACTATTTTGAATTTTTTCATTCATGAACGAACATACAACTATTGTGACTTTTTCAATAAATTCGAATGTCAAACTGACAACTCTTCCCAATCGTGTTACTTTTTAAATGTGTTGCCAGATCTTATAAATATACGGAAATAGTAGAAATCAGTACACTAATTCTTTGAAGACTTTTACGGAAAGTCTGATTACTATTTTATATGATTTTTAATGATGAATATGCTTTATGGGGAAATGCTTTTCTGTTACAAAATGAATATATCCCACTTTCAGAATCCAAATCCAATGAGGCGATGGAAAGGTGTGTTAGACGCCACAAGGTTCCAATCCGGATGCGTTGAAACACGATTCAGGTTAACTGGAGATTTTATTTTTACGCTCGGCTCAGAAGATTGTTTATATATCAACGTGTTCACTCCTGTCAAAGTAAGTTACTGATTAATTATCAATGATAACACTCCCGTCAACATAGAGGTTAAATTTAAAATAATCAATGTCAATGTTCATGCCCTTAGAAACACGGAAGTATATTCTACTTTTGAAATTCACTTTTGAGCACCTCAGACAGCTATTATTACAAAAAATGCCAAAATTGCTAATCAGCATGCAATGTGATCAGGTTTCGCTACATAGCGACTTGAGACTAGCAAGAATTCCTGTCCACAACACTTCCCAATAGGCAATCCGCATTGACCAATCAAAACTCTATTTTACTTGCGCCTGCTTGGTGTGTAATGTAATTTAAAAAATAGAACATGATCTAACCTAATCAAACTAACCTTGCTATATGAATTGGATACTTGAGACTACTACTACCGCCTTAGCATCGATTCAAATATACCGCCTTGGCCAGGATAGTTCTGATTGGTTCTTGCGGATTGCGTATTGGGAAGTGTTGTGGATAGGAATTCTGGCAAGTAGATATATGATAATAAGTTTATATTCTTTCCAAGTAAAAACAGTTTTTTCTAAAAAAAAACCTCACCGAATTGAGTAGTTCTAGAATAATAGAAAAACATACAAACTCACGTCCCCACGGACTTATGGACGGCACTAAATTTTTGCTATAAAAATAAATGGAATATGAACTTCTGAATACAATCCAGATTGAGAATAGTTATGGATATCTCAATATGAGATTCATTCACCTCCTACATCATTTTGAGAACTTTATACGCTTTATTGTCAATATACTATTTAGACCAACCGGGGTGGTGCTGTAGGTTTTCCGGGTTTTCCTAAAGCTGAAAAGTGAATACACCACCGACAATATCAGTACGTCGCCCCGGAGCGCCTCTACCCGCACAGGCTATGCCTTTGGGTACACTCTACGAGTGTCTATGAGGGAGTATTATTATTATTATTATTATTATTATTATAGTTTTCATCATTCAAGAATTCATATTATTTTGATAATTTCAGAAGAAGTCTGATGAGAGTATACCAACCATGTTTTACATTTATGGTGGAGCGTACGTTGAGGGATCTTCACATGGATACCATCCCGATTACCTCGTTCAGGAAGATGTGATTGTTGTCACTTTCGATTATCGAGGTGGACTATACGGTGAGTTGATTAATATTGAAGAAAAAAGTGAAATAATCACACTTATCAATTTTGCTAAGAAGTGAATACGCCACCAAATATCAGTGAGTGCCCCGGAGCGCCACGGTAAATGATAATAATAGCCATCCTCTTTGAGTGTTTATAAGAAATTATTATTGTTAATTATTTTTATGTGGGCAAGTTCTTTGTCATCAATTTTGTAATTAAGGTTTGTTCGTGATACTTCCTTCCATAACCTTTCTTCCAATATTCTACATCGTCTCTGCGATGATAAGAAACTGTTTTTTGAGCAGGAATGAATGTATTCTGAATCACCACAAAGCGGTACAACTCGAATACTATTTTTGAGATCACTCCAAAATATATAAAATCAGACCGCAGTCCTCTGATAACTCGACAATGACCTTTGAAGATGAGAAGTTGTTATTTGGACAGGAATGAATGTATTCTGACCCACCATAAAGCGGGACAATTCGAATCCTATTCTTGAGATCACTCCAAAATATATAAAATCAGACCACAGTCCTCTGATAACTCGACAATGACCTTTGAAGATGAGAAGTTGTTATTTGGACAGGAATGAATGTATTCTGACCCACCACAAAGCGGGCCAATTCGAATCCTATTCTTGAGATCACTCCAAAATATATAAAATCAGACCACAGTCCTCTGATAACTCGACAATGACCTTTAAAGATGAGAAGTTGTTATTTAGACAGGACTGAATATTCTGACCCGCCACAAAGCGGGCTAATTCGAATCCTATTATTCCTGAGATCACTTCAAAATATATAAACTTTGACCGCACTCCTGTGTTGAGCCGACAATGACCTTTGGTGTTGAGGTGATGAGAAGTTGATATTTGGACAGGAATGAATGTATTCTGACCCACCACAAAGCGGGCCAATTCGAATCCTATTCTTGAGATCACTCCAAAATATATAAAATCAGACCACAGTCTTCTGATAACTCGACAATGATCTTTGAAGATGAGAAGTTGTTATTTGGACAGGAATGAATGTATTCTGACCCACCACAAAGCGGGCCAATTCGAATCCTATTCTTGAGATCACTCCAAAATATATAAAAGCAGACCACAGTCCTCTGATAACTCGACAATGACCTTTAAAGATGAGAAGTTGTTATTTAGACAGGACTGAATATTCTGACCCACCACAAAGCGGGCTAATTCGAATCCTATTATTCCTGAGATCACTTCAAAATATATAAACTTTGACCGCACTCCTCTGTTGACCCGACAATGACTTTTGGTGTTGAGGTGATGAGAAGTTGTTATTTGGACAGGAATGAATGTATTCTGACCCACCACAAAGCGGGCCAATTCGAATCCTATTCTTGAGATCACTCCAAAATATATAAAATCAGACCACAGTCCTCTGATAACTCGACAATGACCTTTAAAGATGAGAAGTTGTTATTTAGACAGGAATGAATATTCTGACCCAGCACAAAGCGGGCTAATTCGAATCCTATTATTCCTGAGATCACTTCAAAATATATAAACTTTGACCGCAGTCCTCTGTTGACCCGACAATGATCTTTGGTGATGAGGTGATGAGAAGTTGTTATTTGGACAGGAATGAATGTATTCTGACCCACGACAAAGCGGGCCAATTCGAGTCCTATTCTTGAGATCACTCCAAAATATATAAAATCAGACCACAGTCCTCTGATAACTCGACAATGACCTTTAAAGATGAGAAGTTGTTATTTAGACAGGAATGAATATTCTGACCCAGCACAAAGCGGGCTAATTCGAATCCTATTATTCCTGAGATCACTTCAAAATATATAAACTTTGACCGCACTCCTCTGTTGACCCGACAATGACCTTTGGTGTTGAGGTGATGAGAAGTTGTTATTTGGACAGGAATGAATGTATTCTGACCCACGACAAAACGGGCCAATTCGAATCCTATTCTTGAGATCACTTCAAAATATATAAAGTTTGACCGCACTCCTCTGATGACTCGACAATGACTTTTGAACATGAGAAGTTGTTATTTGGACAGGAATGAATGTATTCTGACCCACGACAAAGCTGACCTATTGGAATCCTCTTCTTGATATCATTTCAAATTATATAAAATTAGACCGCACTCCTCTGTACTTACCTGCTCAAATCTTCTTTACTGTTTTTTTTTTCTAGGTTTTCTAAGCACGGAAGACGAAGCCTCATACGGCAACTATGGACTGAAAGATCAATACGCCGCTTTAAAATGGGTGAATCTCAATATCAAACAATTCGGAGGTGATCCTAACCAAGTAACGATGGTTGGACACAGTTCGGGAAGCATTAGCGCCATGTACCTGATGATGTATCCAAAGAGTTGGGGTCTCTATAATCGTGTTATGTGTTTGAGTGGAGAGGTAAGTTAAATGAGCTGCAGATTTTTTTCATGCATTCGTTGAGTCTAACGATTACAGTACCAGTCTCTCAAAATTTTAAATAATATTGATGTATAATTTCATAAACTTATATAAAATATCATTAAGTACAATTCTCTAGCAGAAAGTGAAAATAGTAAATGAAATGACGCTTCAGAGTTGCAATTGGCACTTTGCTTTTTCCGCCATCGGCTAATTCCCAAGCTCTCTTCGATAGACCATTCTCAACAATCAGGAAATCACATTGTGACCACGATGCCTTGAAAGCTGATGATTGAACAGAGATTTGCTTTCAGGTAGGTCTTTTCGCTTCACTTTTCTTCCATATTAGAATATCTACAACGCATGGATCACTTTCTTGGTCTCGCCTCATTTTCGCTGTGGTCCAATTGTCGTCAATCATTAATCTCTCTTGGTTGATTCCTTCGCGGCGTTCAATTCGCTCACAATGCTCACAAGTATCCGAACAAGGTCTTCTAGACAAGACATCGTTGTGCAATCGTCCTGGTTGATTTTTATCTAGAAGTGATACTTACTGGTCCAACTCCTTAATCCACCTTTCTACTTGTCCTTCAGGGGTCTTCATCTCGAGTAGTCACTTCAAAGCTGCATGATCTGATGAGAATCTCTTTTCCATACAGATATTTGTGGAAGTCCACTACAGCCTTAATTATTTCCAGTAGTTCCTTGTTATTCAATAATTTTTTTCTGGCTAGGTTAGTGCTTTGCTGTGAAACTCAATTACTTTTTCTTGGCCAGCTTGCTCTTGTGGTAGTACGGCTCCAATACCATTGTTACTGTGTCCAAAACGAAGAAGCCTCTTTGACGTGGAAAAGCTAAAATTGGACTGGAACATGGAGCAACTTTCAGTTTTCCAAATGTCCGTTCACTTTCGTTGGATCAGAAAAATTTTACTCGGTCTTTGCTCATTGTTCTCGTTCTATGTACCATCGTAAGAATTGCAATAAGCTGTAAATGAACGCTAATTTTCCTCAGAAAAATCTTGTCGGATAGGATCGTTTTAAATGAATCACAAACATGTTTGTAAGGATTTAGTACATTTTTTCTGACTTGCAACTTAGCGAAAACATCCAAACATTGTGACATACTCAGAAGACCTATTTTTTGTGGCATCAATAAAAAAAATCCCAAATTGATCAAAGATGACTAAAGACCACAGTATGTACATTTCAATGTAGATTTCATCTACAATCTTGACGCTGTACTCGCTCAGGAATCTAGAGCACGACTCTTTCGTAGGAGAATACTATGAAGCTCTTTGAATATCATTCTAGGTAGAACGAGACAACTCTAATGTTGATGAGAGGTAAGAACCTGAAACATGCATGTATGCAGGTGGTCATTTTCAACCAAATGATGGATAACATACATTGACTGTATCAAAATCGGCACTTGTATTTATGTCCATGAGGAACGTTGCACAAATGGATAATAGATGTAATTGAATGATCGTAGGAGAAAGTGCTTAGTCATTTTCTGTCAGATATTTACTCATTTTTCCACTTTATGGAAATCATTTGATTTCATTTATACAGATATTTCACTAACTTCTCTTCACTTCAGACAAATCCTTTACATTTCAAGGCAGTGGCTCTAAAATATCATGTGATAACTGAGCAACAAGTGAATGTCAAGTAGTAAACTTTCAGGTGACTGCATCACTCGGCCATCAAAAGAATCCAAGAAGGACCGCATTCGACGTTGGTCTCAGTCTTGGAATTGAAACAGACAACTCAACTGAACTGGTCCAGAGATTGCGAATGATATCAGAGGACCAATTGAAACATGCCCAAAACAAAGTTATTATTTCGGTGAGTTATTGTACTGTGTTGCATCACTGTATACCATTTCTGGAATTTCTCAAACGACAAAAAACTATACTTTATATGAAAAACGGGGTGACAATGTCTATCGAATTCAATTCTAGAATTCGCGTTGACGCAAAATGTTCAAATCCGAAACATTCCCAAAAGTCTTTTTATTGTAACCAATCAGGTTCATTGTTGTCTGTTGTCAAATTATGTTCATCGATTATTTGTTTTAGGGTAGTCCAAGTTTGTTAGAGAATGGTCTGCTTTTCACTCCAGTCATAGAAAAAGAACACCAAGAAGCCTTCATAACACAGCCTCCTATAGATATGCTCAGAAGCGGAAAATTCGCAAAAGTTCCTTTAATCATTGGAACTGCCACAAACGAAGCAGCTTCCATATTTGCTCGTGAGTCGTAACAAAACAATACAAAAAACTATATCATCGTCTTTCAGCTATCTATTCACACATGTGTTTCAGATTACCGAAATAATCTCATCTCGTACGCCTCTGAAAAGGTTAGCTGGCTGCTTGAATTAGCACATACTCGGCGATCTAAACATCCATTGATGATCGAAAAAGTTTCACTTCCATTATTTATGCCTGATAATAGTAGCTTTTGGTTGAGTTATCTACTATATCACAAAGAAAACTAAATCTGATTTGGTTGTTTATAAATATCATGATGGATAGACAGTTGAGCAAACAGAAGGGGCTACTATGAGAAATGATGAAATTATCACCAACTCAAAATCCTCTGAGAAACTTTTCATTACAAATTAATAATGCCTTAATGGTTCAAATTGAAACACTATTCGTTTAGTTAAATCTTCATCAGGAAAGACGAGTCCTGACTAGAATTTTCGAAATATATGCTTTAAACAACAACAATTACATCGTCCAAAACTAGTCAACAGACTTAAGTCAGGGTTCTTGAAGAGCTATTGGAGATCAACTGACTTCAGGCTTTGCTAAACCTTGCGTAAGCCCCACGAACATTTTCTCCTTTCCTTGACTTATCCAGCAGAATCCTCTGTCATTGATCTTTATTGTAATTGCAGTAGTGAACTTCGTCCGCGTTGTCGTCCTGTTGTACGAATGGAGCCCAGGAACATTTCCCAGTCAACTTGATATACAATCCATCACAAAAAGACGTTTGGCAGGAAAGGAAATAAGAAAAAAATATTTCAAATCTGGTAGCTTCGTCGAGGCTACAGATAACGAACTGTCGCAAGTATGATAAATGTGCTTTGTTGTCGTCTTTTGTCTACTCTAGGGGGAATGTTGCTAATTACTATCTTATTTATTTTTGGCATAAATTTATTTATGTTATCAAGAGTCTCCATTACTTTTTCAGGTACTGACCGATGTGTTATATACGAGACCTATAACTACCACCGCGAGAATAATGTCCGAGTATATTCCCGTTTATTTTTATGTGTTTGATTATGGAACTTATACCACCAAGAAGTACTTATTAGATGGTGGATATCCATTGGATATAACTTTGGATGGTAAGTATGTCATGTCGAAAACACAACTGTGTCGAACAATTTCTTATTATATTCTATTCTGGGTTGAAAGGCCGATTTTTATTGGAATTGCTAGCACGAGTGAATAACTTCCTCAGATGTTCCTCCATCTCATCTCCGATGTTGATTGAGAACGGACTCCTGCTGCAGATCCTCATCGCTATAATCAAGTTAGGGCCTGACCCTCTCACTCTTTCATCCCGTCATGAAGATTGTTGTTTACTCAAAGAATAATGTTCATCACGGCAATAGAGTCCAAGACTCTGCGCTGCCCTTGCGCCACTCAGCTTCATCGGAGTGCTAAGAAATTCGGCCATAGATATTCGAGGCCTTTTGAAACGGTTGGGGTAGTCAATGAAGTAGTAGAAGTAGTAATTTGGGGAGGCCGCTACCGCAGCCAGGCAAGTAGGCCCACATGGACTATCCCACCAGACCAGACCAGAACAGACCAGACCAGACCAGACCAGACCAGACCAGACCAGACCAGACCAGACCAGACCAGACCAGACCAGACCAGACCAGACCAGACCAGACCAGACCAGACCAGACCAGACCAGACCAGACCAGACCAGACCAGACCAGACCAGACCAGACCAGACCAGACCAGACCAGACCAGACCAGACCAGACCAGACCAGACCAGACCAGACCAGACCAGACCAGACCACTCCAGTCTTCCATAAATCTACTTTCTTCTCCCTAGGTTTCTTTCCTTCTCAAACCTTCGTGACCTCCTGATGAAGATCAGTATGTCCTTTCATATCAGGTTGGTTAGTTCCTCTCGTTGGAGTTTGTCAAATCTTAGCCTCCCGTACGCCTCGAACTCACCGAGGAAGTGAGACGAGTTCTTTCTTCGCATTTACGGCGAGTGGGGTTATCTTCTATTCCTATTAGTGATAGGTGTCTGCCTAACTCATTATGCTCTGTTAGTATTTCTAGAAGGAGGTGTAATGCTTGGCGATTTCTGCCTAGGAGCCAAGCCGTCCTTGACTTGCTGGAGCCAACCACAAAGTCTTTTGACTGTCTGCAGTCGGTACTATCCCTCTAAAGTTTGTTCAGTTCGTCTTCCGCCCAGTCTCCACAGGAAAAACAGCGTCGCGGAGCCGGTACAGCAAGTACGTCTGCCACTTCGTTTCTGCTCACCCCTCTGTGACCCGGAATCCATACCAGCTGGACTTATTTCGTTTCAGCTAGTTCTTCGAAAGCCTCTCCGCATTCCTGTTCTGTGCTTGGTTTAGGATGACATATAGCTCTGAGCGCTGCCTGAATGTCCAAGCAGATGTAGATTATCTGATCGGGACCTTATTTCACCTCTTGCCTCGTAACTTTCTTGTACGCCTCTTCCTTCCTGCACCCGAAGCCTGTTTGTCAGTCAGACGCGAACCATCCGTATAACATATTAGGCTTCCCGTGTGTTTCCTTCCCATTGTTGTATGCTCGGAATCATGAGAGCAAACTCTCAATTCCATCGCAGTCTTTCTTGTGCGCTTTTCACTCTGAGGGCGAAAAAAGGTATCTCCTGCTCTGCCCACTTCGCGATTTCAAGTGAGCTGCCATTGCCTCCTTCTCAATCCAGACCGGAAGTGGTGACAGCTCGTCAATGCAGTAGTCTACTGCTCTGATGAGCGAATTGTCGTGCGTCTCGTAACAATCCAGTACACGCTGATTACGCTCACGGATAGACTGCTGAATGGAAGGCAATCTCAGATCTTCACGGAGTCGCATGTTACGCACGAACCACGAAGCATCAGTTATCATCCGCAGTATTTTGTTTTGGACCCGTTCTGAAATATGGACAGGAGCTGTGTGACTCCAGGTGGCTGAGGCAAACATAACAACAGGATTGATAACCGAGTTATAAGGGAGCACTTTATTCCTAATACTAAGCTTACTCGTCCTGTTAAGGAACGGGTAATGCATGCTCACTCTGAATGCAATTTTGTTCTCAACTCAGTGACATGTGGCCAAAGGTGAGTCCGTGGTCGATAGTCAGGCCAAGGTACTTCTCGAGATTGTCACTTCTTCCTCCAGTCAAAGTCGTCTCCTCTCCAAGGAGAGTATCTGAATCTACGCTGGGTTGAGCCGTATTTTCAGTCCAGGAACCATTTCTCGCAATCCTCGACTACCGTCTACAGATAGACTATCCCAAGCTCTGGACTTGCTGAACTGGCAAGCAACGCAATATTCTCGACGTACATGTAAACCTTCACGTGATGGGGAAAGGGGAAAGAACAGGACCCTGAGGTACTCCAGCCTGAATGTTCCTAGTACCAGAGAGAGCATTTGCTGCTCTTACTTGGAATGTCTGGCTAGATGAAAAGAAGACTATCCTTTTTACCAGACCCTGTAGGAACCCCAGGAGATCCATCGTGTGAAGAAGGCCTTGATGCCAGACACGGTCGAAGGCCTTTGCCGCATCGAGCAACAGAAG
The DNA here is from genome assembly GCA_958502065.1 of Chrysolina americana. Taxonomy (NCBI): domain Eukaryota; kingdom Metazoa; phylum Arthropoda; class Insecta; order Coleoptera; family Chrysomelidae; genus Chrysolina; species Chrysolina americana. Next base: position 101,827,884 of record OY293411.1, read on the forward strand.
AAACGCAGAATGCCTTTTGTTCAACTTAATGATCCATCCTCAAAGCCTGAAGCTCCGTAGAGTGACCGGATCGAAAGCCAAATTGCTCGTTGGGGAAGACTCCATCATTGAGCCTTTTCAATAAAACACGATCCGCCAGTTTCTCCAACGAACTGAGGAGGTTGATGGGATGATGATTCTGCGGTAACATTGGGTCCTGAATACCTTTCGGAATCATGATAACAATGGGGAAGTACCTGAGGAACATAAAATTATTCCTAAGGAAATAATTCGACTGTCCGGGAGTTTTGTTCAACATCAGGTTAGTGATAAAATCCATCAGAAGAAGCTAGCTCTCGCGCTAGCGAAACGTTTGTAAGCAATTCCAAAAACAACGGCTTTTAAACCCGAAAAAAAATGGTTATAGGTGAAATTTATCACGCGGAAACCCTAGCTAATTCATCAAGTCGCGTAGTAATAATGTCTGAAACTGAGCTGAATGACCAACTTGATAGACGATTCGTTCGATTCTCGAACGTGTTTCACATTATACTTCAAAAGTTATTGCCCCTCCACGTTCCGCATTCTGCAAAATTATTTATTTATTTATATATCAGCCAAGAGTGTACCTGTCTTTGAGCAGGTGATACTATAATTGTTGTTGCTTCTCACTGCCAGATTGAGAAGTAAAGATGAGCTAGTCATTGACTTCAGACGATGTTTGGAAAACGATATAATTGTCAGAGAACAAAAAATCATCAGTCCTTTTAAGACACCTCAATACTTTAAAATTGAAGTAACTTATATTAATGTCAAAGTTCATATCTTTTACATTTCAAATATATATATATTTTATTTATTCTTTTATTCTGATATAAACTAGTATATCTATAGCGGCTGATCCATGATAGGTGTAATATTAGACTATATTGAAAAACGATAGACGGATTATTCTGAAATTTTTACAAATGAACCAATGTGATCTACGATTATGAAATGTATTCAAGAGTTGAGCGTTGCCAAATATTATTCAAAGAGGCACCAATTTTTTTATTTGGAATGAAACATGGTATATTCTCCGGTTTTCCTAATTTATATTTCTTGGTGAATTCATATTTGAATGTTCAACCAGTTTCTTTACAAACAATCTTTTTTCTAGGAAGCGGACACATTGAGGATTTGTTATATATCTGGAAATTTGAAAACCTGAAATTACCACCAGAAGGTATGAAATTGTCCAAAATGCTAACCAAATTATGGTCCAATTTTGCAAGATATGGGTGAGTACGCATATATTTATTCTCGTCGTCGTTGTGATACATAACATAACCTAACCAAAAAACGTACTCTCAGAGAAGAAGATTGTTTCAAGGCATTGAAATGTTTTGACTTTTTCAGGAATCCAACACCAACACATGATTCTCTCATTCAGAACCTCACTTGGCCACGGATAGTACCAAATTCCAAAACGATACCTTACTTGAGAATAAATGGAAACTTCAGTATTCGCCAAAATTACCGAATTGAATTCGTTGATTTTTTAAATAAGCTAACTAGTGATAGAAAATAAATGTATTTATTATACTTGTGTTCGTTATCTTTGTTACCTTCAGTCATGATAATATGATCATCTCCAGCATAGCAGCGAAGCACATCAAATGAGGATAGGATAATGCAAAATATCAAGTCCTTCATCAACCGAACCTACGTATCCGGCATTTGATTCCATCGCTTCGTTTTATTGTCTCATCTTGATATCTACATCTTCGAAATTGATTAATGTGTTTGAGATTCAGAAAACTAAGTAGCTACAGCTCGAATGAATGGACAATTCCTGGTGATACCATTGTAGAAAAAACTCAATAAAAATTAGATTTTGGTAAAAATAGAAATAGAAATGCCAAGAACTATCCGAATTCATATTTTTGGCTGGCTTGGAGAATCTACCATATATTTTGGAGAATTTTTGATATTTATTCTCAATATCCCAACGTTCTGGAGTTGATATACAGATAATTTCTTTGTATGACGTCAGAATTGGGTTTTTTTGAAAATCAACGCTCACGTGTTTTCAAGAATCTGATTTTTTTAACTCAGTGTCATTTGTCTCTCCAATGGAATTTCCAATCAATGAACCATTAGAGATAGATCAAATCTGCGAACACCAATCGATTGAGAATAAGATTAAGAATAAAGAAATTAGTGTACTTTCTGAATTTGAATTCAATCAACAAAAAAAGTTACCGGGACAAAAATACGAGGTTCAGCCTAAAAAAGAAATAAAACGTCAAAAATTCCCTCGACTTTTCGAGGGTTTTAATAAAACAAATCGCATGTATTCAAATATTATATCTCAACATGCTGATTCCGAAAAAAAATAGACAGAAACTGTCTCCCCTCAACTATACAACACAAAATGGTCAAGATTCTCTTAAAATTGCATATGCATATAATAATTTCACGAAAATTATTAGAAAAATTATGAAATGAAAATTTTGGAGAGATATGACCTCGTTCAACTATAGATTAACTTTTCAACTCAAGAACGGTGAAAGATAGAGAGCAATCCTGCGAACGCCAATCGATTCAGAATGATAAAATTGGAAAACTCTTTAAATTTTAAATCAATCGACAAAATCAAATAATTACTCTGAAGAACTCCTAAAAACTATAAAAAATACAAAAGTATCACATTTACTTGAAAAGAAAGAGCAATTCTGCGAATGCCAATCGATTCAAAGTGATGAAATAAGTGTACTCTATGGATTTCAAGTGGATCAATTAAAACAAAAAAATAACTCAAAAATTGCCATAAAAATACTAAAAAATGCAAAAGTATGAGTTTCACCGAAAATTACATATGCTTTCAATGTGTGCATATAAGAAAAGGTTGAATTTTAAGACAACAAAATTTTGGTGAGAAGACACCTCTTTCAACTCTAGACGAACTTTTCAACTCGAAAACGGTTGAAAACAGAGCAATTCTGCGAACGCCAATCGATTCAGAATGATGAAATTAGTATCTCTGTGAATTTCAAGTGAATCGACAAAAGAAAAAAATAGCTGAAAAAGTCCTAAAAATCATTAAAATTCAAAAGTATCACATTTACTCGAAATTGCATATGCCTGTAATGTGTGCATATTAAAAAAAGTTGAATTTTACTAAAATACAAAGAAAAATGGGGAAAAATTTATGGGAGAAATCACCACTTTCAACTCTAGATGAACTTTTCAACTCGAATTAGTATAGTCTGTGAATTTCAAGTAAATCGACAAAAGCAAAAAATAACTGAAAAAATTCCTAAAAATAATTAAAATTCAAAAGTATCAAATTTACTCGAAATTGCATATGCTTATAATGTGTTCATATAAAAAAAAGTTGAATTTTACTAAAATTTATTAAAAAAATAAAAAAAAAACAAAATTTTGGATAAAAATCACCTCTTTCAATTCTAGATGAACTTTTCAACTCGAACGGTTGAAAACAGAGCAATTCTGTGAACACCATCGATTCATGATGATGAAATTGTAAAGGACAAAAAGATAACAAATCATTCAAATAGATCAACTGCTGTTAGCGAATTGTCAAAAATTGATGTAGAAAAACAACAATTGCTGAAAATTACTGGTCATAGCAATCAAAATTCTATAAAATCATACCAAAATCTTGATCAAGAGCACCACAACAAGATCATAAAATATTTAATATTATGCGTGACAATAGATCTTCTGTAGTAGAGAACAGCGACTAATCTAATGCTGAGTTAAATTTTAATGATTGTTCTTTCACTTACTGTACTTTTAATGAATAATTAAATATTTTGTTGTGTAGAGTTTAACATTTTTTTATCAAAAAATTTTCCGACGAATATCCCTCGGATATTAAAAAATGCCTCATAATTTTATGACAAATTTCTCAAGTTCTTTGCTTGTTGAGGAACGAGCTTTCGAATGTCATGAAATTATCTCGTTCATTATCAATGTCCTAGGGATATTACTACTGATAATTCCAAATCTTTCATGGACATTTCAACACATGAGTGAAATTTTCACCACAGTAAACTTATACATAGTCTCTTGACTATATTCCGCTCATCCCTTCAAGACAAAATATGTAGATTTGCTTTAAAAAATGCTGCTTTCAATAACCCCCATATACGAATTTAAATACCCAATGTTTGAATGACGTAGTTTGATTATGATCACGTATTCAAATGACTCATTATAATCCAGTCTGGAATCAAAGTCAGCCAAAGAGATCATGCATAGGTACAAGAAAACAGAATTTGATTGGAAGACTGCTGCCCAGAAATCTCTATACTGATTGAAAATGCACTGAAATTCGACTATTTCAGATGCAGTTAAGAGCCAGAAACAAGTTTTCGGTATCGAAAGTATTCAATTAAGGCGGGGGAATTTGTGCATTGTCGTCAATGTGTCCTTTGCTTGTGCAACCTAAATTTCTTTAATATTGATCGGCAGACATCTGACGAACAGTGGTGGTCAACATATGTAAAATCGAAGAAATGTACAAATGTTTAACTTTTTATTATTAATCAAAGTGCAATGATTTCGAAAACCTTCAATGTATTCGTAACATTTTTCGCATTTACAAACGGTATACTTGGCGTTGCCTTCATCACCACAAATAAATATGTGAGTTTTTCCCGCTACCAACTGGTCAGTGTCCGTGAAAATTACATAACTTTTACAGAATTCCACATTACAAGTATCCACCATAAATGGAGTCCTCCAAGGAACGCAAGTGAATTCGAATCATGGAGTAGTTTTTTTTTCTTACTACGGTATACCATACGCTGCTCCGCCAGTAAAATCTCTGAGATTCAGGGTGAGTATTTAGAAATCAAAATACTCAACGTATATTTGCAACATGTCAGATCGTAGCAGAAGTATTGAAACCTAACGAAGGAATCGCGTTGATGTACTTCTTTTGATTTCAACTTCAACCTAGCAAATGATTCCATCAAAAACTACCTTAAGGAAATAATACGAAAGGTTATAATAAACGATGTACCGAGCAACCCATTCAAAATTAAATACGGATTCCCCAAGGTTCTGTCTCAGGGCCAAAACTATTCATATTATATTTAAATTATATGCTATCCGCTAATATTTCTGGCAAAGTGGTCTCATATGCGGATGAGACAGTATTATTAATTGATTGAAAAACTTGAAAAGCTGTAATATTTCATACAAGAAAAGACATCCATACTTTGGTTAACAGGGCTGAGGATAGTTTACAGATGATGAATATTGATACAACAAATGAGGGTTGAAACGAAACATCATGACAGTTTCTTTATATTAATAGTTAACTTTTCAATATGTAGAGATAACTACAAAACAGTACGAGAAGCAGCAGATATTTCAAATGGACGTCATTCAACTGTAAGCAGAATTCTAATTAACTTCAGGCAGGGTCTTTAGACTAATATAAATATAAAAATAAACGCACCAAAACTGTAAGTAGTGAAGAAAAGCAATTAGAAGTACTTTGGCAGTTGTTGAGAACCATAGAAGATCCACCCAAGAAATGTTTGATTTTACGGGTGTAAAAAAAGCTCAATAAAGAAGATTCTTAAGAAAAATTAATGCTGTGCGTGTTTCAAGAACGAGATTATTATTTCTGCATGTGGATTCGATAAAATATAAAACATCAACCTGCTTTCTTCTTCTTCTTCTTTATGAGGATGAATCGACGTTCACAACAAATGGTGTGGTCTTTTCCCAAAATAATATGTGGTGACAAAAAAAACAGTATTGCTAAAAAACAAACGATTGGTGTGGGAGTATTAAAGACAAATTATTATATAGGTGTTCACGCCGTTCTAAGAAATCTTTTATATTTTTGTACTTTTGAATATTTGTCACGATTGAGAGTACTATAATTTGTACTTTCAGTTTGAGTTGCCTATGAGACAGGCATGCATTTCACGGTAAAAAACAGTTCATGCGCGAAAGCACCAAAAAGGAGTGCGAATCTTGATCTGCCGAGAACAAGACGACAATTTTAGAAAAACTCAAGAGAAAAAATCAGTGTGGTGTTCATCAAATTATTTATTGATATCTGTTCTAAGAATAAAACCACCCTGTCCTTGCTCCTTCTGATTGACATACCCCATTTTACTTCAATGGTGACAGAGCCTAGGAAACTTCACTTCTGGATTCTGAAACATCAGTGAGTTTGATTTTCACCTGTACTGATTTGCCATACAGTCTGCGTAATTGGATTTTTGGAACAATAAAATTCACACCAATGGGTCCCTTCTACACTTGTTCAGATTTTCTTGAATTATCATTCTTTCATTTCCAGAATGTGTAAAGTTGAAATTCCCAAAAAGTTATTGTCAAGTAAGGATGTTTGTGTATTCCAACTTTTATATTGTTGGGGCTATTTTGAGCTTGATTTTCACTTTCTGTAATGGTGGTAATATTATTCGATAACTTTGCTGAAAATCAGATATCACACATATCTACAAGGTGTCCCTCAAAAAGGACTGCGGGGACATCTGTGTTAAATCAGTTACATTTCGATGTTTTTCAGAATGTACCCATGTAGTACTTACTAACTTGTTTTATATTTTAAGAACCCCCAACCAACTGGAAAATGGAAAGGAATTTTGGACGCAACAGCGTTGAAATCCGGATGCGTTGAAATGCAGCTGAGATCAGTGGGAAATATATTCCAGACGTACGGCACAGAAGATTGCCTATACGTCAATGTTTTCACTCCCATTAGGGTAAGTGTTCATCATATGTACATCGTGCCACAATATCATGAACCAGGCGATGTATCTGTTCATCGCGAAAACTTCAACTGGAACTTTGTTCTATCCCAAAAGTTATTGTCTTCTTCGCATCATGAATTTTTGAGAAGTTGGAGTACAGAAAAACAAATAACTCGAATTCGCAGATACATGCAGGGTGAACTATGATCAATTACGGAAAATAATATGGAACTAGTACACAAATATTACATGAAAACTGGAGTAACTTTAGCTGTTTTTCATTCAGTTGAGAATATAGTTTAACGTCTCCGAGACACATCTCAATTTGTTATATAAAATGCAATTTGGACTGCAAAAAATGGTGGCACTTTGTCACTCATGACTTTTCAGTAATTGGGTGGATATTAATTTATATAAACGATGTGAGCATTACGAACGCTATAAGCACTACCGACCTTGGACAATAATACGCTCCTCCTCCAAATACTTGTCTTCGATCGGTAAAATGTGCTTACCGTTTTTGACTATGTTACATCAGTATATAATTGAACTGTTGCAGGAAAAATCCACTAGAAACAAGTATTTACCAGTTATTTTCTATATCTATGGAGGAGCATTTCTTGAGGGATCTTCGAACGTCTACAAACCCGATTATTTGATTCAGCACGATTTGATCGTTGTCACTTTCAACTACAGAAGTGGAATGTTTGGTAAGTTGATGAACTCCACAGAACCTGATATCAACAGTTATTGAAATATCGAGCTCCGTTAGAGGTCCCTTAGCGCTTTTTTAGACGTACAGATAGTATATTACCCCGCATAGGTCAGTATGTTTACTTGTGGAGGACAATTTTGCTCCCGGACATAGCAAGGGTTGGACAAAAAAGTTCGAGATTGTTGAATGATAAAATTGCATACTTCTTCAAATTTGAGAAAAAGGATAACAGGACTTCCTCATGTATTGTCATCACCCTGCGTTTTTCTTTCCATTAATTAAATTCGCAAAATACTTTATCATAATGTTCACTGGATTTGGCAGGAAATAATTGACGTGTTGATTTTTCAGCTTCTTTTTTTGAGAATGGATTTCGACAATAAAGTTGATATGTTACCTGCAAGACTTTCAGAGACAGGAAATTTGGCTTATTCATCGTTGTTGCCACAAAAGTCGAAAAAAAAGTTGTCAAAAAAAAAACAAAGGAGATAGCAACGTTTCAACACACCATTTGAGAGACGAATACGGTTTTTCCCTTTACAACTCAACCAACGTAGGAAATAGAATATTTTTCAATAAGAGATGAAAATACTGCTTTTTTCGTGAAGTGAGAGTTTGTCTACGAGCAAAGCGGACTCTATCAAGGCATAGTTCTGCAATATACAGGGTTATAATTAGGTACGTTGACAAACTTCGAGGGGTGATTCTTTGAAAGATTTCAAAACTAAAAGTTCATATATACATATTATGTCGCAAACGGCTTGGTTTTCGAGGTACAGGGTGATAAAAATTAAATTTTTTCAAGATTTTTTGGAGTTAACTTCGACATTTTCGACAATATCAGTTCAAATTAGGTAAGTGCAATCCATACCAACAGTACGCACGTTACAAAATAATCAACTTCTCAAATAATTCACAGAGTCTTGTTCAAACCTTCAGAGTTTTTTCCCGCTGCCACTGAGAAATTGTGGGGAAAGAATGATCAATTTTGTTTCATTTAGCTTTCACTTGAATGGTTCAGGAGCTAAAATGAAACACTTTCCAGTGTAGTATAGCATAAGAAAATTTGAAAATAAAACATTCTCTATTGTAAATTTGAAGAAATATTTTTTGAGAATGAGAAAAATCTGCGATTAATAAAAATTATAAAATAAAATTAAGACATGTAATAAGACAAGCTTTCATTCAAATGAACTGAAAAATAATTTCGTTCATTGTTTGATATAGGTTATTCTGTGAGTAATAGATTCAAAATCTTCCTGAGCGAGATTATCTATTTTGTATCTGCGGAAGTTAGTCACTATAGAAAACGTTCAAAATTATTTTGCCATAATCAACTTTGTCCAATACATATTCACCTTGAGTTCTGATAAAAATATATGGGAGCTCCATAACATTACATTTTCTCCTCACGAGCAGAAAAAAGCTATTTGTGTAATGAGAGCACAAAGTGATGCATTGCGTCACGCTTCTTTGGAGAGCGGCAATCACATTTTGAGAAATGAATCATTTTGTATTGAATGGATTTCACTTACCTAATTTGAACTATTTTGGATCGACTTTTGTCAAAATTTCGAGGTTAACTCCAAAAACTCTTAAAATATATATTTTGATCACCCTGTACCTCGAAAACCAAGCGATTCGGGACATGTTTATATGACCTTTTTGTCTTGAAACCTTTCAAAGAATCACCCTTACAAGTTTGTGAGAATATTGTCTTCTCAAATTACTTGAAATTGTTTGCATTAATATTTTCATTATGGCTCCCGAACCGTACAAGTAAATATCAAGAGAACAGAAAGGTGCTGAATGAAACAACATTGATTATTTCTCTCTCACATTCTCTCAGTGGCGGCGGAAAAAAATTATGTAAGTTTGAACAAGGCTTGACTGGGAAAAAATGAAGACCCTGTAAATTATTTGAGAAACTAATTATTTTGTAATATGCGTACTATTGAATGGATTATAATTGTCTAATTTGAACGAAATATTATCGAAAATGTCGAAGTTAACTCCAAAAAATCTTTTAAAAAATGTATTTTCATCACCCTATACCTCGAAACCCTTTAACGAATCACCCAACGTATTTAATTAACACCCTGTATGTATTTATAACTTTCAGGTTTTCTGAGCACGGAAGATGAGGCCTCCTACGGGAATTACGGACTAAAAGATCAATATGCCGCTCTGAAGTGGGTTAATGTCAACATTAAACAATTCGGAGGTGATCCCAAAAGAGTAACAATGGCAGGACACAGTTCAGGCAGCGTCAGCGCCATGTACCAAATGGTCTACCCAAAAACTTGGGGTCTCTACTGTGGAGTGATAGGCCTAAGTGGCGAGGTATGCATGAAATTCAATCCGATATGCACTGGGGTTCCTCTCTCTAGTTTTGATACTATTCAACGCTACTTCAACTATCTTTTGTATAAATGAATGAGTATTTGGAACCTTTGACATTCTCAGGAGCTCAAAACGTACTCTACAGCACGCCTGAGGATGCTTAGATGAAAAAAATATATTAATCGTGATAATACAGATTCTGGACACTGTGTAAGTTGGCAATGAATAATTAACATTTAATTTTCACGATCAAGATTAACGTATACAGGTTAGGAGTAAACCAGAAAGATTGAAATCTTTAATTTTATTTTATTTCAGTAAACCTTATCCTAATTTTCGCCTTCCTGTTCTATACTGAGAGGAAATTGAATCAAATTAATGTTGAACTAGATTTCCTTAAACTGAATCAATAAAACAAATGATGCTAATTCTGTTAGCGGAAACTGAAGACATCATTCCTAAAAATTCAAGTAAAACATTTGATTTTTAGATGACCGGATCACTCGGCACTCAGAAATATCCCAGAAGAACAGCCTTCGATATTGGTCAGCATCTTGGAATAGTAACAGACAACTCTACTGAACTGGTCGAGAGACTGCGAAAAGTAGAACTTTCTAGACTAAAAAGGGCCCAAAGTAAGGTTCTATTAGCCGTGAGTTTTTGTTGTTCTTGTATCTTCAAAAGCAGTATGTGTACTGTGTAAAATTATTTTGGAATAATTTGTTTCAGATTTCTCCTAGCCTCCTAGAGAATGGTTTACCCTTCACTCCAGTCATAGAAGCAGACCATGAAGATGCCTTCTTGACGAAGTCGACTGCAGAGCTTCTCAAACAGGGACATTTTGCAAAAGTACCCCTTCTGACAGGAATGACGTCAAATGAGATCGCTTTGCTTGGGCAGGGTGAGTCAAAGTTATTCACAAGTTTTCCATGAGACAAATAGCAGAAATAAACAACTTTCCACACATTTGATGCGCTTGTCGACCCTTACAGACAAAGATAATGAGATAGTTAGAACAGAGATGAATAATATAATTCGACACCGACCCAATCTGAGTTTGGAATGGTTCATCAGCTCACTTCATCAGTATCAGCGTTCAAGAAGGCCAAAAAATCAAAGATGATGATAATAATAATAAAAGGATTCACCTCAGTCCTTGAAGGTGGTGGAAAAGTACACGCATGCTATTGGAATGTAGTTTGGGATCGACCAAAGTACCACGTATCATATCAGCAGAAGACAATGCAAGGAATATTGAGAATTGAGAGAATGTTCACTCCCAAGATGTAACCGTACTTAGCAGACAAATGTAAACGAATTTTGAATCGCACATAGCGGTTGTTAGAAAGAGATGTTCGATAGAGGATGTGTGATATCTTCGATCACAAATTGTTGACGCATGGGTAAAGATACAATAATCGAACTGTACTCGATATTTTATAGCGCTTTATCAAATCCGGTTGTTGTAATGTTTCCTATTTATAAACCTGTCTTATTTTCACCTTTACGAAAAAAAGTCAAATGAGATTTGTTGTTGAGAATGTTATTACAATATAGGGTGTTCTATTGAAAGAAATGTCAGTTTATGAAATATTCTGAAAATGCGACTGTAATATTTTTTTTGATTTCGGCATCGAGAAGTTCATTAAAAATGCTACTAGTTTGCCCATTTAATCGAATTCGTAGCATCAATAATAACGGAGAATATCAAATTAATAATTCGCAGTCAAATTTAACAATTTGTTTTTTATCAGTGAAATATGAAAATGTTTTTTACTAGGTATTTTTCATGTTTTACTGTGACAACTTTGTAGATGTCATTGAAAATGTAATAAGTTAAGAATTCTGAAAACTCAGGCATGCCAAATGAACTCTCTGAATTGTAGCCACCCTACTGACTGATTCCCCAATAAAAATATTACATCTATCTATTTATAAAAAAGTTGATGGTGGTTGCAAAACGTCGGTTATATTAATTTTAATGATATCATGAACAATGCATAAAAAATGTTGTGGTGAAGTGCTTCGTTTCAATCATTCGATTCTTTAAGTCTGGGAATTATATTTCTTTCAAAAATCATCTCAATGCACTTTCAATTTTGCAGTATTACTTGCACTTTATCAGTCTGTGTACACTATGAATATATTTCACGCTCACATCATGTATTGATAGTTTTTCTCTTGCAGTGTTTCCTTTTCTACGTGCTCTTTTTATGTTGTACGAATGGAGCCCAGCAATATTTCCCAGTCAACTCAATATACAGTCTGTTTCGAAAAGACGTACAGTTGGGCAGAAAATCAGAAGAAAATATACCAAATCTGAAAGCTTCGTGGAGGCAACTGACGATGAACTAGCACAAGTATGACAGTTTTCAATTTACCGTTAAATTGCACTTATCAATATAAGTAAGTTAGATTAGTTCAAAATGTGATTGGGCCCATGGTCTATTATGGCTCCAAGATATGTACAGTAATCCAAATTCCACGCTAACAAATCTGTTTCAATTCGCTTCGTATAGAGTTTTACATACGTCATAATAATATGTGCTTTTTGAATCGAATCACATATTTATATAAATATTCAAGACTATAAACCACACATTTCATTGATACTAAACAGTTCATCAAATAAAATTTAAAATGACAAATTATTCAAAATCATTCAAGTAAAATAGTTATTGTATGAATGTTTTATGCTAATGAGACATGAAATGCAATTCAAAATTTCGTCCACAGCTGGGACCCTATTCTCGAGTTTGTACGTATCTATACAGTGTGACCCATTTAAGATGGAAGCACCCTTATAAAACTTACATTTTTCAACCGATTGGAATGATTTTTTTTTGTTAGGTAGATATTCAAAAAGTCTATTAGGATACCAAATATCATGAATAAATCTCAATTTCCAGGGCCAACTAATCTTATTTTTCAAGGTCAAAAATCTAAAAAAATTACTAGTGATTTTTTTAGAAAAAATCTGACTACACCACTGGATTCGCGACATTTTCAAATGATTCACATGTAAATTACGTTGGAATGCGTCAATCAATAAAAAAGTTATAAAGGAATGAAATTTGAAAAATATGCCGTTTAATCAATCCACCAATTCGAATTCATGAATTTTATGAAAATTCTGAATACACCACTGGATTCAGGATGTCTTGAAATATCACTGGTCACAGTTTCATCGAAAGAAGGGAATGAAATTTGAAAAATATGTTGTAAAATGAATTTTTATCAACGTTCTTACTACACCACTGTTGATTATTGAAAAAATTATTGGGGTGATTATTGCAATGTCGTACAATTATAACATCTGAAAATCATGATGGTAAAAATAGTCTATAGGTATTTCTCGAAGTGGAGTGGATACATAAACAAGTACAATCAGGAGAGAACTCCTGGTTAATCTTCATGAAAACAATTTCAACAATATAAGACAAGTCTAATGTACTCCCAAAAGAAATTATAACGAAAAAAATATGCAATGGATAATAATTATTATCATTCCAGTAGGTAACATCAGCTGTGATTTTTTCCTTTTGTTGAATAGCAAAAAATGAGAGTTGCAATTTTAACTGCCTGTTATTCAGAATGCATTAATGAAATAAACAAGTTAGCTGTGACTTACAGTTTCTCATCTATTTATTTGCGCATGAATTGTCATTTTGTTACGCACCATTAGTGAACTGAATAATTTGTGTTCCAAAATAAAAACAGATAATGGCTCAATTGTCAATTCAAGAAAAAATCGAAATTATACGTCTTTCCGGTGATGATTACCGGAGTGAAAGAGAAGTAACTAGAATATTCAATGAAAGACACCCAAATCGTCCAGCCATAAATAACAGCACGGTACATAAAATAAACCAAGTTTTCAATCGGACTGGAGCAGTAACCACATATATTTTAAAGAACAATATACGAAGAAGGAACGAAAATAACCAGACTATATTAGATTACTTCAGAAATAATCCAAATAGTAGTTTGAGGGTTGCCAGCTTAGATTTAAACTTACCTAGGGAGAATATTAGGCGATGTCTGAAGAAAAATAAATTGAGGCCATTTAAACAAAAGTTTTTACATACTCTGGAACTAGGTGATCAAGAAAAACGATTGGAATTCTGCTTATGGGCCCAGGGCGAGTATCTTAATGACAGGCAATTTTTAAAGAAAATTTTATTTAGTGATGAAGCTAGTTTCACAACAAATGGAGTGGTTTCATCACAAAATATTCGCTATTGGGCCACTGAAAATCCTAACTGGGTGATAAACTGTAAAAGGCAGTATTCAGAAAAAGTGAACGTGAACTGAATGAAAGGATAATTGGACCATTCTTTTTCGACGGCAACATGAATGGCGCAATTTTCCTACAATTTTTAAGGAATGAATTTTCGGACGCAATAGATGAACTTCCCCTTGCAGAAACAAGAAATTTATATTTTCAGTTAGATGGTTGTTCCATACCTAATGCGGGAATTGTGAAGAATTGGCTGAATGAAAATTACCCTAATCGTTGGATAGGAAGGGGGAGTACATTAATTGGATGGCCACCAAGATCGCCTGACCTTACTTCACTCGATTTTTTCCTTTGGGGTTATGTTACACAAAAGGTTTACAAATCACGACCAAGGAATCGAGTGGAACTGTGCACCAGAATTCAGCAAGCTTGCGATGCAATTACTCCACAACAATTGAGGAATACTTTAAAAAATATTCGTAAGCGATATGATAAATGCATTGAATTGGATGGAAGTTTGGTGGAGGCCACCTGAATATGAATTGCACTCATTTATTTTTCAATTCGGTATCTTCTTGGTTTCTATTTTTTACATTGATTGTGAATAAAAGATTGTTTTCCGCTAGTTTGTAGCAATTAGAAAAATGTACTTACAGTTATTTTTTTGTAGATTCATTTGAAATCATTGACACTAAAGTTTGTTGTGATAAACTGATTGATTGATATGGTTCGACATACATATGAAAGGAAATTGATTCTCCCATAAACGTTTCATGAATTTTATTTGAATAATATTTTGTTGAATATTGCCCCTAATCCAGTGGTGTAGTAAGAACGTTGCTAAAATTCCATTGAACAACATATTTTTCAAATTTTATTCCTTTATAACTTTTTTATTACCGAACAGATTTCGATGAAACTGTGATCAGTAATATTTCAAGACATCCTGAATCCAGTGGAGTATACAGAATTTTCATAAAATTCCTGAACATGAATTGGTGGGTTGATTAAACGGCATATTTTTCAAATTTCATTCCTTTATAACTTTTTTATTGATTGACGCATTCCAACGTAATTT
The DNA here is from genome assembly GCA_958502065.1 of Chrysolina americana. NCBI lineage: Eukaryota > Metazoa > Arthropoda > Insecta > Coleoptera > Chrysomelidae > Chrysolina > Chrysolina americana. The sequence continues at coordinate 101,842,988 of OY293411.1, forward strand.
ACATGTAAATCATTTGAAAATGTCGCGAATCCAGTGGTGTAGTCAGATTTTTTCTAAAAAAATCGCTAGTAATTTTTTTAGATTTTTGACCTTGAAAAATAAGATTAGTTGGCCCTGGAAAATGAGATTTATTCATGATATTTGGTGTCCTAATAGACTTTTTGAATATCTACCAACAAAAAAACAATCATTCCAATCGGTTGAAAAATGTAAGTTTTATAAGGGTGCTTCTATCTTAAATGGGTCACACTGTATATGAATTCGAACTTCTGCTTCACATCAATACGTGTGAAATAGGTATGTTTGTCTCTCTTATTCGTATATGATCAATGAGTTCGTTAAAGTTAAGACAGAAGAACAAGAAAAGTCGGGGATTTATGAACTTTGCTGCAAGAACTGCGAGAAAAAGTATGTGGGTCAAACTAGAAGAGTCAAGAACATACGGTTCAAAGAGCACATTGCTTATATCCGTTTTTCGAGAACAGAAAAATTGGGTATTGCCAAACATGCTTTGGATCACAACCACCGATTTGATGACACAAGTTTGAAATTGATTAGACAGGTTCGTGATGCCTTCGGAAATCTGGAAATTGCAAAATGTAAAAATAGTTTTAATGCGAATGAGGACCTCTCGTTCGAATTCCTAGAAGAGTAACAATAAGTCATCAATTTTCAAGAATGTTGTCTATGAATCCAAAATGAAGTAGGTTGAAGGTAGATTATAGCTGATGAACTAGAAAGTTAGGTAAATTAATTCAGTAGGTACACAGTATAATGTAAGTCCTAGAGTAATAAGTAATAAATGCAATTATTTTGTATTTATTGAATTCTATTCATCCCAATGGTTCAAATATTCATTCATTTGATTACTCCTAATAATTAAATAAAAATTGTTTCAGATGCTGAGCGACCTGCTTTATATCAGACCGATAACTAATAGTGCCAAAACTATGTCTGCGTATATTCCCGTTTATTTTTATGTGTTTGAATATAGAGTGAACCTCGTAAAGATGTTCTTAAAAACTACTGGATATCCAGTGGACGTAACATTGAATGGTATGTATTTGCAATTTCTTACAAAATTTGTTTCAACCTTTTATCTAGCAAGTTGAGAATGATTCCTATGTCCCATATCATCAATAAGTTGCAATGGTTCAACTACACAGATTTTTTCCTCCATATACCATCGCATCTAGTACTTTTCTTATCTAGCTGATTATTTTATGATAATTATTGCAACCTATCGAAATCATCAATTCAAAGTATTCATGTACGTTCAGGCCAATCATAGCATTATCATAGTGGGAATTTTCTACCTTGAAAATTGCCACGGGAATATTTTTCTGGTATTTTGTTCTTATTGTGTGATAACTGATACTTTTGATTTGACACATTTCATCAGTTTGCATAAAAAGTGAAAAATGATTTGAAATCGGTTTAGTTCGATGGAATTGTAAGACAAAAAATCAACGAAAATGCATATAAGGATACTATTTTGAGTAACGTGTGGAAAGAATTTCAAGAGACAGAGAGAAAGCAATAACTTTCAATCCAACAGAACAAAATAATGTTACGAAATCCTCCAGCCAAGGACAAAACATCCCTAATAATTGTATATTTCATGCTGAGAACTTCAAATTCCATACTTCATTCTGTTTATAGTGATTCAAGTAAATTGTTGAATTACAAATGTTATCTAGAGAATGGGCCTATGTTCGGGGCATAAAAAATAATCTATCGAATACCACACGAAAGTTCGATAAAGTAGAAAATAATTCTCCAGATTTTTTTCTCGAACTTGTTGCCATTTGGCAATAGCCACTCGAACCCTTCGGGCTCTCGTGTCCATTGGCTGGCAACAAGTTTTCGAAAAATCTGTCAAATTATGTTCACTTCATTCTCACTCTCTTGTGTTATTACAACTGAAAATATTACAGTAATCACAACTACCATTGAAGAAATATTTCGAGTACTGTCGAAATTTCCCGTTTCATTTAGTGATTGGAAATTATTACTGTAGGAGCTGGACACATCGAAGATATATTTTACGTTTGGAACTTATATGATATGGAACTTACTCCGGAGGGTGTCGAGTTAAGAAAAAAAATAACCAAAGTATGGTCCAACTTTGCCAGATATGGGTATGTTCACTCAAAGAATACCTGCTACATTTCTATCTTCATTTTCATTATATTCAGCATAATTTTGAATCGATCTAGCCGAATCTTGAACATCCATGTTAACTTTCATTATAAAACTAATTTTTAGTTTACAAAACCACGATAATTGTATCGCTATACAATAACTTCTACAGGGCAGAAGTATACTTCGTTGAATTTTACAACGTTATCTTTAAATACTGACTTACCATCAATTAATCGAGGATAGTTTTGTACCTACTCCAACCAATCGACCACTTACCATTATTGTTTTCAAATCAACATAAAAACAATTATTAATTTCACCTAGAAAATAAAGGAATGATGATTTGCTCAATCACTAAGTTATGACAATTCTTCCCTTAATGAATTTTCAAACTTTCTAACAGATTTAATTCTATTCCTTTGTCTTCAACATGAAGTATATCGAAATCATGTTCAAAAGTATGTTCCTCTGTGAGCAAATGGACAGCAAATTTTGAATTTGATTTGCGGATGTTCATTTATGCGTTTTTTGAAGCTTTTGCCAGGTTGCCCAATATAAATCATACGACAAGTGAGACAATTAATTTATTGACACAACTTCTCTTTAGTTTTGCCATTTTATTCCTATATGGCTCTTGATATGCTTACCCAAAATGTTAATTGTTTTGTAGGCAATATTAAGACCTTGATGCTGCTTCAAAAAATTCATTATTTTATGACTAGATTTCTCCTATTTATTCTCTACTATGTTCTATTTATTGTGAAATAAATTATATATATATATATAAATTATATATTTTTGAAACATTATTTCTTTAAAATTGCTGAATTATGTCTATTTACTTCAAATACGATATGCTGTATCGACATGTCTGCTTGAATGAATGAAATTTTTTTCAGGAATCCAACTCCCAAGGTTGATCCGCTCCTCCAAAATATAATTTGGCCGCAATTGCCGAACACTGAAAACATGCCCTATTTGAAAATCGACGGAAACTTCAGCATTGGCAAAAACTATCGTTTAGAGTTCGTTAACTTCTTGAACAAACTCTCTGATGATGAATAAATATATTTTCAAAACAGAACTTGTATATTAATGATTGAATTCATGTATTCTGAATCGTAATTGAAACATCCAAATGTAGAAAATGCCATACCACCCCATCTGCAAACCAAAACACTAACTTTAGTGATCATAATGATAATGATAATTCAGAGACCTCTAATAACCACACGGAAATAACTTCAGTTTTTCCAAGTTTCGACTAAGACCGTTTAATTTAGATACAGGGTTGTAAGCATAAACTCCTCCTATATTTTAAAGCGTAGAATCCACTGGCGTTGAGAAAAAATTAAGTTGTTTTTGAAAAGTTGATAACGATTCTGAAAGCTTCTGGTATTTGTATAAAGTGCGTAAAATTAATTTTTTTTTGTAATTACACATGAGGGTGTAATGTGACTAATGTGTCATGAAAACACAAATTTTATACACGAAATACAATGTGAATTTTCCTCGTCTAAAATATATATGAAAAAAATACTTTCAATACATCTTGACGTGTTTTTTTTTCACTAATAATGAAAAATGGTGGATTACGTAATCCAATCTTCCGCAAAAAAAACCTATACAATAGGTATGGTCGTCGGAGCAAGTATTTAACAGAAAACAACTACTGCCCCACGACCGTTGAATTATATCTGTTTAATACTTGGCAAAGTTTTCTACAAGAACCACTTTGCAACGCATTTTAAATATCAAAGCTGAAATTATTATTCGATTCAATTGTGGGAACACCTCCGTACCGATTTCATGGTCATTGCCAATCATCAGCGAAGGCTAGTTCGACCCAATTGAATCGAAAAATCCTTTCACCTTAATTAGAAATCCCCGAGACAAACACTGAAGCACAGTAAAGCATATACAGTACTCCGACTCAGCGTCGGAACCTTTGATGTTGGTGTCCAGGAGTTTCGTTTTTTATAATGCTGACGTCAATGACAGTAATGACATTTCTCCCCACTACAATCCCAACCACAGCGTATATACACTGCTCGACATAACAACGATTGATATAAACTGCTCGAAAAAATTCAGATGATGGAATTCTCGTTAGGCATATGGGTAATTGAAAAAAAATCGTATTGCGTAGTAATTGAGTAACCCAGGGCATTTGAAAAATTATAAAACATAAATCAAAGAGATTCGGAGAATTACTGAATATGGCAGATGTTGATATTCGGATATTGCTATTTGAATAAAAAAAACGGCCGAATCAATAGGAAATTTTAAAGGAAAAGCATATTTGTTTGTTAATTTGAGAATTTAAGATGGCGAACGAGGGTGCTGATTCGATTATATTTAAAATTGATCATTCGTCAGGGTCGCAACTACAAAAATTACGTTAATTTCACTCAACACTCGTTTTGCCAACAAAGTTATCATCGTCAGGAGATAAAAGTTTCAGTTTTACTCAACGCGCGTTAATTGAAATTGACGTAGTTGGTTTGTAGGGGGTTTCTATTTTACTTGAATTGTATTCACACCACAGTTTCCAAATATGTATTACTCTATTTGAGGTATTTCATAGTTTTTGTGGTAAGATCTTAATTTTCATAAAAAATTCAATATGTTGAACAATTATTGTGATCAGTTTCGATTCTATATTGTTAACAAGGACTGTATGGGGTAGGAAATGAAAAAAAATCACAAAGAAAAAAATATATCTTGATTTTTGTAAGAAAATTGTATCTCTGATCGACTAATTTGGGCCTAATGCAACTGATCATTTAACTTTTCCTGATGAGAAAATTGTATTTAAACACGACAATTACATATTTCCAACAAAAGTTTATAAAAATAATTTTATTTACTCCTTTTAAGTAATAAAAGTTAAAATGCTAAAATTTTTAAACAATATATTTCCTTCTCTGTCCATCTTTTTTACAACATTTACTATATTTTACAATGTCATACTTTGATTAACATACATTATTATAGTAACCAACCTTTCAATCAACAACTGCGGTTTCTATAGATTTTTTTATTGAATTTGTCACGACAGGGAGAGAGAGATTATGGAAATTCAACTCGGTACCTAAGCATACTAATTGAATTTCTAGTCTCGCTAAGCTTGGATAAGAATTATCAATCTCAACAGTCAATCTACCACTTTTTTTCCTTTCAACAATATTAATAATTATTTCCTCTTCAGTGGATTTGAATAAAAGTTCATTTCAAATTTCAAAAGTATTTATTTCAATGTCAAATTCCTCATCATTTAAACATAATCAAACTTATGAATTTGAAGTGTAGTAAGTGATAAAGTCAATTTTAGTATTCAGAAGAATAAAATCATCATAATTTTAATAAATCTTATTCTAACAAAAAATTCATATGTATATATTGTATAGCCCTAGTATCAATAAATTTGACTGAAGTAGATTGGGCGAAACTTTTGAAATGCGACAACCATGTAAGAATTGCGCTCATTCTCAAACTCGTCGTTTGCGCAGAGCTGGGATACGAGCTCTTGGCGATGCGTATTGAAAATTCAACCCAGAATTTGGCTGAGGTAGGAGTACTGTATATGCTTTACTGTGACTGAAGTATGAATTCAGCGCCATCTCTGGGTTCCAGTTAAATACATAGATCACTATTTCAGAAGAAGCTCTGTAACTCTTCTGACCAGTACAGGGGGGCGAAACTACATCCATAAAAACGTCACGGTGGCTGGAAATCTGTCTCCGTAGCAGAAGCAGAACTAGAAGATAGTTTGAATAACGAAATTGAGATTTCTAACAAAATATTGAATTATCCATCTTCTTCCAAACAAATTTAAATATGTGATTGAATTGTGTAATCAACTCTTCGAGAAATATCTAACGGTTCTGAATTAATAATTGACTCTGTTAAAAATAAATCCTTCAAAAAGTAATATTTCTTGTTTATTTTGTCAGTGAAAAATTTTTTTTTTTTCAGGTTGCATCAATAGTGGTGCAGTAATATCAAGTTATTTTGACAGTGGTACAAGAAATATTATTCTGTCATTGAAACGGCAAAAAATTTACGATTCAATTCGCTATCGGGTACCCAAGAGAAAAAAATCCATTAAAACGCATACGTTGGAGATCTGTCAAAAAACCCAGTTTGATTGGTTGGGAGTTTGCATTTTGGGCACCAAGGCAATGAAAGGACTAATTCAACATGCATTTTGGGCACCGACCCAAAAGGTCCCCATAACAAAAATTGCATTTTGGGCACCGAGCCTTATTCGTAATTTTTATAATTTTGGGTAGGGTAATAGGTAAATAATATAGAACTATTCTAAAGCATACGAAAATATGTTTACTATTGTTTTATGATTACGTTAATTGTACAAAATATCTTTTAATAAACATTTAATAAAGTGTAGTAGCCTATTGATTTCCTTATTTTGGTATTTAATAATCATGGATTCAATAAATTTCTGTCTTTTTTTAACTTTCCTGTCATGGATTTGTATAGGTTTTTGAAGACTTTGAATTTTAATATATAAGTCGTTTTGACATTCTTGCCTTGCAAAAAGGCGAATCTGTCACCACGTTAGTTCGTTCAGGAACAATCGAGTCATAAAAATATAAAAAATCGTCTTTTTTGGTCGTCGGCGATGAACATTCTAATAAAGGGCGGAGAAACTGCAATTAGTAGTTTTTTCATTTCATTTTCAATAAATTTCTAACATATTATGTTCACTAACACGAGACAAAAGTTCCTCATTATAAGAATACGTACTTAAATCGTAATTAAATCTTCGGTACCCAAATTGCTGTTTTCATAATCCCTCGAAACTGACCGCAAAGGGTACCTACCTGTTTGGTGCCCGATTTGCATGCGCCCGATTGGTTAACAATTACTGGTGTGGAATGTTAAAAATAATCCGTTTTCCTTAAACGTCACCTGCCAACTATATACAGTTTTCTTGTATATACTATAATTTGTGCCAGATAACATTGAAGAAATAGCATTGAAAGTGCACATTTTATGAATAATTGAAAGTGCCTGCTACTTGTCAGACGTAATACTTGTTACAGAATTATTCAATTCTCATATTTCTGCAATCACACTATGCTGTCCAGACTCGTTCACACTTCCGGGGTCATCACAGGACTCTCTTACATGCATTTTCAATCCAAATAATCATTCATTCATCTACTAAAATGCCAGCTGCAATTATACAAGAATCAACAACGTAGCCTTACATTGATGTTCGACCATGACAATTAAAAAAAAATTGTGAATAGGCTACTGAAGCTAGGGATCAAAACATAATTTACACATAGTGCAATGATTTCGAAGAGCGTGTGTTGTTTTGCTATATGTTTCACCATCATTATTGAAAGTAATGGAGCTTCATTTATTACTGAACTGAAACTTGTGAGTATTTTTTCCGATTAAAGTATATAGAGCCGACTGCATCGTAAGTTTATATTTTAGAATTCGTCATTACAAGTTTCCACAGAAAAAGGTATTGTTCAAGGAAAGCAGGTCGTTTCTAACGATGGAACTTCGTATTTTTCCTACCAAGGGATCCCATTCGCACGTCCGCCACTGAAATATCTTAGATTTCAGGTGAGTTCCTATAACTGTTCTGTATCTTCAATAAACATTTTTGAATAATTGAGTAAACTAATGAGATTTGTTTTGTGGGACCTCTATGAATTCTACTGCCTCTTACTGTTTCCTTGTGAATATATTGAATTATTTTTATTGAACGAACTAATGGAAATGTAGTCAGTTTATCTGGAAATATATCGGACGTTAAAGTTCTCATTATACTTATGGATTTTTTTTTATTGTTCAGTAATTGCAAATTTAGAGTTCGTGAACAGTTTGTGCTTTGATAATAATGCAAAATGACTTTTACGATGTCGATCGGCTACACCTGTCAAATTTGACATTATTTTTAAATCGAAAATTGTTAGGTTATTTCTTAATATTTCACAGAAAATTATGTGTAAAAGTAATTCATTTTTGGATCTGTACTCACCAACCAAATTTGAACCAGTATGAACAATTTTTATTTTTTTCGTGTTTTCCCAACCTTATAACTTTTCGGCTAATTCAAATGTAGTAAAGTATGAAAAAACCAGTTGTGATATAATACACCTATTTGCCGATGTTAAATTTTTCTGTTGAAAAATGTTTCTATTTGGATATTTTCCGAATATGATATGGATAAAAATAAGAAAAATTCGTGACGGGCGGACGTCAACTCCGAACGGCCGATCCGGCATCCTAACGCATATAACCTCCGCTAAAAAATACTTTCGACGATTTTGGAATTCTTTCATTATTTTTCCCGTATATTATGCCATCGATTACGTACGAAACATTTTGAAAATATACAGAAAACAAAAAATTTCAAATCGAGCCATTTGAGGATGCAGACGTTCGTGGGAATGCCTACGGCGACTATGTACGACCAGCGATCGCTTCAAAATTCGGTGAACCTATACGGAAAACATTGAATTATCCGAATAAATATGCAATATAAAAAAATTAAAAAATTCGTGGCGGGCGCAGGTCATCAACGAACGGCCCATTCGGCATCCTAACCCATATAACCTCCGCTACAAAATACTTTCGAAGGTTTTTTAATTTTTTCAATATTTTTCCCGTATTCTACGTCATCGATTACATAGGATACGCTTTGAAAAAAAAAAAACAAAAAATTCTAAATCGAGCCATTTGAGGATGCAGACGTTCGTTGGAAAGCATATGGCGACTATTAACGACCAGCGACCGCTTCAAAATTCGGTGAACCTATACGGAAAACATTAAATTTTGCGAATATGCAATGTCTAAAAATTAGAAAAATTCGTGGCGGGCGTAAGTCAACTACGAACGGACGATTCGGCATCCTAACCCATATAACCTCCGCTACAAAATACTTTCGACGGATTTGGAATTTTTTTATTAATTTTCCTGTACTTTACGTCATTGATTACATGGGATACGTTTTGAAAATAAACAAAAAACAAAAAATTGTAAATCAAGCCATTTGAGGATGCAGACGTTCGTTGGAACGCCTATGGCGACTATGTACGAAATTCAGTGAACTTATACGAAAAACACTGAATTTTTTGAATATAATATGATAAAACATTAGAAAAATTCGTGGCGGGCGCAGGTCAGCTCCGAACGGCTGATTTGGCCTTCTACCCCATATAACCTCCGCTACAAAATACTTTCGACGGTATTTGAATTTTTTCATTATTTTTGCGTATTCTACGCTATCGATCTCACAGAAAACGTTTTGAAAAAAATTCAAAAAACAAAAAATTCCAAATCGAGCCATTTGAGGATGCAGACGTTCGTTGGAACGCCTATGGTGACTATGTACGACCAGCGATCGCTTCAAAATTCAGTTAACCCATACAAAAATTATTGAGTTTTCTAAATATTATATAAAAAAGTATACGAAAAATTAGTAGCAGGCGAAGGTAAGCTCCGAACGGCCGATTCGGCCTTCTAACCCATATAACCTCTGCTATAAAATACTTTAGACAGTTTTGTAATTTTTTCATTATTTTTCCCGTATTCTACGTCATCGATTACATAGGATAGTTTTGAAAAAAAACTAAAAACAAAAAATTCCAAATCGAGCCATTTGAGGATGCAGACATTTGTTGAAACGCTTATTGCGACTATGTACGACCAGCGATCGCTTCAAAATTTAGTGAAATTATACAGAAAATATTGATTTTTTCGAATATGATATGAAAAAGAATTAGAAAAATTCGGGGCGGGCGCAAGTAAGCTCCGAACGGCCGATTTGGCATCCTAACCCATATAACCTCCGCTACAAAATACTTCCGACAGATTTGGAATTTTTTCATTATTTTTTCCCGTATTGTACGCCATCGATTACATAGGATAGATTTGAATAAATACAAAAAACAAAAAATTCTGAATCGAGCCATTTGAGGATGCAGACATTTGTTGAAACGCCTATTGCGACTATGTACGACCAGCGATGGCTTCAAAATTCGGTGAAATTATACGGAAAACACTGAATTTTCCGAATTTGATATGGAAAAGAATTAGAAAAATTCGAGACGGGCGCAGGTCAGCTCCGAACGGCCGATTCGGCCTTCTAACCCATATAACCTCTGCTACAAAATACTTTAGACAGTTTTGTAATTTTTTCATTATTTTTCCCGTATTCTACGTCATCGATTACATAGGATAGTTTTGAAAAAAAACTAAAAACAAAAAATTCCAAATCGAGCCATTTGAGGATGCAGACATTTGTTGAAACGCTTATTGCGACTATGTACGACCAGTGATCGCTTCAAAATTTAGTGAAATTATACAGAAAATATTGATTTTTTCGAATATGATATGAAAAAGAATTAGAAAAATTCGGGGCGGGCGCAAGTAAGCTCCGAACGGCCGATTTGGCATCCTAACCCATATAACCTCCGCTACAAAATACTTCCGATAGATTTGGAATTTTTTCATTATTTTTTTCCGTATTGTACGCCATCGATTACATAGGATAGATTTGAATAAATACAAAAAACAAAAAATTCTGAATCGAGCCATTTGAGGATGCAGACATTTGTTGAAACGCCTATTGCGACTATGTACGACCAGCGATGGCTTCAAAATTCGGTGAAATTATACGGAAAACACTGAATTTTCCGAATTTGATATGGAAAAGAATTAAAAAAATTCGAGACGGGCGCAGGTCAGCTCCGAACGGCCGATTCGGCATCCTAACCCATATAACCTCCGCTACAAAATACTTCCGACAGATTTGGAATTTTTTCATAATTTTTCCCGTATTCTGCGCCATCGATTCCACAGGTTACAAATTGTAAAAATACAAAAAACAAAAAATTTCAAATCGAGCCATTTTGAGGATGCAGACATTTGTTGAAACGCTTATTGCGACTATGTACGACCAGCGATCGCTTCAAAATTTAGTGAAATTATACAGAAAACATTGATTTTTCCGAATATGATATGAAAAAGAATTAGAAAAATTCGGGGCGGGCGCAAGTAAGCTCCGAACGGCCGATTTGGCATCCTAACCCATATAACCTCCGCTACAAAATACTTCCGATAGATTTGGAATTTTTTCATTATTTTTTTCCGTATTGTACGCCATCGATTACATAGGATAGATTTGAATAAATACAAAAAACAAAAAATTCTGAATCGAGCCATTTGAGGATGCAGACATTTGTTGAAACGCCTATTGCGACTATGTACGACCAGCGATGGCTTCAAAATTCGGTGAAATTATACGGAAAACACTGAATTTTCCGAATTTGATATGGAAAAGAATTAGAAAAATTCGAGACGGGCGCAGGTCAGCTCCGAACGGCCGATTCGGCCTTCTAACCCATATAACCTCTGCTACAAAATACTTTAGACAGTTTTGTAATTTTTTCATTATTTTTCCCGTATTCTACGTCATCGATTACATAGGATAGTTTTGAAAAAAAACTAAAAACAAAAAATTCCAAATCGAGCCATTTGAGGATGCAGACATTTGTTGAAACGCTTATTGCGACTATGTACGACCAGCGATCGCTTCAAAATTTAGTGAAATTATACAGAAAATATTGATTTTTTCGAATATGATATGAAAAAGAATTAGAAAAATTCGGGGCGGGCGCAAGTAAGCTCCGAACGGCCGATTTGGCATCCTAACCCATATAACCTCCGCTACAAAATACTTCCGACAGATTTGGAATTTTTTCATTATTTTTTCCCGTATTGTACGCCATCGATTACATAGGATAGATTTGAATAAATACAAAAAACAAAAAATTCTGAATCGAGCCATTTGAGGATGCAGACATTTGTTGAAACGCCTATTGCGACTATGTACGACCAGCGATGGCTTCAAAATTCGGTGAAATTATACGGAAAACACTGAATTTTCCGAATTTGATATGGAAAAGAATTAGAAAAATTCGAGACGGGCGCAGGTCAGCTCCGAACGGCCGATTCGGCCTTCTAACCCATATAACCTCTGCTACAAAATACTTTAGACAGTTTTGTAATTTTTTCATTATTTTTCCCGTATTCTACGTCATCGATTACATAGGATAGTTTTGAAAAAAAACTAAAAACATAAAATTCCAAATCGAGCCATTTGAGGATGCAGACATTTGTTGAAACGCTTATTGCGACTATGTACGACCAGTGATCGCTTCAAAATTTAGTGAAATTATACAGAAAATATTGATTTTTTCGAATATGATATGAAAAAGAATTAGAAAAATTCGGGGCGGGCGCAAGTAAGCTCCGAACGGCCGATTTGGCATCCTAACCCATATAACCTCCGCTACAAAATACTTCCGATAGATTTGGAATTTTTTCATTATTTTTTTCCGTATTGTACGCCATCGATTACATAGGATAGATTTGAATAAATACAAAAAACAAAAAATTCTGAATCGAGCCATTTGAGGATGCAGACATTTGTTGAAACGCCTATTGCGACTATGTACGACCAGCGATGGCTTCAAAATTCGGTGAAATTATACGGAAAACACTGAATTTTCCGAATTTGATATGGAAAAGAATTAAAAAAATTCGAGACGGGCGCAGGTCAGCTCCGAACGGCCGATTCGGCATCCTAACCCATATAACCTCCGCTACAAAATACTTCCGACAGATTTGGAATTTTTTCATAATTTTTCCCGTATTCTGCGCCATCGATTCCACAGGTTACAAATTGTAAAAATACAAAAAACAAAAAATTTCAAATCGAGCCATTTTGAGGATGCAGACATTTGTTGAAACGCTTATTGCGACTATGTACGACCAGCGATCGCTTCAAAATTTAGTGAAATTATACAGAAAACATTGATTTTTCCGAATATGATATGAAAAAGAATTAGAAAAATTCGGGGCGGGCGCAAGTAAACTCCGAACGGCCGATTTGGCATCCTAACCCATATATCCCCCGCTACAAAATACTTCCGACAACAGATTTGGAATTTTTTCATAATTTTTCCCGTATTCTGCGCCATCGATTCCACAGGTTACAAATTGTAAAAATACAAAAAACAAACAATTTCAAATTGAGCCATTTGAGGATGCAGACGTTCGTTGGAACGACTACGGCAACTATGTACGACCAGCAATCGCTTTGAAATTCAGTGAACCTATAAGGAAAAAATTAAATTTTCCGAATATGATATGGCAAAAAAAAATCGTGGCGGGCGCAGGTCAGCTCCGAACGGCCGATTCGGCATTCTAGCCCATATAATCTCCTACTACAAATTACTTCCGACGGTTTTAGAATTTTTTCATTATTTTTTCCGTATTCTACGCCATTGATTACACAGGAAACGTTCTGAAAAAATACAAGGGCCAATTCATAAATCATATATCTTGGAACTATTTGGAGGGACGGTAATTGATCGTAATATGGAACAACCCTGGTCAGCCCAGGTCGCCAGACCTGATCCCACTGGATTTTTTTCTTTGGTGGTATTTGAAGCAAAAAGTCCACAAGTGCAGACCATTTCGAAATGTCAACCACCTGGAGACAGTAATTCGAGAATGTATAATTATGTCTCCTCAGTTTTTAACAAACGCTGTGAATGAATTTTCGAGACGAACCATTATTTGCCTCGAGCGTGATGAAAGATGTACCGAAATGTTTCAATTGACATCCAACCCACGTTGTCCATTCTTATAATTTAAATCGACTTATAATTAATAAATGTTTATTGTGAAATAATTGTTCATTCATTTTTACTTTTACTAAAATTTTTTTCAGAGCTAGTTGATTAAGATGTAAGTATTACTTCGGAGAATGATTTTTGAAGATTAACTCAGCAACTTTAGATCTGTTGATTCTGATATGGATTCGAAAATTCTACTAAAAACTAGAAAACTAGAGCCACTTTACATCAGCTTATTTGTATTCAAGTCATTTCACATAATTTTCTAAGCACAAACTTTTCACGAACTCTATGCGATAACTGACTAATAAAAAAAATCCCATAAGATGCGGACACCGTATGTGCTGTGAAATGGATTATTCCGAATTTCAGTGGTTGATAGATATCTTTCGGCCACTTTTCTTTTCTCCTTCCATTTTCATGTTTTATTGTAACATTGAAGAGTACAATACTCCGGAAATAAAAAACCTCAAATCGTATTCTTGATCGAGAAAATCACTATCGAAAAATTATTATGCTGTATGAGATATACTATGATAAGAAAATCAAATCGAATCAAATTGATTATATCAATCAAATCAAGCTCCTCCATTGTGCATTTTAATAGTTCTTTCCTCAAATGAATAATTAATCAGAACCATTATCATTGATCTGCTATTCCATTCGGCTCCATATATTGCAAATGTTTCAATCGGTCAAAATTTCACTTTCAGAATCCCCAGCCGGCGAGAAGATGGAAAGGTGTGTTGGATGCAACCAAAACGCAATCCGGGTGCATTGAAATGCATATAAGGTGGGTTGGTAGCCTTCTTAAAGTAACCGGTTCAGAAGATTGCCTCTACATCAACGTTTACATCCCTATAAGGGTGAGTTCTCAAAAAATTAATTTCAAGCGATCGATCATATTACTGAAGGTCGAAACATGCAACTTTCGCGTTCATTAGGTATCATTACATTATAACTTAATTTTCATTACAAAATGTTGACCACGTATTTAATTATAGATGGAATGTGTTCACACAAGTTCATAACTTCGACTATTTCGTAGATAGAAGCAGCTTACCTGTATACCTGTTTGTTGAATGAGAATATCATGGTAACCACTGAAATAATTTTCAACTGTCAGTTTGTTTCAAGTGGACCGATTAAAATAAAAATTACTCAAGAACTTTTCAACTCGAGAACGGTTGAAGATAGAGCAATTCTGCGAACGCCAATCAATTCAGAATGATGACATTAGTATACTTTGTGAATTTCAATTAGATCGACAAAAACGAAAAATTACTCGAAAATAGTCCTAAGGGGTAGACCCCTAAAAATCATGAAAAATACAAAATCATCACATTCACTTGAAATTGCAAATGCGCATCAGTGTGCATATAAAAAAATTGTTAAATTTCACGCATTTTACGAGAATTACTTTAAAAAATAGGAATACAAAATTTTAGGGAGAAATCACCTCTTTCAACTCTGGATGAACTAAAATTAGTATACCTTGTGAATTTCATGTCAGAAACAAAAAATTACTTGAAAAAAGTCCTAAAAAATACGAAATCATATGCATAAGTGAATGTGTGTATATAAAAAAAGGTAAAATTTTACGATAATTTACGAAAATTGCTACTAGAAAATACTTCCAATTTGGGGTGGATTGGATTTGGATTTTGAATATGGTGGCAAGAAGTTTTTTTCATTATGGTTTCGATACTCGCAGTACAAGTCTGAAATCAACGAAATATCAACAAAGTTTTTTTTACCGATTACTTGTTACGGAACTCAGTGGTGCGATGGTTCCGTAGTATACCGACGATGGTCATTTTATCAAATTCGGAGCAGTTACAATTTTTTTTACGAAGGATTTACCTTTATTCAGAAACCTAGATTGAGGATAGTAATTCATCACATTAACATCATATCATAGCGATCTATGTTTATCTAGTATGCTATGTCATACCCCTGTGAACATTATTCCGTCATTACAGAAAGAAACTCGTGATAAAAGCTATTTACCAGTTATATTTTACATCTATGGCGGTGCTTTTGTGGAAGGATCTGCCAATTCACTTGTTCCAGATTATTTGATCAAGCAGGATTTGATTGCCGTAACTTTCAACTATAGAGGTGGAATTTTCGGTGAGTTGACAAGTTGAACTGCATATTATCCATCATTGAAGATCGTCACATCAAGGTGGCATTTTCACAAGTTCATTTCATCAGAAATTGTCCAGAACCGATTCCCATGATATCACTGTGGTATTATCTTTTCCAAAATAATTTTGAAATAATTGTTAAAAAAAATAATTTCAAGTCGTGGTTTTCTCGGTGAAACAACCTGTATACGAAATATATGATGTGCGATATTTTCTCATCAAAATACCATAATGAGAAGCAACTTGAAAATATTCCTGCCGAAATAGTTATTTTTGTAAAATGTGCGTAAAATGAGTGTTTTTTTAATAGCCCATGAGAGTGTTAATTTCTGGCCGAGACCGCAGTGATAGTTTTCAAAAAACAACCGTCCTACAATAATTGTGAACCTTTAGTTTTAACTATTTGCTAATTACCATTTTCAACTTCATCATGTACATAGAAAACTGGTCACAAGATTTCTTTTTCTTTATACTGTACAACAACATTTCAAAGTTTCAGAAAGTTTACCGGTCGCCACTCCACGATAACAAGTGCTAGGTCCTTCAGACTTCATTACCCTCTTTTCAGTAGCTCTATTATAACGCCTTTCAGGTTTTTTGAGTACGGAAGACGAAGCCTCATACGGCAATTACGCATTGAAAGATCAATACGCTGCACTGAAATGGACGAGACAAAACATAAAGAATTTCGGAGGTGATCCGGATAGAATAACAATAGCAGGACACAGTTCGGGAAGCATGAGCGTTCTCTATCTAATGCTCAATCCAAAAACTCGAGGCTTCTACTGTTCTGCGATAGCCATGAGCGGAGCTGTAAGTATGAATAATCGCTACTTGATCTCATGTCATCTTCAAATGTGGTACTTACTTGCTGCTTGTGGTCATTAGTGATATCTTGTTTTGCCTTGTCAGCATTTTTTTAGGTAAGGTAAGCTCGGGTAAGTGTGACCGTGATTTTCATTAGTTCACATTGAATTTAGTCCTTCTGATGAACCTGAACTAATAGGTATAACAATGAAATTTTGCAAGTATTTACTTCGAAGGTCTGTCTTTGTAATACGCCACAGAAAACTGTTGAAAAACGTACTCTATGAATTTTATTTATATATTCAGATATACATCTCCACTTCCTCACACTTCCCCGGAAATTTGGGGCAAGTGTGATTCTGGCCAAATTCAAAGATATAAATGCACGTAAATCTCTCTTTGGGGCAGGTGTGAGTAAACAGTAAAGGAACTTTCACCACAATTTATTTGTTTCGAGATATCTTTATTCAAAACATAGTTAGGAACTTTTTAATATTGAATTTGAAATGCCCCATTGGAAAAAAACAAAAAATGATCGTGAAAGTGAACATTTGTTGAAAAGAAAAATTTACAGGTAGAAATCGAATGAGAATTTCATTGATCCCCATCTTCTGACGAGTGGTGATGGAAGCACAGTTGTTATTTCATCCTCAGAAAGTGTATCAATGTCTTCTACATCTGGCCAGGTATATTGTTTGGCTCTCTGAGATTTTCGTATATAATTTCGTACAATAGCTGATAAAATATTACTGTTTAGATTGGCCAAATGAACCAGGTTCCCACTTACCCCAACAGATAGGTCACACTATCCCCAATAAAATTTAATATCGCAATGGAAAAATGTAAAAAAAACAACTTCATGAGAAAACGACAATCTATAGTCAGATTCATTGTTTAGGTAGAAGAAAAGTGTATAAAATGGATTCTTACCTTAGATTTTAACAATATACTAAAAGCTTGAAATAAACTCGTTATACTCGTTCGGGTTGATGAATGGTAGGTTAGAAAATTGGGGAAAATATTTGGAATTTACAAGATCTCTTTGGTATTTTATATGATGGTTATGGATTCATTATGAGTGTAGGCTATTCGTCAATAGATGGCATTGGGCTGTCGCCCGGTTTAGCGAAAATAGCGAGCAAACTCACACTTGCCCCAAATTCACACTTACCCGAGCTTACCTTAGTAGGGCAATGAATTTTCAGGTAACTGCGCCGTTCAACATTCAAAAATATCCCAGAAGGATAGCGTTCGATATTGGTGTCAGCCTTGGAATTGAAACGGACAATTCGACAGAACTGATAGAGAGGCTGCGAGCAGGAAAACTGTCCGAGTTAATGCTGGCTCAGCAAAGAGTAACTTTGTTGGTAAGTATTCTTATGCATGCTCTTTCTAGATGTGACACACAGTGGTTTATTTTGTGGATGTTTTCAAATTCATATTTGAATAGCACCTTGGTTTCACGACTCCCATCAAGCACTATTGAATAAATACCCAGGGTGAATTATTTGGTTATAAATGAGTTGAGTCTGATTCATTTGGTATGCAAAAAAAGAAGCAAGTAGAATCGGCTGAAATATTTCACATGTGAAGATAAAAGACCCCGCACATATCTTGCAAACATTCTTTGGTCAAATTGTCCAAAATTACAATATATTGTTGAAATCGGGCTTCTGAACAAAAGTAACTGGGGGCACACAAAAATTCTATGTATAGTTTACGACATACAGAGTATTGAAATGATGATCTCGATTCTTTTTAGGAAAAAAATGGTACGCCACTGAGATTAGCCCTCAGAAGTCGAAACTTGTACGAGCTAAGGATTAACGAGGTCTTACCTTTTAACGTGCGATTCCTAGCACGAGACCAGTAACCATGCTGGAATCGAACCCACGTCCCTCTGGTTGATAGACGAGCGCTCTACCATCATGACCACTGCGGCCCTATTTCAAACTAACAGTCACTTTTGAATTCTTCGTTCAATTTGTGACAGAAAATCTCTCCTGCCTTTTTTTTGTATGGGGCGCCGGTTTTATGCAAAAAATAAAAGCTTTCAACGCGTATTTTTCATTTCTCTAGTAGCGACGCTAGTAGGCCACTGTCAACATTCTGAAATACGAATTTTTCAACGAAATGTCAGCTTAGCGTTTTATCATTTTTAAGCTTTCGGTTTGGTATAAAATTAATATTAATAAGTAATGAAATTTTCCTTTATCCAAAAGAATGGAAAGTTATACAAATGCGGAATTGTCAGACATGTATTTTGTCTACAATCGAAGTAATGGAAATAGTCGGCAAGCTCGACGATTGTATGCTGAGTTGTATCCAGGACGTAGGGGTACCCCATCACACAATATTTACCGTCTTCACCAACGTTTGCGCGAAAGTGGTATTTGAAACATAAATTGGAATGGAATGGAATGGTTTTTTATGTTAAACGAAAACTAGACATAGAAAAATTCTGTTTTTCCCACAAAAGTTCATATGACAGATTCTCTGTAAAATGAGAAGAAATCAGGAAAATTTACAGATCCGTTTTCTTTATACAGGGTATTTCTATAATTTTTCTTAGTATTAGTCTCGTGTATACTTGAGTCACACTGTATAGTATTCATAATTTACATTATTCCATCAAGTGACCACATGGCACGTATAACTAGTGCACTGAATTGATCAAATTACATAATACAAAGAATATATATCATAAACACGTATACTTTCAATCTCCTATGTAATAGAAAATACAGATTTCTTGAATTCAACCGATTTTATCGTATATGCCAATTCAACAAAGAAACTTCAATTCTTGAACGAACCGACTCATGAACCGACGTTGATCTGAAACTATATACTTTCATTTTCCGTAATTTGGAAAAAGTCATGATTTACCCTGTATATTATTTAAAAAGGGGAAACTGTTCTACTTGCCAAGTAAAATACTGTGGTGTGAATAAAAATCCCACTTATAATTTTGTCATATTACCACCAATAATGACAACTTCAACACTCTGTATCTCGTAAAATATACTTAGAATTGTGGCCCACGGTAATTTCTGTTCAGAAGCCTGAGTCAACAACAAAATATATTTCAAAACATTTGCCAATTGTCACTTGCATCTAATAATAATGATAATAATAATACTTTATTTCCATATGACTATAAAATTGAATTAGAATAGTCAATAAATAAATATATACATAAGAAAAGAACAGAAAATCACATGATAACATGAATGTATATGAGAAACAACAGAAACATTCAACAGTTCACTCTCTAATTAGTACTAAAATATTCTTTTGTGGAATAAAAACATTTCACAATTAGAAATTCCTTGAGTTTTTTTTTAAGACAGGCAGTGAAGAACACTCCTTGAGTTCCTGCGGTAGCTTGTTGAAAGCTCGCAGGCCATTTTTATCTGGAGAATTAAATTCAATACTATTTTTACTGAATGGTACATAGAGTAGTTCTCGATTACGAGTCTTCATTTCATGCACATCAGAGTATTTAATAAATGTTGATTTATTTCTAAATATATGAAGGCAAAGTTCAAATAGATATAAGGAAGGAAGCGTTAATATTTTGTGACTAATAAATAGGTTTTTACAGCTGGTAGTACTAGACACATTAGCAATGCACCTTATTATTTTCTTTTGTGCTATAAACATATCATCATTCATAATGGACCAACCCCAGAAACAGATACCATATCGGAGACGACTTTCCACTTGTGCATAATACACCATCTGCAATTGATTGTATGTGAGAACTGTTCGTGAATTTTTCAATAAATATCATTATGAGTGAAGATTGGAAATTAGGTTTGTACAATAAATTTTCCAGTTTAGATGTTCATCAATGTTCATTCCCAAAAATTTGACGTGTGTAGCTGTGCCTGCTATGGGCACATCATTAGCAACAAGATTAGGTTTGTAGCAAACTCGTTGTCTATTGTGAAACCTCAGATACTGTGTCTTTTCAATATTGAAGAAAAGGGAGTTCTCAAACGACCAAGACGCCAAGGACTGGATTTGCATTTTCTTTCTAGAGTCTCATCGGATTTATCCACAACAAGGACAGATACATCGTCTGCATACATAGTGACGTGGATATTTTCAAATAGTTCATCAATGCTATTCACATATAACAAAAATAGAACTGGTCCAAGAATGGAACCTTGTGGAACACCTATATCAATATCCACTAGGGGGGATTTTGTGACAGTTACTTCATTATTTCGTTTGCTTCTGAGGCATACATACTGTTTGCGGTTTGTCAAAAATCTGGTGACCCATAGAAGAGCATTGTCTTTAATACCATAACTGGCCAATCTATGTATCAAAATGTCGTGATTAACACAGTCGAATCCCCTGCTGAGATCACAGAAAATCCCAACAGGGCACTCGCCAGAGTCAATCAGAGATGTAATTTCACTATAAGAACAGTGGATTGCTGACGTCGTCGATTTTCCATGTCTGAACTCATGTTGATTTTTAGGCGGTGAAGAAATGAGTAATCAAATATTTTTGAGAAAGTAGACGGTATCGTAATCGGTCTATAATTGGAGATTATTTCTCGATTGCCTTTTTTATGGATAGGAACGACTTTTCCTATCTTTATTATATTCGGGAATTGGCCCTCACAAAAGGATAGATTTATTAAATATGTCAGTGGTGAAATGATAAGTGGTAGGACATTCTTGACAACAAAAGCCGGTATTTCATCAAGTCCATGAGATTTTGAATTTTTTAATCGAGAAAATATCAGTTCAAATAATTCCTCATTTGTAAATGGATAGAGACTCATTTTCAAATGATTAAAAGATTTGTTTTCGGTATATGTATTATTATCTGATTTAGGTATTGTGTTGATAACATCATACGGGACCTGCTTGAAAAAATTGTTGAATGAATTCGCAATTTTTTCAGTATCAGAAATGATTTCCCCATTAGGGGTGGAGAGTGAGATATTACTTTGAAGATTAACCTTATTAGACAGGTCATTCACTATCCTCCAACAAGTTTTGTTTATGTTATCAGATCTGACAATTGTCACTTCGATCTGGCAATTGCCACTTTAAACTGGCACATTTTTTGCCAACTCCTTGCAAATATATTGTTTTTCAGTCGAATTCAAAGTGACAATTGTCAGATCAAAGTGACAAATGTCATATCAAAGAGAAAATTGCCACTTCAAAGTGACAATTGTCAGTTCAAAGAGACAATTGCCAGTTCAAAGTGACAAATGTTTTGAAATATATTTTATTGTTTGCCCTTCTACGCCTTCATAGTTTACCAACATATTGAAATTTTGGACAAATTGACCATAGTAGTACTTCACCAAAATAAATTATCATTGGCCTGATATCCTGAGCCTTACCATTGAAATCTTTATTTCAGACTTCTCCAGAGTGGCTGGAAAACGGCATTCCCTTTACACCGGTTATAGAAGTGGACCACGAAGATGCTTTCATATCAAAGTCACCTGCCGAACTAATAAAGGACGGAAAGTTTGAGAAAGTACCTCTGTTAACCGGATTGACCGATAATGAGATGTCACTATTCGGGGATAGTAAGTCAAATAATTTCTTGGTAGGACAGAAATCATGACGAGACCTTTACAACAATCGTCATAAAATGTTGCGTTTCACAATTTTTTCCATTAGAAACCCCCCAATTTTATATTCTCATTCGGTTCGGCATCGAAAATAAAGCTAACTTTGAATAAGGTTATCTATGCCCACACTCAACAGTTTAAGAAATGTTGGCGATTTAATATGGCACAGTTCCAGAAAATCTCGTATTCTTGAGTTTACTTATTCTTAGTTGGCCATGGCGCCCGCGGTTGTGTTGGAAACAATCAACTGCCACGGAAATGTCATTGTTATCAATCATGCCGGTTCGTTTGAACTATTCGAAAAAAGATTACTTAAATATATGTATTATTTATGGCGAATGTAATAGGGTTATCTCAAAAACATGTGATATATTTGCTATTCGGTATCCGTAGAAGCCCTCTCAAAACACTCCAATCGAATTGATATCAAAATTCTGCTGAACTGGGTCCACTCCTACTAATAAATCGATACACAATCGAAAATAAATGTTCATATCCAGAAATAAACGCAATTTTCAACTTAAATATTTCGAAAACGGTTAAACTTGGGTATAGGACTTTACACATGAAACATATCCAGAATTATGCGTGAAATTTAAAAACTTTGATAATATACAGGGTGTCCCATTCAAAATAACGAAATGGGGGTCCACTTCCGGTACAACCGGAAGTGCCACAATCTTCAAAATATTTTAGCTGGATAGCACTTGTCAACAATAGTTAACTCCCAAATACCCACATGCGGAAAGTACGTAATTTCCGCACGCATGCGGATGAGCTATTTCTGATTAGATTAACCGTCACTGTCAGGCTGTCAAATACATAATTGATATTCTTTACTTGCATATTATTCAAATTTGAAGCACAAAAAACAATCAATTTGAAATGAGTATTTTCTTTTATTTTCGCTAAAAGAAACTTTTACACGAGAGGGTTTGATCCCGCGTATTCTTGATTAGCAGCTCAACGCTGTACCAACTAAGCTTGTCTGTTTAAATTAATTTCTGACAAAAATTCATACGCGATTATTTTGTATTTATTGTAATAATCAAGTAAATTGTGTCTAATTTATTATGTCAAACGAGTGCGGAAAGTAACATTTTTCATACGAGTGGGTTTTTTGGGCTAAATTTAAATACCGGATGACCACGAGATGAGGTACGCCCCCAATTTTTCTATAGTTTTGAAGATACAAGTTTCAAATTTGGTAAGTCAATATATTAATCAAATACGCATATTTTGACTTCATTGCCGAAAATTCACCACTTCAGGTTTAACCGGAAGTGACCCCAAACTTTTTTTTTCAAATGACACCCTGTACATGAATTATCCAAATTTTCGAAGAATTCTGAAAGGAATCGAAGATACGGGATGTTTCATTATGAGTGTTCTCAAAATTGAATATTCTTAAACAAAGGCGTCTTGAACCTACGAAAGCTAAGCAAAAAATCAAATCTTTCCATTCGAGTAATCTGATAATTCATCATTTTTCAATACGACAATATGAAAAGAGTGTATTGCCATTTGAGAAATGGCAGTTGTGAACATTTCTTTATGAGTACTACTCTGTTTTGAGGAAATTTTTGATAATTGTTGGAAAATATATCACAAATCACGTGTTCTTCCGGATAATGAAAAAAAAATTACAGGGTGTCATTTGAAAAAAAAGTTTAGGGTCACTTCCGGTTAAACCGGAAGTGGTGAATTTTTGGTAATGGAGTCAAAATATGCGTATTTGAGTGATATATCGACGTATCAAATTTGAAACCTGTATCTTTGAAACAATAGAAAAATTGGGGGGCGTACCTCACCTTGTGGTCACCCGATATAAATTACGCATTTGACAGCTTATCCACACGCATTCGAATTACTTTCTGCACGTGTGTGGATATAAGGCATTTTTCGTAGGACTGTACAGTGCAATATACGTTACTTCCTATGTGATCGTAGGAAATAGTATATAACATTACAAGTGACATTTTTCACACGAGTGGGAAATACTGTAGTACAAGTGCGACAATCCCATGAGTGTGAAAAATCACTTCCGCACAAGTAATGTATACTATTTTTCCTACGACCACGCGATGATTTTACCACATGATATCGATATTATTGATCGAAAAGGCCGAGTGAGAACCATTTCAACTAACCTCATCAATTTTGAATGATTATTTTAAAATGAAAAACAAATCCTCAACGACAATCTGATACCTACGAGATTGACATCATAATTAGACGCACTTTATAATTGATAATAATTATTACGACTATGAAATATTCCATAATAAGATGTAGTTCTAACAAAGTTTGATGTGAACTATGAACCCAGTTGGTAAAGCGATATACAGGGTTGCCAACCGAAAATGTAACAGGTCCATTTTCATGAGTCTCGTCAAAATTTTTTCCGGTATTATTGACTCCACTACTTTCAACCCCAAGCAAGGGAAAGAATTACCCCAATACGTTTAAATGGCATTGCGGGTCGAAGAAGAAGTCCTTTGAAAGCGTGTACAATTATCTTTACCATATTCTTTAAATAGATCTACTTTTCGAATAGATTGATTTTTCAGCTCATAAATCACAAATTTGATAGCTTGAAGCGGTAAACAGAAATTACGCATTTGACAGCTCATTCACACGCGTGCGATTTACTTTCCGCACATGAACGGAAAGTAACTTTCCGTACACGTGTGGATATAAGCCACTTTTCGTGGATCTGAACAGTGCAATATACGTTACTTTCCTAAGTGGTCGTAGAAAAAGATTTTCCTGCACGCTCAACTATTTTCAAGACAGTTTTTCCCGCACTAGAAGACAAGTGCGGAAAAGTACCTTTCCGTATGTGACAGGACCAAGATTTTTTTATCAGTGCCTTAAAAAATCTCATGTAGCGCTCTTCAACAAACTTTGGGGTTCGGGAAAATGACACTTCCCATACCAAATTATGTGCGGGTATAGGGTGAATCACGCACGCTAGCGGAAAAAAATATTTTGCACTTATACAACCTTGGTTTTCATTTTACAGCAACGCCCTTACTCCGCCTCTTGTTTCTTATGTACAACTGGAGCCCAGCATCTTTTCCAAATCAACTCGGAATAAACCAAGTTCTGAAAAGACGTATCGCTGGAGAGAAAATAAGGAGAAAATATATTGAATCTGGTAGCTTCGTCGGGGCGACCGATGATGAAATATCACGAGTACGTATATAGAGTAGCATAACTCTTGAACATAGAACTCAAATTCCAAAGCTACGTCATGTTCACTAGAAGCTTGTTTCGACAACAAATTTTGCAACTTTAGGAGATGCGAGAACGAATATGTGCGAAGTGAAAAATAACAATTTTTTTATTTTTCCAACGGATATCCCTTCTGAGACTTTTCAAAACTAGCTCCAAAAAAAATTAATAATTCACTAATGCATAATTAATAGAAAAATTGCAATACATTTTTTTTAACAGAAGATAATTGTTTATTCATCTCTCCAATACATGCATGAATTTTTTCAATTCTCAGTTTGACTAATATTTATTAATTAAAGGTCCAAAGTGGACGGGGCGGTACTTAGACAATCCAAGGTCCCCGTATTCGGCCATATTTTCAACCCTCTGGAAAAATTATAAATATTGGTCCTAAGGTTCCGGGGGAGCAAAACTATTTTTTGAAAATTTTCTCTATGAATCTTTTTTCATATTTCAAAAGAGTCGAATAGTTTTTGAAATATTTGCAACCTCCATTTTTTTTCAGTTAGATATTTATAACTATAGCAACTTTTGCAAGCAGATCTTGAATGATATCAAAATCATCTACCCGCTATGCCGAATCAAATTACACCTCGTTTATACACTTCCACAAGAAATTAACGCACCAACAGAAATGAGGTAAAAGTTTACGATACATTTTCGTCAAAATTACTGGTTCGATTTGGACGTATTTTTTTTTGGGTTACATTTTATTTTCTTCTGAACTTGGTGTGTAAATAGTATGCGCATAAAAACCTCTACTTTCAAATACTGGGTGTAACGATGATAGCGTGTTTTTTCATAACTTTCGGTACACCCAGTAGAGTGTAACAGTTACGTTATCAAGTTAGAATTATCTTTTTTCAACCTTTTCTTTTTTGATACACTTCATTGTCTTTCCCACTTCTCGAATTTTATTGAATTTAATTAGCATTACTAGCACTTAAGTAGCAGTGTGTATCTAGACATCTTAGTAGCAGGCTATGGAAAAACAAAGAGTACCAGTAATTGTCAAATACAAACACAGTGTCAGTGTTAGTCCTGAGATCTGAGATTTTAGAACCACATGTAATGCCATTTGCCATATATAGGGCAAGGATTTTTGTTGATACCAAATGATGCCAGACCTAACGGCGCTCACGAGTTGTGAGAAATTATCTAGAGGAAGTCGGTATCGCTACCATGGTATGGCCAGTTCGGAGCCCGGATTTGAATCCTATAGAGAATATCTGGGATAATTTTGGGAGATGAATACAAGGTACAAGGAAAACATAACTTGAATACTTTGGAAGACGTACGGCAGAGACTGATTGCAATTTGGGAAGACCTTGACCAAAATGATATAAGATCTCTTATTTTAAGTATGTGCCGTCGTTGCCGAGAAGTTATTCATACCAGATGCGAAAAGACTCGCTACTGACACTATAGTTTAACTTGTTTCTTTTACTTCGTTTTTTCGTTACTGAATTTGGATCTTCATTTTCCATGAAATCATATTATGCTATAAAAGAGTGTTTCTTAAGAAATAGGAAAGATAATGAAGTGAATCAAAAATGAGAATGTTGAAAAAAGATAAGGCTAACTTGATTATGTAACTGTTATACTCTACAGGGTGTTACAAATTTAATGAAAAAAATCACGCTGTCATTGCTACACCCGGTATTTAAAAACTAGAGGTTTTTATGCGCATACAGTTCACACACCAACGTTCAGAGAAGTGGTTTTGACGAAAATGTATCTTAAACTTTTGCCTAATTTTTGGTGTTGTGTTAATTTCTTGAGAAAGTGTATCATACGGAGGCGGAGAAAAAAGTTTGATCCAAAAAGCACTTTTTGACTAGACTAAAAATCCCACCTCCTCCTACACTTTGTTATGTTATTTGCAGATATTAAACGACCTGATGTATACAAGACCCATGACTAATACGGCGAGAATTATGTCTGCGTACATCCCTGTCTATTTTTACGTTTTCGTTTATGATACAAATCTGACGAAGAATTTCTTCAAGAACGGCGGCTTTCCAATAAACACTTCCTTGAAAGGTGGGTGTATATTTGTGTATGTGCAGTTCTACCGTT
The DNA here is from genome assembly GCA_958502065.1 of Chrysolina americana. Taxonomy (NCBI): domain Eukaryota; kingdom Metazoa; phylum Arthropoda; class Insecta; order Coleoptera; family Chrysomelidae; genus Chrysolina; species Chrysolina americana. The sequence continues at coordinate 101,870,716 of OY293411.1, forward strand.
GATATTCTCAGTTCGGTGGCCGGTTGGCTTGATGGTCTAGGTGTCGACCGCTGAAACTTATATTCCTACAGCAAAAAGGTGAGTAGCCACCAAAAAATCAGTAAGAAAGTTTCCTTGGAGCGGCACAGCATGAGTGTTTATGAGAGAATTACTATTATTATCTCTCCCAGCACTGAATCGTAATAATACTCTTTTTTTCTACGGCCATAACACAATATTGCTTTTTCTTAACTGTTTTTGATTAAAAAATGCGGTACATTGTACGTTTTCAATTTCATTTCCGTACCTGATAACACAATGAAGTCATTGAGTTTTTATTTTACAATTTATCACGTGTCTCATGGAATGTCATGGAGGTTGAAAACCTGGAAAATACAAACATTTCATTGTCGTGCCCAGATGCTTCAAATATAATATTCAATCACTGTAATAATATAACTGTGAATATTGTGAATAATTGAAATATATATTGATTGAGGCTTTCGCGGCCGGGATTTTTGATAATGTTACTCTTCTTCGGGTTTGTTGGCCGTCGTGAATTCCATATCACGACGGCCAACAAACCCGAAGAAGAGTAACATTATCAATTGAAATATAATTTGAAATTTTCAATATAATTCAATTTGAAGTTCGCAATTCTGTTGTAAAATCAATTCGCTATTATATGTTGAAGCCGTAGAAAAAGTATAGTCTATAACTATAACGGAATGCTTTTTCCTACTCGTATAATTTGCAGCATTCGCCTACGCAACAGTTGCTTTTGTATCTACAAATAATACTAATCGTAAATTTTCAGGACCTAGCCACATAGCTGATTTGGTTTATATTTGGAAACACAATGGTCTGGAGTTAACGCCAGAGGGAATCGCACTAACAAAAAAGCTGCCCAAATTTTGGTCGAATTTTGCAAGATACGGGTATGTTCATAAGAGAACTTTTGTATCACCATCATATTTCTTATCAACATCAGCCTCATCCTAACATAAAGAGGGTCCATTATGGTAATAGGCTGATGGGTGAATTAATGAGTAAAACGATACTATTTTGTTGAGCTCTACAAAATGAAAATGATGGCACTTACAACCAATTTTGTTGTTTTGAATGGAAACCTATATTTTTCATCAGTTTCTACATGAGAAATAAATAGCACTTGAAACATTTTTTTTTTCAAAATATCGACGGTTTTCGAGATTTTTAGCATTACATAATTTTTTTCCAAAATTCGTCCCTAATAATATTGATAAGTGTAGGAAGTTGTGGCAAGTAAATGACTCTCTAGAACGGCATATCTAAACGACAGGTTGCGCGTACGATCATGTTGAGTGCCTTATCACTGGATATATTACGGAATATAATACCAATATAATACCAATAAAAGTTTTAACCTAATTCTGTGGAATGTTCATCGTCGACGACCAAAAAAGACGATTTTTTATATTTTTTGACTCGATTGTTCCTGAACGAACTAACCTGGTGACAGATTGTCCTTTTTGCAAGGTTGGAAAATCTGTTGTTCCACCCTTCTGTATTGTAAAACGAATCAAATATGGTCTCGTTTCTTTAACATGACACACAGTTGAATTGTAATAGTATTGGCATTATAAATATGTCTAGAAATTTAGGAAAGAAAACACAAAAGTTTATGGGCCGAAATGGGTACTTTTAAAATAGGTACATTTTGTGTTTGGTGCCGAAATGGGCTCTTTTTATGCACGGTACCTGCCATCTCGGGCCGAAATGGGCATAGCCCGTTGAAATATTCAGTGAATGCCATTTACCTAATCAAAGTGTTGATTTCAAAAACTGATTTGATTGGTATAATTTTCATATTAGGAACTGTTCATTGGCAAGTAGAATGTACTCTCCTCAGTATCCAGATAGAAGGCATCCAGATGAAACATCGCGGTAAAAAAAGTCGTTCATTGAGATTATGACGAAAAACTAGGAATAATTTCTATTTTTAGAAAAATAAAAATATTTTTGTGTAAAACTATTGTTTGAACCATGGGAATATTTGATGAAATTTGTGAAGCGCTTCTAATGGATCGATAACATACAGGGAGTTCCATTTGAAATAAGGAAGATTTTGCATATCTTAATTACAATGTGTGGCAAATTGTTTTTCGCACCCTGTAAATGAGGAAATGAAACAGAGGCCTTTTCTTGCAATAAAATATTTTCTTAAATATATCTCAACAAATGTTCATGTTATACTTTCTTTCCAGGAATCCAACACCCAAAGTTGACCCGCTCCTACAGAATTTAACTTGGCCACGAGTATTGCCAAACACGGACAACATGCCCTACTTGAGAATAGACACAAATTTCAGTATTTGCGATGATTATCGAATGGAATACGTTAACTTTCTGAATGAACTAACTGAAGATGATGAGTAAATGTATTTATTGTAGTATAATACCCAAGGGCATTATAGAGGGATTTTGTTGTTCAAATAAATAAATAATAAAATAAATAAAATATTCACTCATAACTACTACATACGAAGGAAATTATTAGTTTCACATGTGCCTGAAAAAGTTATAGTAGTTCTGTGACGAACTTCTCAATATGTATGTTGTATTCGATTCTATTCTGAACGATCATAGACTCATACTTATAAATTCAGACAAAAATGATGCGTCTTTTTGTGAAATAAACAATCCTTAGCAATAGCCACCTATATTTTGTCGTAGCAACTGTGTAGAAACTCATTGGTGCTCGGTTCACAATCAGAACAGTGAATGCTATGAAAAATTCATGGAGCAAACAACGTCCTTGGCAACGCCAAGATTGTTTATCCGCATTATACCTAATTAAATTATAATAATAATTAAATTATAATAACAATTAAATTATTATTACTTATATATCAACACGATTCAATACATTCTGATAGTCAATAAAATCTTGTGTGAACCATGAAAATAGTGAAAGATAACGTCCATCGCATCGGGCAGGTGGTTTTCGATTTAAAAAATAAATTAAATGTTTTCATTGAGGCTTGAAAAAAAATCGCATATGGAAACAAATCAACACATTCCATTTTTTTAGCACTTTGACATGATGTACCACTGAGAATTTTGGCCATGTGCAGGGTGGTGCCAAAAGTGAACCATCATTTTATGAATTATCTACCATTATCGCCATCTCGCGATTGTCTAAGCAACCTGTCTATTCCAAGATTTCATTTCCTCTCAATCAGATAGCGAAACATATGGGATATCTCGTATATTCACGCCTGATTCACAATTATAATAATGATAATAATAATCTCTATATTCACTCAGATCGATCTGTGTAAAAGAAAAAATTATAAAACCCTGCTACTGAATTTGGGGTTAGTTCTGTTCCGTGTTATATATTTTGATGGTGAATTAACAAAATTACAAAATTATCAAGCATATAACGAAACTTCTTATTTTTCGGAAGGAAATTACCCATTTCAATAACAGAAGAAATTTCTTACTGGAGAACGGTTGAAAATCAATTCTGCGAACGCCAATCGATTCAGAATGATGATATTAGTATGCTCTGAGATATTCAAGTCGATCAGCAAAAAAAACTCGAACAAAAAAAGTCTCAAGGGGTAGACCCCTAAATATGATGTGAAATATACAAAATCATCAGATTTACTTGACATTTTCGAGATGATTCCGAAAATATATGATTTGTACCTACTCATATTCAAGGATTAGCATGAAAGAGCAATAAAACATTTTCATTTTCTATTTTTCAAAAATCGTAAGGATTCCTCAAATGTATGTCAACGAGCTGATCTCGAATCATACCACAAAAATAAATTTCTTTTACAAATTAACAAAATTTCATAAGACTTTTAGGCAAGAAAATATACCTATCCTCAAGATCAAAATGTTCTGAATGAAACGGCGTTCTACATAAAAAATACCAGATGATTTCGCATGATTTCTATTGAGGTCAAATAATGCAATATTCAATATTTTTCTTGAAATAAATGCGTTTTTGAAATACATGTTTTTTAATTATTCTCTTAATAATTTCACATGATCATGGACAAGTAATTAACTTATTTGATCATGTTTTCATGAGAAATTTATTAACTTTCATTATATTTGAAACATAGCATTTGTCATTTTCAAATAATTAAATCATGTTGACACTTATGTTGAATTTTACAAATATGGGCTCGAAACGATCCCAAACGTTTTTTTATTTTGTATCCACTTTAGAGACATATTATTTGCCCCTCAAAAGTAAAATCCGAAACCGCGTCTGCCGGACGAAAAAAAGAACGAGGCCATTTTAATGAGAAGATAGAAGACAATTACCAAAATGTTATTTATTTAAAAAAAAAAGCACTATAGCATTTTCTTATTAAAAATATTGCAAAGCAAGCCACCGGTTAAATTAAAAAATAAAAAATGTATTTTCATGCAAACTTTGCAAGTGTCAACATTGAAGAAAAAAAAGGCGTTTAAGAGCGATTTTCGCATTTCAACATTTTGTATTTCAGAAATTAGGCGGTGGCGGACATATATATCTTCATACGAAGAATTTTATTTTAATCATCCAAAGTTTATCGCACTGTACTTAGAAAAAAAAATTGTAATTTTTCAATTACCTTTTCCAGATAGATATTTCAAATGTTGCTTCTGGGTCTAAAATTGAATTGTTAACAACTTTTTCGAATACTCAATATTGCCGGAATATTGCTGGTTACCTGACATGTCAAAATCATTTTTTTTATTTTTCAATGTACAGAAACAATATCCTAAGTAGGTATGTGTTTTTCGTAACACTGATACTAAAATTGTTTCTCACATGTTGCGTACATTATGGCCCGCACTGTATATTGCATCACCTGTACTTATTTGTTTTTCTCACGTTTTTACAAAACAATGCAATGAATGATGGAATGGAGTTTTGTTTGTTGTTAAAACCATTTAGAAATGAAATAAATAAATAAACCAACCCCCACTTGAAGCAGGAAAGTATTGGAAGCCAAATCTGTGATTGCTGAGACATCTGTTGGTAAGTAGCCACACCGTAAGATGTTTCAATAAAGAAATCTCCCAAATACCATTCTCGTAAATGGAAAGTGGTTTTGAAGACGCTTTTGCTTTCCATTTCAGAAAATAATGAAAATGCATTTGAATTGCGGATAATTGAAATATGTCTGCAACATTCAAAGTAATAGCCGAGTATCCATATCATTAGTTTCAAACAAATATGAAACAATGATCATCAATTGAGCATTTCATATGTAGGTAGGTAACCAGAAAAAACTTACCGCTTCCCGATTTCTCTGCCGACCCGCAAACACACACACAAAAAATGTATGAAAGATTTGCACTTCATGCCGGATATACGGAATATGGAGATAATTGCTCCAATCACTCCAAATTTGGATATTTTTTAGAAAATACTAAAGTTTGACATATCAGACCACGCACTCACAACAGTTAAAATTTCTCAACGGAGACTAGATTTTGTTTCTCAGTTAATACCGTCGACAATTCCCATCACTAGACAAGACTACTAGATTAACAGAGGTAATAATAAAGCTGTGTTCATCATGACACAGAACACATACTTCACATACTTCTGTAGAGAAATGGGTTTTGTTTTGTTGACTACATCCAAGAAGAATAAACTATTCTGTTAATAAATAAATAAATAAAGTGTATATAGGCAGAGAATGAGATTTTAGGAACAACCTACAGATGTCAGGAAAAGTGCAAAATCTGCTTACCTATAAAAATATTCATAAAAACGAATTCATATTTTTTGATGTAGAGGATGGTCATGAAGCAACAAGGTAAAATTCCGCAAACCAATTGCCACAAGAGCTATCAAAAATTTTAAGTCACGTAATTTGGTCTCCTGAACAAAAAATGTTTGTCAGTCTCAAGTACTTTCGGAGATAATTAAGGGCGTATTTTTAAGTGGTGACTGGCACTTTTTAGGAAAAATTTCTATTACCGCGGAAAAAAAACTGAAAATTCTGTCTTCTTCACACTAGCACAATGTACACACCCTAATTCGCCTGTTCTACACAATTTTTTTCATTAGAAATGTCATTTTTTATCAAAAAATTCAACCTATTCATGCACCAATGTTTAGCGAATTTACCCATGCGGTTGGTAACGTTGATCTTCGCAAATCTGCACAGCCAACTTTACGAGCTATTTAACTTCAACATGAATAGGAAATTTTTCCCAGTTACCCGACTTCACTAACCATTTAGCACAAATTTCTTGTTTATGTGGTCATAGAAGGATGAGTATTTTCCTAAAAAGTGCGTTTTCAATAAAGGAAAAGTATGAAACAGGTCAATTAGGGTGTTAACATTCTGCTAGTGATAAAAAGGGAGAATTTTTAGGTGTTTCAATTGTTTTATTCGCGATACAAAGGCGTGCTAGAAAATATCAGATATCTCTCAAAAATTCCAATTAGGAGACCAATTTTTTTGATATCTTTTGGCTATTAGTTAATTGATTTAGTCCCAAAACATTTACTCAACAACATAGGTAAGTACCTCTGCAATATGTTTACTGCAAAGTAAAAAAATATAAATGAAATACACATTAATCGTTTTCCTGAGATCTCAAATCACTGTGAAACTCTAACAACACGTCTAGATCTGGTTACTGCCTGCTCCTTGATGGACGCCTACTCTTCTTTTTCTCGGGAGTAAAATCTTGAAATGTGATCACGAGTTTTTGATTCGCAAATTTGAAATACTTGAGTTTCCATCATGATTATTTTCTTGGCTGAATAGTTACCTTACTTCCACAAGGACCTCACCTGGGGCCACTACTATTCAATTTATACATAAATGACCTATTATCTCACTTTGTTTATTGCCAGTGTTTGATATTGTAGTTGATGTAAAAATCTATTTTCGCAAATGTGCTGTTCGAACATTGAAGACCTACTTGACTCTGTGATTTTAATAGCAGTTTCTCTTTTCTAAAAACCCTTGACGTTTCAGAAACTGTCTGTCTTTCTTATCAAAAACTTGCTGAAAATTCAAATTTTTTGCATATTTGGAGATGACAAGATCTGCCAAGAAATTGTTCAGGATTGAATTTTGATACATAGGGTGTCAGCTATCAGTCAATCACCATTTCTTACTTCATCCCTTAGATGTAACCATATACTGTCCAAATAGAGATTTCTAATGAATTTGGACATCCAAATAAAAAGAGACGAAAGTTGTTAATTTTTCTATCATTGTTGCCTGGGGCGCGCTCTGTGATTGGTTACCATAATGGCGGTTAGTTTGGATGACATGACAGTTGAAAATGACATTTATACTCCCTGACCTTATAGTAACCAATCACAGAGTACATTCCCTGGCAACAAGGACGGAAAAATTAAGAACTTTCGTCTCTTTTTATTAGGGTGTCCAGATCCATTAGAAATCTCTATTCCAGATGAAAAACAGTTCATCAAAATATTGCAGAAACTTCACCAATAATAGAAATTTCTACATAAAATTAATGGAATACATTCACAAAATCACAATTTTAATCGGCAAAAGAGTGTGACTAAGGGGGAACATGTTTCGGATTCAGCAGAATCCATCATCAGCCTTACACAGCGTTCTACAACAAATGATGATGGATTTCACTGAATCTCCCTAATAGCATTCGTTTGCAGACTAAACGTTGTGGAGATGATTTTGTGAATGTATTCCCTACTCTTTCAATCGATAATAAACAAAGTGCTTCAGTTGATAGTATATTTTTCAAAAGTGTTAAATATACACATTTCATAAAAAATCTAAATGATCTGAATGAACCAAATTGATTACAACATATTACAAAACTAATCTGTGGAAAAGTGGTAACAAAATAGTATATCCATGAAATAACTCCAATCATATTTACAGGTTCATGAGATGCTTTGAGGATCATTTGATTGAATTAAACATTAATTTGGTTGCGAAAGTTTGAAAAAACAAAAAACACGACCAATAAAATTATTTTATCGATCGCATGTAACAGTGATTGGAAAAAATGATCAAGGGAGATGAAAACGATATTCATTCAAGGAAATAACTGTTTTCAGTCACTAGAATATTAATTAATTGTAATTAGGAAATTTTCAGAAGATATCTCATTTCTAGAAATGATGTTGCTGTGACAAATGAAAAAAAATGGCATTTTGAGTATTTTTCAGATATTTCAAACGTACTGTAATATTTCCGATTTTGAGACGTCATTTATGTAAAAATATTATTCAAAGAAATAGTCCTTATATCTCGACAGTTGGACAGAAATATAAAAAAATAACTCAATTTTAACTCAATTTAACTCATCATTTAATTCGCTAGAATTTGAAAAAGCGCCGACAGTATATTCCAGGAGTAATAATGAATATGAAAAACTGTAATGATGGGTGAATTTTGCACCATTTTTTCAAATCAACCTTTTTTATTCAAAAAGCATCTCATGAAAACACATTTGAGCTAAGCTGTAGAAATATAACACACTGTATCATCCCTGTGGAGTAAGTGTAAAATAAACCCCTATCAATTACATGTTATAAAAACTATAAAACAAATAAGATACCTATATAAAACCTTTACAAAAAATTATACTGGTCTTGAGCGACGCCTATATAGAAATATAATCTTTACAGTTCTTAAAGCTCTCATTAGAGTCAATTAAAGTAAATTTCCACATTAAATATTGAGTGTTGTTGTTTCATCTAAGGAAACTTCTCACAAAACTTAAATCAGTCGAGTTTACAACGCTTTTGCAACAAACTAATCTTGATATCATTTTTCAACAATAATTTGGCGAATGTATCAAAAAACATAGAAATCAAATATTTTTGACATTCGAATTAATGGTGAAAATTTGACAAAAAAATCAAGCAACCAGTCATTGTTCAGCAGTAGAGTTCCAAAAACACTCAAATTTACGTTTAAAAGAACAATATAATATAAAATCAAATAAATACAAAATATTTGATACAACTGAATGTTTAGGTTGCAAAAGGGTTGAAAGCTGAGCAACCAACGTACTAGAATGAAAATTTGAATACATGAAAAAGAACTGAACAATATTACCCAAGTCTCAATATTTTCAATTTACCCCAGTCAACATATTTGTACATGTATTGCAAGATGACCTCTACATTCAATTGCTGTACTGATTCCAGTGTCCTCAAATATTTCTGAGGAACTGCAATAAAATTGTATAAACCTAGCATGATTAGTGATTTTTGAGAAATTATTGTGAAAAACGTATTTTAGAATGCTCAAGTGGTTTTGAAACTAGGAATCCACTCATCAAGTCATTTATGGTTTGATAAACATTTTGTTTAAAAGGAATTTCTTAGAGTCACTAGTTACTCAAAACTCGAAAAAGCAAACCACCAAAATATCACTAATGAAAGTGTGTTTTAAACTCTCACAAGTTCTAGCAAACATAAAATGTAGGTCAGCGATACATCCACAAAAATGTTCAGTAAACCCGTTAGTTCTAGTTCTACGACGATCTCACAAACCTCACAGTTCTATTCTCTCTTGATGGCCTGTGGTGCTTCGGCCAATCCTTTGACTTTCAGTCTATCTGCAGTCTTCAGAAACGCTGGGAGCTGATCTTGACTTACATTCACTTCTCCTGCATACATGAATTCTAAGATAGCTTGGAGATGGCTATAGGCTACGTCTTTCAGGATTATTATTGGATGCTTTGACGGATTTTCCTGAAACCATGTATTTGTTTTGTCAGTTATTCCCATAAGATACAAGGTATTTATGTATAACTAGATTATTTTGAAATAGGTATATATTATTATTATTGATAGGCACAGCTGGCCATACACCGAAATGTACCTTTCCACAGCCTTCTGTCCAGTCTATCAATATATCAATAATAGTCAATTATATAAGAATAATGCACTATGAAATTTTGTATTCAATTAGAATCATTTTTCCGAAAAAAACTTCGAGTATGACTTTCAAATGGTATTAAAAAGAGAAATTCAATTAACAACAATCAATGACAGCTGTGGATAAAACAATGCAACTTTTATTACAACTATTTGACCATAACAATGTACAACCCACAAATGAACAAATAAATAAATTGACTGATGAAAACCTGCTGGCTTTCATGCTTTTGTTTGTTGTTATGCAGTACCAATAAGTACAGTTGAAATCAAAGTGAATTTAATACCCTATTCTGATATTTGCTATAGTGGGATGAAAAACGGATTTTTACTCTCATCAATCTGAAATCAATATGATAAACCAACTCACCTCTAATAAACTTTTGAAATAAGGACTACAAGCTGAAAGGACCATTTTGTGTGCTTTGCATGTTTGGCCCTCACAGGCCAAAGTCACATCTGTGAAGCTTTTTTCATCCCTAAGGTGTCGAAAAGAAGTTACCATATTGCTTTGAAAATCGTTCCATTTCAAGAAGAATTGTTGCTGATCAGCCATTTTATATAATATATTTTAATCTGAAAAAAAAAATTGCTTTAGAATTTACAGAGGGTCAAATCTCTCATAACCCAATTTTTGTTACGAGCATACATTGTTATTATAATATTGCAGAGCAACTTGTATTCATTAAATAATGCAAACAAATAACATACATGTTTTTCCAATCCAAAGGGTTCGTAATGTTTTTGATTTTCCACAATTTATAAGGTCATTAGCACAACACTGAGAATCTAGGAAACGTCAAACAATAAATTACGCAAACACCAATTCGGCACAGAATAAAAATCTGAATTCTGTGACTTGACTTAAGGCCCATAGAATACCGTATGTGAAGCTTCGAGCTTCGGCCTCTTCCGACTTTTCTTTGAACTTATAAAATCTAACACGAAATGGTCCTCCTGAGAAAGGCTTCCGGCTTCTTTAGTAACTGATCGTGTCTACGTTAACGCTAACGTGACTTGAATTTCAGTTTATGATTACGGCGTACTTGTATGTAATATGTAATATGCTCACTTCAGATTGCCCTCATATCTTAAGCCCGTGTCTAATGTTCTGATAGTTAGATCAAACTTAGTGTTCGCACTTACGATATCTGACGACACAATGATCCGATCCGATACTGTTACCTCCGGGTTCCTATTGGTTCAAATAGTAACTCTTTCGGATTATCGTATCGTCGGATATCATGAGTGTTAACAGTGAGGATATTTCTCACAATTTGAAAGAAACCCATAGAAATTACATCACTTCAAGGCAGAGTCTGATCAGAGTTTGATTATCAAACTACTGAATCATTAGCCACGGGATTCACGAATAAAGAAGATTTATCTTAGCGCAAACGCAGACCATAGCTGCTTTCCAATTGCCACAGGGAGTAGAACCGTGTAACTCCGGGTAGCTCCTGAAGTGATCTGACAGATAACGAACGATAAATTGTGTTCCAATTAAACCCTATTTATAAAGTCAGGTGCGGTTCACTTCAGGTTCAGTGCAGGGGTACAAGCTCCATTTGGTGCTACTACCCCTGGCAATTGGAAAGTGGCTAATGCTTCATTTCAGTATTGAATCATGCCTCATAACCGCTTCCAAATCTCTACAGGAAGTAGCACCAAATATAGCTGGTTACCCCTGATCTGATCCTGAAGTGACCAGCACCTAACTTTATAAAAGGGGTTTGGTTGGAACATGATTTTTCAGTCTGTAAAATTACTTCAGGAACTACCCAGAGCTACTTCCTTCTATTGTCTACATTTCAGTTATTCTGCAAGAGTTCTAATCGACCAGACTTCATATGGGCAATCCCCTTGGATCATAAACTTCTGTTGTTGAGTGATCCAACATACATATGCATTTTTGACACTTGCGCCTGAAAACTGCATGACAATTCACATCTCCAAGAAACAATAGAAAGAGACAATTCACATATATTATCCCTTTCAGTTGCATTTTAATGAAAAGGTCGTATTTCATTCGGTTCTTTAAATAATTTTGTCATTAAGGACATTAGGAGAGTAATGTCATTTGAGTTTCTTGAATAATCTGGACTATATTCTTCACTGAATTTTTTTCATTTATTAAAGAGAAAAACTGAAAAAGTCCAACAAAAGTTGAATGTTGTTGAGAAATATAAAGGTCAATTTATATTCTAAAAAGATTTAACAACGATTTATCTCTCTTAAGATTTAAGAATCTTTGTAGTCTATTGGTTGAATCTTGATGTATTATTCAAAAGGGCCAATCAGCATTCATAAATTCTTAAATCTCAATTGTTGAATATTTTTATAAATTGTCCCTGAATATCCATGTGATCTCATTGAAAATTGTTTTTTGTTAAAGGCAACTCACTTTTTCTCGAACAGAAATCTGCAGCTTCTTGCAGTTTATTTCAGTTTTTACATTCGCTAAAAAGCACTAGAAAACGCTAGATGGCAGTCGCGTTTTCTGTCTTCCAAAATACGTCGACCACCAAGGGCACCAACCATTAAAAAGGGTGAAATGACTGTTGATTCAACCCGTTGAATTGTTAAAAGTTCAGTTTCCCAAACATTGTATGAAGAGAAATTAGATAGTCATGGTTAGTCAATGCCTGTTGAATCAGGGAGCACAACGACAGTGCCATCTAGCGTTTTTGGTTTAAAATTGAGAGGAACTACAAAAAATCGTAGGTTTCTACTTCATGAAAAATATTTCATGAAGTATTTTTTGCCATTTGGGGGCGTCCATAAATTACATGAGGTGTTTTTTTTAATTTTCTGCCCCTCCCTCCCCCCTGGTGAGATGTCGTGAGATTTTATTCAACCCCCTCCCCCATCTCCCAATCTCACGTGAGATTTTTCAAAATGTGAGTTTCTTACGTAAACGTGTTGGATTGTTATTGTAAAAAGAAAAAAACTATTTGGTATAAAACAAATATGGTGGTTTGACAGTAAGTAAATGTATAACGTCGAAGTATGAATGAAATTATTTTCTATTGAACGAATTAGTGAATGATCTTTATCGTATTACGATTACGCTTAAGATTAAATCTTATGCATGTACAATCTGGATTAAATGGACCAAAATAGTATAATTTTTTTTTTGTTTCAATCAGAAAAAAAATTGCGTGATATTTGCCGAGACCCCCCCTCTCTCCAACGTAAGATTAGATGAGATTTGACTCGACCCCCTCCCCCCCTTAAACACCTCACGTAATTTATGGACGCCCCCTTCAACATATTTCACGAACCGAATAAGCTCGATTCTCGAAACTCAATTGTATTTATAAACTATTCCGTTTTTTGCACCAGTCCAAAGAACAGATTCCGAATAGATATTTTCTGTCCCTTTTCCAGTGTTATAACGTGACGAAGAACATTTGTATGTGTTCATTGTACAATGACTGCATACGTATATTTTAGTCGTAAACAATAAAACCAATGCCTTACTTTCTGTGTTTCTGGAGGGTCTTTGCCACTCTCAGGTGTCCTTTCATATTCTCCTGGCTCTCCCATTCAGTGGCGTACTCAGAAAATAATTATGGGTGGGCTGACCGGGGGTCCCTGGGCCAACCAACCAAAGCAAGCGCGCGCGAGAAATGTTCCTTCGCGGAGTTTGGAATATATGAAATACCTTTTATTTATTTTTTAGTGCATTTTGTAGTTGTAGTGAAATGTAACTCCCGCAAACCAGTATTCAGTATGCGATGTGTCCACTATTGGCGGATTTAAAAAACAGAATGTAATTTTTTATTTTTTTCTTGTCTTGACGGAGGGGGGGGGGCTACAGTCCCTTTAGCCCCCCCATGGATGCGCGCCTGCTCCCATTGTTTGTTGTCTTCTTTATATGCTCCTTTTGGATCGTCCTCAAGCATTTTCACTTTTCTCTAACTCTTTGTTTGGCGGCCTCAAATTCCAAAGCGCGTGCCAAGGCATCTACGAGATGTGTGGGACGATCTAGTGTCAATAATGCTTGCTTCATCGTTTGTTACTACCGAAGCCCATTCAAGAATGCCTGAACCGCTAATCGCTCTATTACATTTTCCGGCGTGATTGGATGTGCAAGACGAACCAAGCGTGCAGTGTCAGTTTCGAATTCTTGTAAGGATTCGCTTGATTTCTGGCAAAAGTTCATTGCTTGTATACGCATAATGTCAGTGTTAGCGCTACATACATAGCCTTTTCCATGGAATGGTTCCTTATTGTTTCAGAACTGACTTTGGCTTTTATTCCCATTTGAACATCCAGGTTTAAATAGGTCAAGCTCTTGGATCACAACTCAGGTCAGCGGGAAAACGAAGTAACACAAGGTGTAAAACTGTTCATTAAGAACCTTAGTTTAATTTTTATTATTTAAAATTTAATTTTAATTCAAAAGTTTAATCTTCCTCTTGACGATGGTCACTTGGTGACCGAAACACGTGTCGAGGTGTTGAAAATAGTGATTTGGTGTTGGGATAAAACTCCAGTATATTCAAGAACCTTAATAAAAAACTGTCCTGTATTGCTTCATTTATTATAATGATAATGGTACATATACAACATCCATAAATATATGGTACAGTGTAATAGTCATAGTTTTTCAACAAAATATCTAATCTATATTTAAAAATATGATTGTCACAGTGAAAAAAAGTTTTACATTGAAGAAGAGGTATCAGAAATCCCACAGGAAAATATTGTGGTTGAATGAAAAGTAAAAAAGCAGCTGAGCTATCCAATAGAATTTGATAGAATTTCGTGAAATAGAACTTTTTTTGTACGAGGGTAAAGTTTGATGACAGGCGGGACAGTTTGAAAAATTTGTAGATTTGTTTCATGAAGTTTAATGTTTTATGCAGTTTTTATAATGTTTGACGCCTAATACTTTTTCAATAATGCGTAACAGTACTTAAAAAATTACTGTACACATAGTTGATGTTTTTGGAACAGTAGATTTTTAGTTTCGCTATAAAGTATTACTTTACTCACTATGAACAGTGTGAGTGAAAACCTAATTTACGCACTGTCGAGAGAAGGAATTTTTTGAATATAAATGAATGGATTGAAATTTGCTGATTTTCATTCAAAGTAAAGAATATTTAGCAGTTTGTACAATTCTATTGGGCATTTTTTGTACAACTCTGCTATACATATGCCTTAAGCTCCTATGACTTTCATTTAACTGAAAAATTATGGTAAAATGCAGTTGAGATTTATATAATCATTGATGAACAATATCAAATTTACGAAACTTTTGATAAAAATGCAAATCAAAGGAGAAGAACGAGGAAAAAAATACTGATTGAAATAAGAATTCTCGTTTCAGTTCTGAACAAATTTCAAGTTGGTTGATATATATTTTTCTGTGAATTATCAATTAGTTAAGTTGAAGTATTATGTTAAATTTAATTATTTCCAAATGAAAATATGAAGACATAAATAAATGAGCTACTACTATATTTGTCTCACCCTGTTTACCTTCCGGTACAATAGACAAGAAAAATTAAAATATATCATTATAGAATCAAACTCGATAATATTATATCATTAGATGTATTATCTCAATAGATATTTAAAATACTATGCACAGTCTTGGAGAGGATAAAACTTAAAATACGTTAAAAAGACTTATTCATTGTTAGGCCATTACTACCTGGGATGAATCACCATTTCATGATAATTCTTAAAGACTATTTAAAGATTCATTTTACCAAATTGAATACACAAAATGTACAGTGCGTTCACAATATTTTTTTCGTATACTTACTCGATATATTGTTTGCACACCAGAAGCTATGAGTAGGTATAAAATTTTAGTACTAATATTATTACAGAGATAAGGGAATAGCAAGAAAATAAATTGAATTCAGAATTATAGGACTGTTGCAGCTTCTGTTTGTTATTGTAGAACACTGTACACATTGTTTATAATTCCTAACATCCTAAGCGAAAGAACTGATAATTTCCAATAATATTTTCGAAACCCAAGACGGTAGATCAAAATATTTCTCAAACATATATAATTTTATATCTCAACAGTTATTTGAAATGATATTGACTTCAAAGACATCTTCACACGAAATATCGAAATATTGTCTACCACTTTCTTGGGAATGTGCATGAGTTTTACAATAAAAAGCATCAACCACTCTGTAGCCAATGATTCTATACCTCAAGTCAAAAGTTGAAATGAAATTGCTTGAGAACTTTCTTTGATTTGTATGGAACCTACTCAAAATTGTGATTTTTCCAATTTTCCAATGCTCAACATGTAAATTTCACAAATTTCATTCATTGCAAAAAATGTAAACGTCAATATTTTCGTGAATCCACGTTTTTCTCCCCTACTCAATAGGGTCGTCACTCTGTGATTAGATCTATATAGCGTCATATTTTTCCAATCCATTTGAAAATTAAAATAAAACTAAATACTTAAAAATTAAACTAAATATATCAAAGTAAAACTCAATGTACGAAAACAATACTTTTCTTATTGTAAAACTCACTTTCATATCACATAGGTTCAAGTTATCAATAATTGATATTTGTCTCATAAACACTAACGTCTAGTCAACTATTTTTCTACCACATCACATGTATTTCGAAGTAACTTACGTTTACCGAAATAGAAAATATTTTGAGTCGAGTACTACACAGACAAAATTCTTAAACGCAGCAACATGCAAATAGATCGATTTTCTAGGCCAACCAAAACCTGGAAACCACTTTAGAGCAACAACCCATAGCTCAATCTGAGAGAGGATTCAGTCTTGAAAATAGTTAAGAAGAAGTGTTGAAAAACAAAATTCAGCCCTCAGAGCTACCTGATCTGACCCTGATGGATTTCTTCACACGACAACTTCCGAAGATATAACATTCAAAAAATGGCAAGGGTTTTCATAAAGCTGACATTGGGATATGATATGTTGTTGTATTATTTCCTCCTGATCATCACAATAATTTTCACTTTTCTCAAGATATCGATATACGAATTATGTAATCGATCATAGAGCCCCAGTATGTCTACCTAAATATTTCCAAGTGATTGTTTCTGGCGAAGGAAATTTGTTTGAATTGGGTCACAACAATGGTCACATTTCATGACAGGTCCAAAAAATCCAGAAGAAACTTTGCCTAGAATCCTTTGATATTAGTCAGTAATATTATGTTGTTTGAAAAATAGAGCCTCTATAATTACGTTTCGCTAACACTATTGGATCAACAGGAGCTATGATCGCCTCCCACAATCATACGGAGATATTTATGCTCATAGTAGACTAAACCATAGCATTTCCATGATCATCTTAAAAAAAAAGGTTTTGTGGTTGCCTTTGTAGTGGTTCCTGGTTTCTGGCTGCATTTAACATACAAATCTAATCAACATAGACTCATTTATAATGTAATTGATGAAAGAGTATAAATTTAGTAGAGTAATCCCAATTTATAGAAAAATAGTTATTTTTGCAGTACTAAAAGCTATTTATAAAACGTGTAAGTTTTCGCAAGACTTTGATTTGCTGATATCGTTCATGCAAATCTTCTGGAGTATCTCCCGAGCTATGTTCAAGCTCAGACTCGTTTTTGAACCATGAAGTTTGTTCGTGTCCTTCTTCAGGTTGGATTTTTTCTTCTCCCTCGACTCTCTCAGTCTGATCTGTTTTAGAATCCCCACGAGAAGTTCGTCCACGTTATGTTGTATGCCGCTAGAGGTTTCTATTATTTTGCAGTCTCTGGATACTGCTAATGCTTTTCCCTCTTCAAAAAAAAATCATAAATGCATAAGTTATTTTGGCAAACATATTCCTTTGAATCAAGAAGAGAGATACATGAGTTGATTGCATTTACTCATTATGTCTACGATGTAGGTAAATATGGAAAAAAAAGTTTGAACATTTTCCGTTACTGGACGATCTCCTATGAAAACTCTGAGCGTGGCATGCTAGCAGTTGAAACCATGTCAAACAAGAAAAAAAATTGTTTACCAAAATTCCGGGCGTGGAACCAAAAAAAAAATTATTTGAAAGAAAAATTGTTTCTTTGGTATCATCTCGGAAAAAATTAATTAATAGGGTTGAAGATCATTCAATTATCTACAAGAATGATCCCCAGTATATTCCTATAAAATGAGCCCATTTTCCCAGAAAACGTTCTTGAACGCCATCATCAAATTTCAAGCTAGTGTTAGCCCGCCGCTGCAAGTTCCGGCAGTGCCGAACGTTGCATGTGTCATTACTTTGCTAAAATTCGCAAAAAATTAAAAATGAGAGTGCATTTTGGTCGTGAAGACTTCTACTTTTTCATGCAAATATAACATGTGGGCATCAGAATACCTAAATATTTTTTTTACTACGTCACATAATCCAACAGCGTTTTTTACGGAGGATGTAGAAATCATAGATATTTCAGTTAATCCGGAATAATTGCACTGAAGCAGGAACCATTACCCTCTTTAGACACTATGCAATGATTTGAGAGTAGTGAGAGAGGTCTCACTTACATACGCCAAAATAACTGGATTTTACTCCTGTCCCATTTTCAACTCCCTTAAAATTCTGATATCTCAGCCAGTAAATGTTAAAAATAATCGCTTATACACAACCTGCATAAAAAATAAAATATACAATTTCAAGCTGGAGGATTGCACTTTACATTTCTGTTATTGAACTCACAAAAACAACTCCAAAATGTGTCAAAATTTTTTAAAATTCAGAGGCTGTTCAAAAACTCATTCATTTTAAACGATACATAATTTTGTCGAACCACGGGATTTTTAGAAACCCCTGACCATCCGAAACGAAAGAAGATGAATTTATCTGTTCATTCCATATATACAGCATAGTCCAGAATCATCGAACCATAATATCTAAGCCAACAATAGCCACACTTTTGGAGCAGTTTTTTCAATATGATGCCAGTTCAGATCATGAGCTGCGAGCGTAGTTCGGTTTCCAGCTTATTATAAACATGTCAAACCCTACTGACATGCAAAGTCTTTTGTTCTTGCTGAATTTGAGTTTATTATTGAGCAATTTTATAGTAAAAGACACTAATTAGTACAGGCTAAATAGGACAAGACCCAAAAAAAAATTGGGCCCTTTTGATTTTCTAGATTGTGGGAAGTTTTGGGGTACCGAATAAGTCAAGTAACTCTTCATAAAAGTACGGGCACGGATTATCGAAATTTTGGGACATGAAACTCAAAAATATTTTGAATCGTGAATAACTCGAAAACCATGAGGAATTCGAAAAAACTGTCGTGACAAAAAATGTAAAGCAGAAATTTTTTTACAAAAAAGGTCTCTAGTCATTTTTTTGTTGGAGCCACTATTTCTGAGTAATTCTCTCTCAAAGCCGAAAGCCGGAGCACCCGCTCGCGAATTCCCGCCAGTGCGAATTCAAGCAAATTTACATCCCAAGCGCAAATTAAAATTGCTCTAACTCGTTGAAAACTACTTCGTTTTCAAAGAATCAAAATGCATAATGATGGGTAAGTTCTCTATTTTGTACTCCGGTAAGGTAGCATAATTTTCGACTTAGGAAATTTTCGAAAATCTTACGAGATGAAGAGGTATATTGGCCACACAAGCACTTGAAGTTTCAATGAATATATTCCATCACTCGCAATATAAACAAGCAAGTCCAACGAGAGATTAGTCGTTCGTATTATTATCAATATTTTCATGTATATAACATACTTACTTCTTGGTTTCATTTTAAAGTGTAGAATCTCAGCTTCAAGTTCATATAAAAACATTCTTAGTATGATGTATCCTCGTTATGAAGATTTTGAAAATACATAGAAAGGTCAAAATGTCATATTTTTCCGTAAATATTTCCTTAATTATCCAAGAGTAAGTTTCTTCGAAAAATTCATGTTGTATTTGTGAAAACACGTTACAATGAATCGATTGCGGGTCGTTACATTGTATTCAATTACTTGGTTTAAGAATACGAAAGCTTTCGTTTCGTCTATTTCCCGCGAAGAATTCGGCAACCACAGCCATTATCACCGATAACCACGCACGTCTGCAGACCACAGAACTCATAATTATATCATAATATATAATTATGAGTTCTGTGGTGCAGACGACGTGTTTTGTGTAGTAAACATTTGTCAAGTGCGCACTGCTTTCTGTGTAGTCTCCACGGTGTTTCTCACATAAAAAAATTGGATTTTTCACTGGGGCCAGTGCAAAAATTACGTATACAAATATATTTTTTAAAGGCTTTGAGAACATTATTACCATTATTACCAAACAATACTCCAAGATCTTCCTTATCTTCCTATCATATAATACTTTTTTATGCAATTTGAACAGGCCATATCAAACTGATCATAAATCTAATTGAATCAAAATATTTTCCTGGGTTAGGACAAAAGAGAAACCTCTCTTGTACTGAATTTTGAGCTCTAAATTTTTTGTGCCGGCATTTTGTGTTGAAATCCTCATAGTTTTCGAGTTATCCGCAATTCAAAGTGTTTTTGAGTACTTGAACCCATTCTACGATGAAAATTTTGAGGTTAGGAAACTTTTCTAGGGACCAATCTGTAGGAAATTTTGTGTTCTACATTTTTTGCGTCGGGTCTTTTTTTCGAATTCCTCGTAGTTAACGAGTTATTCGCGATTCAAACTATTATTGAGTATTTAAACCTGTTTTAAGGTTAGGAAAAAATACCTGGGATACTTTTTTGTATAGAATTTTGTGCTTTACATGTCATTGCAGTTTTTTTCGAATTCTTCATGGTTTTCGAGTTATTCGCGATTAAAAATATTTTTGAGTTTCAAGTCCCAAAATTTCGAAAATCCGTGCTCGTACTTTTATGAAGAGTTGCTAGACTTATTCGGTACCCCAAAACATCCTAGAATCTAAAAAATCGAAAGAGCCCAATTTAATTTGAGGTTTTAGCTCAATATCTCCTAATATACCTATACTAAATCAAGATTATAATAGATCCAACTGCGATTGTCCGTTTGAAAGTGAGTGGAAATTTATTGTAGAGCAGACAACACCTCAAAAATTCTTAGAGTGGATTAGAGTTGTACGGAATGCTGTAGTTCCTATGAAATTATAAGTGCTTATCTTTTACAAAAAGTAGGGTGGAAATGTGTCGTGGTATTGAATTATTCTGGCAAAGAACAAGAGTGTTTGCAAATGCATATACCACAACTTTCTCTTTCCTAAAGAAGTGATATTCCATTTCAATTTGTTAGGTGGAAGTTTTAAAGGGATTATTTGAGTTGATAACTAAATCATAAGAATATTCTTTCCCCAGGGGTTTAGGAATTTGAAATTTGTACAGAATTGAGAGTACGCGCGCACACAAATTATAGGGATTTTTCCGTCCCAGGACAATTACATGATACGTTTTCAATATATTTTCATAAATGATAAAATATAATTTTTTTGAGTTGCTTTGAGAAAATGTTATATGAAAATAAATGCAGGTCGGATAAGAGGGCACATAGTAGGGCTGGAAACATTGATTTCTGTAAGCAGAGAAAATTTCAGGACTAAACCGTTTCCAGAGCTCAAAGAGACGGATTTGCTTCAAATATGAAGCATTAACCTCACCGAACCTAACCTAACCTAGCTTACTATCACAGGACTACTTTGTAATTCCATTTATTTTATCGTAGCCGATAGCTTTTCTACTTCCCGAGAAAACTCCATTTATTCTTTATTTTATTAAAGTCAAATTTTTTGTGTTCCACACCTGATTGTTTTGTAAAAATTTTTTTTAAACTAAACATGATATCAAGAAGGCATGTGCCAAGTGTTACAATGCAGTTTTGGCACAAATTTGTCCGTGGTTATTGGACTAAATACGCTCTTGATTTTTCTACTGATAGTCAAGAAATACCTTGTATAATACTGAATTACATTTAATGCTATACATATTGCAAGTGAAGTGGCTATGATTTTCTGACAAAATTCCACGTTTACGTCCAGTTTCCGCATAGCATTGACTTCTTATTGAAGCTTAGCTTAGATACTAACCATTAGGAGGTATAACTCTGGCCCTGGCCAAATCTGCCTTGTTTCCCACGACTATAACGCTCTTTTCCTGGGTGTATCCTTCCCTCCATAGGTAGTTTAGGGCTTCTTCCGCATGCTGGAAACTGGATCTTGATACCACAGAGTAAACTATCACACAAGCATGCGGTTCGTAGGTGCTCAAAGAATTTTCCACCTGTTGGCAAACATTTTGGTGATTTTAAGGATATTCAACAGGTGTTCAAAATCATAAAATATACTTTAATAGTGTTCATCACATGGTGGTTGTGAAGTAGTTTTGATGTTTCATATGTTTTCTGGGTTTTTTACCATCCACAAAACGAATATTCAACAAAATAGAGTTGCTGCTCGAAAAAAAGTCACTTTTTTGTTATATGTCATTATAAAATATGAAGACTTGCTCATTCAAAAATAAATAAATGATTCCTTGTATACTTTTCTCGACGATAGAAAAAGTTTGGCTTCAAAAACAACTAAAATATACCAGAGGTATTGAAAACGGTCCCAGTTAGAAAAAATTATAGACCTTCTCTACAGCGTCGGATTGTTGGAAAGGGGGCCTACCGGAAAATTCATGAATGGGTCCAACTAATAGGGCTTTCACTACGAATCGCTCAAAAACTTTTTGTTGGTTTGTAGAGTTGAAAAGAAACCGACGAAAAATTCCTCAAGCCATAACGCCCTTATTTTCTGTGTGATTCAATGATAATATTTCCCCAATGGCATAGCCTGTGCGAGTAGAGGCAGTTATTATTATTATTTATTGTAGTGAACCAGCAAATATCTCTGCTGATAATTGGCCCTGATTTTCAAATGAATACATTATATTTCTTATGAACTTTTTTTGATAGTTTTTTTTTCAGTTCACTGTTGTAAAAATTGATTATTGTGCAAAATAAGTCATAATATATTTTTTTATTTTTATTTTTTATGAATTTGGAAACGGACAATAATATTCAACAAAATACTTTTTTTATTTCATATGTTTCATTGAGATTTGTAACATACATGCACAAATGAAACACAAAATGAAAATATTATGTTGATTGATTTGGAGGGAAGAAGGAGTCATTTCCCCCCTTTTGTATGCCAAACCTTGTATCTAAGCATATATAAATCAGGAATCTGCATGACATTTTGCGTATACAGTGCGGATTTCAAGTGAATCTGCCAATTTTGTATTTTTCTATTTTGATTCACGTCGAATGACTCGAAATTCAAAGTGTTGTTACTTCATCAATATGAATCACGTTCGCGGAATTGCATTATTTTTAACAGTTTTCGGGTTGAAAAGTTCATCTGGAGTTGGTAGGTGTCATTTTCCTCCATATTTTTTACTCCAATCCTTGGAGTTTTCAACATTCCGCATTCTTTTTACATGCCAAACTGCCGAGCACTGACAGAAACTGCTTCGAGCACTCTTGAAAAGTGCCCCGAAATCTTGAACATTCAGTACTTTCATTTATATGCTTACGATAACAGAGTACTTTCAAAAAGTGAATCAAGTCAGGAAGCACTAAGCTCTGACCAATTCTTAAACAGATACTAAAAGGCCAATTCAGATACGTCGAAATTAATTTACCTACTCCAGTATTGACGAAATCATTACAGAACAAGGGCCAGAGAATAGAAATTGAATTGGTGGCCACTTTGGAGGCCTCTTGCATGAGGGCCTACCGGGAAATTTCCTGGTATCTCGGTGGTACAATACTCTTTGAGTTCTGTGGGTACAATCCGACACTGATGATCATCGTATTTGTCTGTTTCTCTCCAGAACATGATACTATCATCGTATTAAAACGGCACATAACGCGCTCCTATCCACAATGGATGAACTATCCTGGTAAAACTTTATGTTGGAATGTTAACGCAATTATGAGTCCCGCATTTCTTAACTTATCAACGAATCATGTTGGCAAGGGATCGACTATATTCTTGTTTCGTTATTTAATTGTTTAAAAACGGTGGTTCACAATGTTTTCTATATTTTCTTGCTATTTTTATGTAATTGGTACATGCGGATCATCGACCTTTATCCGAATAGTGACATGTTTCAAATCACCGGACAATTCCTATGCTTTTTCGAGATCATAACACAACTGCTGTCGATTCCCACTGCAGTTGTGAGCGAAAAGTCTGCAAATACTTTCTCTATAGAGACAAACAGAACACGGTCTTAAACGCAGCGAATATATTGATTTCATACTGAATTGTTCCAGCTAGTATTCCATCTCCGAAACCCCTACCTCGACAACTTTCAGATCGTTTCGTAGTAGAGAAAACTGCAGGATTAGTTCTAGTGTCTAACAAATCGTTGGTGTACGTTCATGGTGAGGCTTGCCGAATCGCCTAAATGGAAATTAATCGTAAATCCCTCAAGGGCTTGGTAACGTTATTGACTAATGCTAAGATGAGCCGTTTCCCGCTCGCCGGCAAATTTAATTGTTACGAGGAAATCTAATCCTGCAATCAGATTTTATATATTTCTGACAGGAATTATGGCCACGAATAGTGGCAAAGATAATTCAAGAAAAGAATATCGCTAATCCCGTCTTTATGGTCGCTATTACTTTGGAATTGCAAGTCGTAAAATTTACTGTCGTTGAATATGAGCTCATGTTTCATTTATTTTATGAAATACTTCAGTGGAAGGGAGGACAAATGAAAGTTCCACGTCTACGTATCGAGGATGTATGAACGAGAACGGAATATGCCAAGGATATAAGAATCAGCTACTAAATTCATCTCGATTCAACCAATTTCCATAAAAATGAGCACCACGATTAGTTCTTTGTATAGAATGGCCAAAATGAAAATGTATCTAAATGAAACTAATATCATCAATGATCCATCCATATTCATAAATTGCGACGTTGCAGTTCATCTTCGCAGTCCAAAAGTAAGCCGCGTCTAACACTTTTGAACTCGTTGAGAGATCTCAATGAATTCCCTTAAATAACAAACAACTTCATGCAGTGTCATTTTAACATACAACATTTTACTTGTTCATCACCATTTATATTACCCAAACCATAGTCAATAGAGTAACAGTTCCGGATTGTACCACCGGGATACCGGAAAATTTCCTGGAAGGCCCTCACGCAACAGGCCTTCAAAGTGGCCACCAATTTAATTTCTATGCTCTGGCCATTGCTGTCAATAGTTTTAAAAGGGAAGAATTCCATTTCACTAACTTTATTACAGTTCTGGGAGTTACAAATTATTCATCCTGAAGGAATATTAGAAAAAACTTCAGAAATAAATATTTAGACGTTTTTCGCTACGAGTAATGTCTTATTGTTATTCCAATTTTTAATCGTTTTTCTCTCTGAAGCTAGAAGACTGGTTCTGTAATAATTCTGTTAATACAGGAATAATTCCATTTCAGTTTTTCAAATAATTCCCACGTATTTTTCACTGTATCTTTCATTATTTAAAATAAAACATTTCTTAATTCCGTGCCTGATCACCCAGCGTTTTTCTCGCCCGCCAACAGGCACAGTTGCGTCATGAACATCGACAGGCGTGCATTTCTCATAAAGGGTTAAAAAGACAGGGTGGGCACGCAAGCATCTGAATCTTAAGCTTAGTGCTTCCTGACTAGAAATACTTTTTTATAAATTAAAGTGCTTGGTGCTCGAAATTTCGGAGCACTTTTCAAGAGTGCTCGAAGCACTTTCTCTCAGAGGTCGGCACAGCTCTCTTTGTCTTATAAGAAGAATGAAATGTCAAAAATTCGACGGATAGGAGTAATTAAAATATGAAGGAATATGACAGCTTCCCACTCTTTAACTCGGGAACGGTTTAAGATAGGAAATTCTGAGAACGCCAATCGATTCAGAATGATCAAATTAGTCTTATGTGTGGATTTTGAGTCAATCAATGTAAAACAAAATTATTCAAAAGACCCCTAAAAATCAAGAAAAATACAAAATCGGCAGATTCATTTGCAATCCGCACTATATATGCAAAATTTCATGCAGATTCCGAAAATGTATGATTTTTGTAAGCTTTTATACAAGGTCTGGCATATAAAAAGAAAACAGCCCCAAAAATGTCACGAATAGGATTGGAAAAAAATATGACTCCAGATGAACTTTTCAACTCTGGAACGGTTGAAGATAGGGCAATTCTGCGAACGCCAATCGATTCAGAATGATCAAATTGGTATGATCTGTGAATTTCGAGTCAATCAATGTAAAACAAAATTATTCGAAAAATAGAAAAAATCCAAAGGGGTAGACCCCTGAAAATCATGAAAAATCGAAAATCGGCAGATTCATTTGCAATTCGTACTATATATGCAAAATTTCAAGCAGATTTCGAAAATTTATGATTTTTGTAAGCTCTTATACAAGGTCTGGCATATAAAAGGAATACAGCCCCAAAAATGTCACGAATAGGATTGGAAAAAAATATGACTCCAGATGAACTTTTCAACTCTGGAACGGTTGAAGATAGGGCAATTCTGCGAACGCCAATCGATTCAGAATGATCAAATTAGTATGATCTGTGAATTTCGAGTCAATCAATGTAAATCAAAATTATTCGAAAAATCGAAAAAATCCAAATCATGAAAAATCGAAAATCGGCAGAAGATTCAAGTTAACTTCCGGTCTGACCGGAAGTAACATCAACTTTCTTATTTTGAATGGAAACCCTATTTTTTTTTCCTTTCGCTTTATTCAGCATTCAATTCCCTTTCTAATGACATATCACAAGTTGGTATCTAATCAGAAACTAGATCAGAAAAAAATTATTATTGAAATTCACCGAGTAGGCCGTGGAAGCAAAATGAAAGCCAAAAATTGAAAGGTTGGCTATGGAAACCATACGTCACTTGATAACAGTTGCTACTACTGCGATATTTTACTTTCATTCGTCGGCGTTATAAAAAGCCGCCAAAAAAAATATTGGAAAAATTGGGAAAAAAACAATACTCTGTAGGTCCATAACTTAAATAGGAACATACAACTTTTTCTTGCCTGAACTATTCAGCATAACCATTCCTTTCTAATGATATAATAGAAAGTAATTTTTTGAAATGAAATACCAAAAAATCCAATTATTATTCTTCAAATAACAAAACAGATTATCGCCATACGCAAAAATAACATAGATATTCTAATATCTACCTATGGACGATGTTTGTGCTATTCAGAATAATCATTCCATTGCAATAATCATTCGAACCAAAATATTAACAAGTAGGCTGATTAAAATGTATTTTGGAATGAAACATAAAAGAAACGAGAGCTCTCACGAACGCTGCTATCCATATTATTTTGACGTTCGAAGTAGTGTTTTTGATTCTGCCATTTTAAAAGGGTTTGGAAATCGAAATCAGTTAGTGGAATATTCAAAAAATGCCCCGTTATTCATGAACCGAACAAATTGACATGCTTCTCATTTATGGTGAATGTTTAAAAAATTCTTATGCCGCTGAACGATTGTATTTAGAGCGATATCCAGGGAGGCAGCAACCGTCAAGAAGGTATTTCCAGTGGCTTGAAGAAAAATTAAAAACTGAGCCTGATGTTCACGAAGACCAAGAAGCATTTGTTATTAATGAGGAAACTGAAATTAATGTATTAGCTTTAGTACAATATGATAGCACAATTTCCTCAAGGCAGATTGGCGCCGAATTAGCTATAAGTAAGGACTCTGCTAGGAAAATTTTGAAAAAACATCGATTTAAATCCTTCAAGTATCAGTTGCATCAACATTTGTATGAAAATGACGGTGAAAGGAGCCTGGAATATTGTAATTGGTTTCTTCGACAAAATGCTGAGAATCACCTATTTAACTATTATATCTTGTTTACGGACGAGTCAAGATTTACCAACAATGGATTATTTAACAGGAATAATACAAGGTAGGTACTGTACTTTATTTGGATTATTGTCGATAGTCGAAGTGTAAAGTACTAAAAGTGTGAACGGTCTTTTGTTTCAGGTACTGGGCGATAGAAAACGAGCACCGGTTTCGACAAGGTGGCTTCCAGGAGAGATTTGTTGTGAATGTTTGGGCAGGAATAGTTGGAACTCATATTGTTGGCCCCATTCTTTTTCAAGGCCAACTAACCGGAGAGAGATACTTTAATTTTTTAACGAATGAAATTTCGGAATTCATTAACAACCTACCAGCGGAAATAACTGAGATAATGTACTTCCAGCAAGATGACGCCCCTCCGCATAATTCAAGAATAGCGAGAAATTATCTTCAAAATCGCTTTCAAGAGAGACTTATAACAACCCATGGTCCAGTCAGGTGGCCACCAAGGTCACCTGATCTTACTCCGTGCGACTTTTTTCTATGGGGGCATCTTAAAAATAGGGTGTATTCCACACAGCCTACAACTCTACATGAGCTAGAAGTAAAAATTCGTAGAGCTTTCCAAGATATCACGCCCCAAATGTTGAGAAACATTTTACATGAAAATATCACCAGAGTCAATAATTGTATTGACGCTAAGGGAATGCATTTCGAACATTTGTTTTGAATTTATTTTATCTTTAATCCTATCAATTTGATTTTTTTTTTTCGATAAATCTGTTTTTTTGTTATTTGAATAATAATAATTGGATTTTTTGGTATTTCATTTCAAAAAATTACTTTCTATTATATCATTAGAAAGGAATGGTTATGCTGAATAGTTCAGGCAAGAAAAAGTTGTATGTTCCTATTTAAGTTATGGACCTACAGAGTATTGTTTTTTTCCCAATTTTTCCAATATTTTTTTGGCGGCTTTTTATAACGCCGACGAATGAAAATAAAATATCACAGTAGTAGCAACTGTTATCAAGTGACGTATGGTTTCCATAGCCAACTTTTCAATTTTTGGCTTTCATTTTGCTTCCACGGCCTACTCGGTGAATTTCAATAATAATTTTTTTCTGATCTAGTTTCTGGTTAGATACCAACTTGTGATATGTCATTAGGAAGGGAAGGGAAGGGAATTGAATGCTGAATAAAGCGAAAAGAAAAAAAAATTGGGTTTCCATTTAAAATAAGAAAGTTGATGTTACTTCCGGTCAGACCGGAAGTTAACTTCGACATGTCAATATGCTCAAATTCTAGCTCTTATGTCATTATATCGACGCTCCAAATTTCACAAACCTACTTCATACAATAACTGAGATATTCCGTAGGCAATACTTCCGTAGCCACCCGGTATATGCAAAATTTCATGCAGATTCCGAAAATGTATGATTTTTGTGAGCTCTTATACAAGTTCTGGCATATAAAAAGAAAACAGCCCCAAAAATGTCACGAATAGGATTGGAAAAAAATATGACTCCAGATGAACTTTTCAACTCGAGAACGGTTTGAGGAAGAGCAATTCTGCGAACGCCAATCGATTCAAAATGATCAAATTAGTATGATCTGTGAATTTCGAGTCAATCCATGTAAAACAAAATCATTCGAAAAATCGAAAAAATCATGAAAAATCGAAAATCGGCAGATTCATATGCATTCCGTACTATATATGCAAAATTTCATGCAGATTTCGAATTTTTATGATTTTTGTAAGCAATTATACAAGGTTTTGCGTATAAAAGGAATACAGCCCCAAAAATATTACGACTGGAAAAAAATATGAAGGGGAATTACTTCTTCCCACTCCAAATGCTTCATGTCGGGAACGGTTAAAGATAGGGCAATTCTGCAATCGATTCAGAATGATTAAATTAGTATGATCTGTGAAATTCGAGTAAATCGATGAAATTATTCGAAAAATCGCAAAAAATCCAAAGGGGTAGACCCCTGAAAATCATAAAAAAATACAGAATCGGCAGATTGTAATCCGCACGATATACGTAAAATTTCATGCAGATTCCAAAATATAATTTTTGTATGCTCATATACAAGGTTTGGCATATGAAAGGAATACAGCCTCAAAAATATAAGTTTGTATAAGACATCATGAATATGTCTGGAGTGCGTCATGTTTTCAATATTTTCGAAATTGACGAGAGTGCGGCCAAATATTTCCAGGATTTGAACAAATAATAAGACCTATAGCTTTCCAAATTTCAGAAAATTAAGCAAATACATACCTGCATGGTGCTCATAAATTCGGACAAATTAAGCTGTTTATGGTTTAACGAAAAAAAAGTGACAGTCATTAGTATGTTTCATATGTCGAGCGTACTTATTACGAAGAGTAATATCATGGCTCTTGTTTCCCGAGACTTGAAAGACCTGGTTTTTATCGACTATCGGCACCTTCATCGTTCTCCTTCGCCAAAATGTCGAAAAAAGTACTTTTCCGTCGACCGCGTATCAACATGTATTTTTAATGTCTTTCAATGCTAACGAAATCGACCAATGATTGATTTCACAATTAAAAGACAACCATTAATGTTCAATACAGTATGTATCCATTGTTCATTTCCATTACTGAATATCTTCTAACCAAGATTATCTTATTTCAACAAGAGTGTAGTCGACGAAAAAATATTATAATCAGCTTGATCATTAATAGTATTCATTTATACACTATAGTTAACTGAATAACTATTATTTGCCTCCCAGGTAGTGGTTTCTATTTTCAAGTAGCGACCTACTTTTCTGTCTCTAACGTTTATTTTTTTATCTGTTTGGTTCTATGAAACAGGAACAAACACGCTGAACATTTCTTTTCATTCAGATGGCCGCGATAAACTGAAATAACAACTCACCACTCAGTTCAAAATGGAATGGAATAAGGGCGCCCAGTTCGAGACTGATCATAACACTTGATAAATAGATTATAGATGAAAAAGTAGAATAATATATAAGCGGGAATATTAACGAGCGCTACGATGAATTTATAAGGTTTTTGGTTTGAAAAATTGATGATATTTCATCATTTATCATTTAAATGCTTCACTTTGAAATAAAATTGCCGTCTGTTTATTAAATGTGAGTGAAAGGAATAAATTCAACAAAGTAGAAATTATTCTCTAAAATAGCACCGATGAAAGGCAAGAACTTCGAGATATATCTGCGATGCACAAATATCTGCAAGATGTAGTTCAAAATCCGTCGAGGTAGTAGATAGTAGTAGAGTAGTAGAGTAGTCGTTTTTCACTTTTCGGGACTTTTAGGAAAGAAACGTATTTCATCATCAAATAATATCCTTTCATTCATTTGATATACTCCGGAAAAAATACTCGAGCTCTGTTCGAATTCTCAAAACATGAGTGCTCAAATATTTCCATAGAAAAAGAATTTCAACACCCTAGGAGGGGTAGATGTTACCGTTTGAATCTCAAATGGCAAAAGGGGTCAAGTGGCACATCATTTTGATAGGAGTTTAATGCTATTTCCAATGGTGGCCTGACTTATTATTTTTGATGAGCAGTTTCAGAAGAATAGATTCCTTAACTTACAGAAGTATCGATTTTCTATATTACTTACTGAAAGGAAAATATTAAGGAAGGCAAGTTTTCAAACTAACACTCTTTATGTGATTGTTTCAATTGAATTTTCAACACTGATATGGAAACTCACCGACATTTCTGATGAAGGATGATCAATGAATATCATTTCTGATTCCTCTCCGTCTAATAAAATGGAAACTGTCCTCTCACCAAATTCGTCATCTGAAACAAAAACATATTTGTATGCAAGACATTGTGTCTTCTACTATAAATCGATATCTATTACTATTATATTCATTCAGTGAAATAAAATGGTGAAGGAACCGTAGTTCGCCGAAAACGACACATTCTTGTAAAATTATTCACACAAAAATTAAAGTGAGAGACGTTCAACTTAGCAAATGATAAACTTCGATACTGAGATTAAACCACACAAAAATATTCGTTGGTTTTGATGGTGGAAATGAACAAAAATGCCCAAAATTTAAATCATTAATGAAAAAAAATGTTTCTGACCCCCTCCTTTCTCAGGTATGAAAACCGTTGAAGCACAATTGCAGTTTGTTGAGTTGGCACACTCTTTGTCATGGATATGGATAGCTTTGCCCTGGTTAATCAACATGCAATAAGGAGAATGCAACAAATTTAATTCTTTTATATTAAGATTCGAAATGTTGTGGTTGGGCAATATCTGAATATCTCTCAGCCCCTTTTCTGCTTTTCCAAATGCTTTTATCCAGCATTTATCTATAAATGGGAATGCTATATCGTCCGTGTATGAGATGAGAGAGCCCTCGAGATTATTGATGAAACTGAAACCGTTGACGTAAATAAGAAATAATATGGGCCCCAAAACTGTTCCCTGTGGTATTCCTGTTTTAACTTCCATTGCTTCATGAATATGATTATTATCAAGTCTGACTTTCTGTCAACTATCTGATAGATCCCTGTAGTTTTTCCAAATGTATGCCGCGTTCTATAGTGCCAAATGTCTTCGCCAGATCTAGAAATACGGCTAAACATTTTTATGATGTATCTAGTGTTTCAACTGTTTTTTTAACAAAACCTAGCACGACCCTTTCAATGTTGGGATTATAAATAATCCCAAATTGTCTGTCTGTCAATATGTTTTTACCGATGAGGTGAATTATAAGTCTACTTCTAGGAATTGTTCAAAGATTTTGGCAAAATTGTTTATGAAATATATTGGTCTATAATTCCCAATGTCGTCACGCTTACCGGCTTCATATATTGGGGTAATGATTGACTCTTTCCATTGACTTGGTAGTTTATTTATCTCATAGATCATATTTACGAAATAATGAATAAGACAATATTTTCAATAAGTTTCTAAGAAATGCCATCAGGACCATATGTTGATTTTCAGCTTAGATACGATATCTATCAGCTCATTTTGTGTGTTATTAGTTTTAGAAATATGGAATCTTGCTGCAAGGTGTATTTGAGAAAATGTTCAGAAGGTTTTGCATTTCTTATGATCTCAAATCTAATTGTATTCATTGTCGCTCAGCTATTCAAATATCACATTTAAAATTTTTGAAAACATTTGCCTGCCACATCAAAAATCAGGAAGTTGCAATATAGTCCATGGAACTCACACCGTTCTTTAACTTTAAACCTTGATAAAAATTTGTTGTGCGGTCAATTTTTAAATTTTCTCGCCGCATCAGTGCGGGTATGGGATGTAACGCCTGCTTGTAAAGAGAAACCAAAACCGGTTGTAACAAAGAAATGAACCAAGACCCAGGGGAAATTACAGAAAACTTGTAGATCTTTTTCCAGTGAATCTGGTGAATTATGATGAATAAAATATTCCGAGCATACGAGAAAATGCGCAAATAAATTTAAAATTCGCTATTCAATATAACTCAAGACAGTTTTTGACGAGGATATATTTCGAATAGATTCGATTCAAATGTTCAGAACGAAACCATTCTTAAAAGTTTCCCAGTTCCATTCAAAAGATTCCACCAGCCACCGTTTCCTTTGATGTTCGGAAAAAAGTAACTGCCGACTCGTCTTCTCTTTTGTCAAAAGGCGATTATTGCCCATAATAAAACACCACCAAAGCAAATTATGTTCGACAACAACTCTGGAAGTTTTAATACTTTATTCCTCCTGAAACAGAATTGCTTTTACATGGAAGTTGTGGGTTGGGGGTGGCTTAAATCTGTACCACTTCACTACCAGTCTTCATTTCACGTAAGTACGTACTTAAGTTGTCGTACTAGTGAAAAACTTAAATTTATTTTCTTCGTGAATCAGGCCGGAAAATGCATCTTTCATTCATACATTTTTCAACAGAATTTTGTTGGGTTGCCTGAAAATGATCTTCAATAGTTATAATTCTAGTTGCAGTCAAGATATCTTTCATTTACACAAAATTCAGGTTTCGGTTAGTGTATTTCCGGAGAAAAAAGCCAGTCATATTTGAGTCAATATGGTTCAGGAACCTACTAGAGTTACAAAAAATGCATCAACCCTCATTGATCACGTAATCAGTAATGATAATTCCCTAAAATACGAAGTGAATACTCTCCCCAGCGTGGCAGACTCGTAACACCGTGTGAAAATTTTTTTTGTAATCCCATACTGTTATTTTGATTTAACGGTATTCAGATGACGATTGAAAAGTTAATGCTAACAGCTTCCGTCCGTTAAGATTTTTTTAACGGCCGGCTGTGGAATTCCAACCTCCAAGTTTTTTTACCGATAGTAGATTGCCACCATTTTCTACATGTATAGTAGCCGAGGATCTGCAAAACGAGTGCCCTGTGTAGAGCTGAGGATTTCCCAATTTTAGGAATGCTGCAATTTTCTTTGGAACAGCTCCAATAGTATGAATGCCCACAACTTGTTTCACACATTTACCATTCCTATAACCTATGAAGATTTACGTAATTTTGATATAAACCATATGCATCAAAAGGAAGTCCTTTTTTGAATGACAAATACTTTTCGTGTTTGGTATACCTCAATGTAACCAAAACTCTGGTACTGATGCTTTCAAAATCATCCACAGTCAGCTTAATAAGTTCGTTACGTCTATAGGGCCCAAAAATACCACTCATTAATACAACCTTCACAAGCAACCATGTATGATCATCTGCCTCCATCAAAAACTTAGTTACTTATTCTTCAGACAAAATTTTTGCTTTCTTCGATGTGTATCCATCAGAATTTCGTCTCAAGAACAAAAATAATTTTCCAAATCTGAAAATACCATTTCTGTAGGTAATAAATATTCGGTAAAGGTATAGAATATGGGTCCAACTAGGATTTTGATGATATTTTCACAGAAGTTTCGAAATATCATACAAACACTACAGCAATCGCGGAAAGACCTTTTTCTATTTTTTGTTGAAAAAAAAACCGTTGGACGGAGTATTAACGTGCATAAAAGCAAACATCTGTCAGAAAACAATAACAATACCACGACGGAAATTGAACTACAACTGACAGATATTTGTTTATTTTCCACTTTGTGGAAACGCTTAGAGAGAAGGGTACCCCTGTATTCTTTAAACATTGTTGATACCTCTCTGGCACAATATATTCGAACTCGTTCGAATTTTTACAGAT
This sequence comes from Chrysolina americana, assembly GCA_958502065.1. NCBI lineage: Eukaryota > Metazoa > Arthropoda > Insecta > Coleoptera > Chrysomelidae > Chrysolina > Chrysolina americana. Next base: position 101,905,609 of record OY293411.1, read on the forward strand.
TTCTCTTCCCGGAGACTGTGCTGCTTGGGAGTGTTTTGTCTTGTTCCGTGCGGATGGCGCTTCGATCAACTTGGTTGTAGATCGTGGTGTTATCCGTGGGGATATATTAGTTAAACAGTTGATTATTATTCATTTGGCAGGGACAGGACAATTATAATGTTGTCCGACCTACCCTGTCACTGATGAGAGGCAATAAACCTCGAAACATGCATGTCTGCAGGTGGTCATTCCCAGCCAAATGAAGGATAATTTTCTGTTTAATTACGGGACAAGCACTTGGAAGAACGTTGCACAAATATCTGTCAGTTGTAGTTCAATGTCCGTCGTGGTATTAGCCAGGGAAGTAGTTGTTTTCTGAAAGAGTTTGACTTTATTTTCCACTTTGTGGAAACGCTTAGAGAGAAGGGTACCCCTGTATTCTTTCAACTTTGTTCCTCAAATTCTTCAATTTTAACCATGGTCGTTGTTAAACCGAACTCGCGAACACAAAAAACTGACGTTGTTTATGATATTGTTAAGCTGTTCCATGACAACATGATGTTGAGATTTTTCTGTAGAATTACGAGGTACATGGTTCGTTTTTCCTCGGAATCAAAATGTAATCTTTAAACGGAATTACGGGATTACGAAAAGTCTCGAACGACATATGGCCGAAACGCAAATAATGGAAGATTTTTTTGCTGTGTTTATGAAAGGAGTATATGAGATTTATTTTAATAAAAACGAGTTTTCGAGAGCTGTATTTCATAGAACACAAACTGTGAATCCAAGACATACAAAACAACTAATATATTTGTGTTTGTTACAATCGAATTGCGGGCTAAAAATTACTATTATTATTTTCAGCCCTTCAACTGAAAAATTCCACTTGAATTATGACTTCCACTCAATTATTTTCATCCAGATAATTCACTAGTTTTCTGTTTGCTGTACGCTTTCCGTATAGTCGTAATGAAATTATCGTTATTAGATATTCCGTACTGGTTTTCGTGAAACAGAAGTTGGTAACGTCATTATGGTCAATTAAATCATAATTTTCGCCGAAAGGCGCAACGATGGAAATTATAATTCACTAGAGCACATAATCGACTTCCACTGAATCGAATGAAACGTTCGAGCGTATTCCGCTTCTATGCCACTACCCACTAACAATATCGTATGTATGATTTGAATTCAGGTGATTCAGTTGGATTAATAATTTCGTTATAGGATATGTATGGATGGATTTAGCAAAGTTTTTTTGAAAATGTTCGTAAAACTTTGATATAATTTATATTTGTATGATAATAATGATAATAATTAATAATTTTGGTACGTTGTGTACATATCGTAAGTCATGTAAAATACAAATATGTGTAAAGTTGAAACACGATTACCTGAACGAATAAAACCATCACATAGTACACATATGTGCATAGGGAAAGTCTTATCACCAATTCAATCATTTGTCCTGTCAAGGACAACGCATTTTACCAACGAATCACGGAATTATTTCAATTTTTTTCCCCAAACTCCAAAACAATCCTAGCCCACAAAGTATTCAATTTGAAATCAACATATTCTGACACATAACCTAGTGAATACCATAGTAGCTTGAACCAAGATGGATCACGACGGCGTACCATTAAATCTCCATCTGGAGAATGGAATTTATGTTCCCGCATCCATATATTCATATGAATAACTGATAGGCAAATGTTACGGGTTCAACCTTTTGTCCATTCGAATGAAGTGTTTTACTTTATACCTCACTGAAAATGAAATTCGTATGCAAATATCGTAAAAGCTTATAAGGCAGAACTTCGAGAAAGGCTTTTCTCTTGAATAATAACTCAGTTTATGAGATTTTTGCAGGATTTCATGAGACATCGGTTGGAAATTTCGGCGCGGGCGTATTTCAGTAAATAGATCATACACGGAGTGAGCCATTGAAAACAGAATGGACATTTCTGGTAAGAGGAGGACATCTGTTGCGATTAGAGTCATTAAAGAGCACTTCTCACCTTTGCAATGCATTCATAACCCCTTACGTTATTTGTGGCATCATCGAGCAAGTAACACATAAGTCAAAAAAGTTCGTATCTCTGAATATAAAACTAATAATAGAATCAAAATTTTCCAAATTCCAAGTAAGAGACACGTTACTACGGCTACCTCCCACTCCCCGATTTTCATCAAATCGTTCAACCAATGAGAGCATGCCTTGAAATCGACCAATGAAAGCGTGCCTAGAAACCAATCCACTTCAAGGCGCAATGACTTCTTTGTTTGCAGAAATGCAAGTAGCTCGAAAGATTAGAGATATATGTTGAGAGTGATCAACGCCACAGTCAAGTTTCACCGCCCTTCCTAAATAGGCACATCTACTGCACTTCCCCAATTTTTCATTCAGAGTAGAAGACATGTCACTTTGGCCACGCCCACACCCGCTACTAGAAGAAAATCTCCTTTCATTCAATGGATACAAAAGTTAGGAAAAAGCACCTGTTAACACTCAAAGTCAATTTCAATGAATTGTTCAAACATTGATAGTTCAAACCATGATTGAAACAGGTCCTACAGTTTGGAGCATTTGCAGCATAATTTATCTCGCCATGTTTTTTCTTCGGGCCTGCTCACTGCTCTCGTAGCAATGCAGAAGATCATCCTTCCGGATGCGCATAAGCTGACGGTCCAATTTTGCATATTATTATTATTTATAATCCATTCGTCATCATTCGGTAATGATCTTCCGTCATGCAACATCGAATCCTTTCAACACGATATCAATTTTATGAAAATAACATCGAAATTGGGAGTTTTTTCATGAATTACTCTCTGAATTCAATTCAAAAGTGTTTTAATTTCTTCTTAGGACCAATGCACTCCTTCATCTCGCACAAATTATTGATTCGAAACGCCCACCTTCAAGTAATTTGCCATTGAATAGCGTCAATGAAATGGGGCATATGTCTCGACGCACTGAATTTGAGCTGTATGATTAATAATTCAGTTCCACTCAATAAACTTGATCAATGAGAAACGTCGACAGGATTTTGCTTAGAAAATTCAAACTGAATCTTTTATCAAAATGAATTCATTTAAGTATATTGGGGTGAAATTGAATGATTCTCCAAAGGCTGAAAAAATATTGTATTTATCTACGTTGCAGACGTTTATAATTTTGATGAGTTGAGGGGATTGTCATGCTTTGGTTGCAATTGTGTTCAAGTAAATATCGCCAAGTTTAGGTGCTATTCAAGGTGGAATGATGCAACTATTTTCACTACATTTATATATAGGAAAGTTAGCCACTAGTACTTCATGAATGGCTTAGGGGTAACCACATCATTACATTCACATCGATGCACTGAGAAGCAGGCTCACTTTCAATTATGAATCATAACTGCATTTTAATCTTAGTGCCAATAACAATGTCGCATACGAAGACCTTGTCATTCGTTCATCGACGTGATTCATGAGGTTTGTGCTTTGTTTCTTTATTCAGGTAGCTTTGGGAGATTCTTTGTTGAATACTTTTGATCGTGTTTTGACTAAGAGTGTATCATGTTATTTTGTTACCATCCAGCAAATTTCTGTTATGTCCGTATTCTTCCGAATTATTTTTCGTGCGGACTCTTGGTGTTTTCTCGAAGGTTCGTTCAGAAATGAATCGACAGACTCATCGCGAGAATTCAATCACTTGTGGTATTACTACTGATAATTGCAATCACTATGACAACACGACTGAGTTTGACAACTTCATTTCAAATACATTCCAATGTCACGTTTTGGCAATGCGGACGTTCAAAGTATAAATCAGAGGAAAAATTCACAGAAATAAAACCTAGTCGTAAATATATTTGGGGAATATTTATGGCATTTTGCTGCGAACGAAAATGAGAATTAAATGAACATAGAAGCTTAGAAGAATAATTGATGTTGATGAGAAAGAAAGACGGGTCCGAATTTAAAGAAGCAACGGTGAAGACAATGTTTCATGCAAACTTCTGCAAAAAAAGTACTATAATGACTATAATATGATTGACCCGTTCAACAACATAGTATTCAAACCAGGAAGCAACTACAAGCAGATCCATGTTAACATAAGTCCAATTCAGTTTCGTTAAATTTGTCTGAAGTTAACGAAATAATATTACTATGGGATGAAAATACTCCTGAAGATCCTATGCGTAGATTTCACCATATTGCTGCTGTAGAGTTAGCGTGGCAAGGAGGGGAGGCATTTGCTTGCTTTTCGAATTGAGAAAAATAACGATGACTCTCCAATGAATCAATCGCATTGAATACAATCCGGTGTTCAGTAAAACGTGCCAAGCTGTACAAGTAGTAAATGATTGGTTTCTAATAGTGAAAGGCAAAGCTGCCCTGTACGTCTTTTTCATAAACTGATATCAAAACAAGGCGACAATATTATCGTACCACGACTGTTCTTAAAAACGAATCGATACTGGAAAAGTGAAACTGACAAATGGTACGATAATGAAAGAAATACAATAAATGGATGGATTAAATCTGCTGCTGAGGCAATTGGCTTGAATGTGAAGGACAAAAAGATAACAATTGGCGAATTGGCAAAAAGTGTTGTAGAAGAACAACAATTGCTGAAAATTACTGTTCAAAGCAATCAAAATTCTATAAAACCATGATTGAATCTTGATCAAAAACACCAGAACAAGTTCATAAATATTATGCGTGGTAATAGATCTTCTATAATAGAGAACAGAAACGAATGTAATGTTGAGTTGGAATTTAATAATTGTAGTTTCACTAACTGTACTTTTGATAAATAAATTAATGCTTCGTTGTGTTGGGTTACAGATTTTTTTGGCAATAAATTTTCTGCCGAATATCCATGTTAACAAAGAACAAGCTTTCGATTGTCATGAAATTATCTTGTCTATTATCGTTTGGAACGACCACTCAGGTTGCCTCGTGCCTCGGAGCGCCACGACAAATAGTCATAATAATTTCTGCCTTCTGCTCACACAGACTATGACTTTGGGTATACTCTACGAGTATTCATGAACGAGAATCATTATTATTATTCAACTAGAATTCAAGTTGTATGATGATTGTTATTGCCACTCACCTAAACTAGCGTCGTAGGTATTCATATACTCCGACGTCATGAACTGCGAGACGAGCGCCGTTTTTCCGACGCCGGCGTCTCCCAGCATCACCACCCTGTACTTGGGCACTTCGATCTCCTCGGGGGATCCCAACGGAGTGGAGTCCACAGTGTGATAGCCTGACCCGCAGCAGGAGCCGTCAAAGGGCGACCTTTCGCCTGATACGTTGCTGGCCCTGAAAGAGAAATAACCCAATCAAAGGATGCCGTGCGGTGGAATCGTGGGGAGGCTGTTTCCAATGTGTTCGGGATCGAGGGAGTGTGGTTCATTCAAGAACAGGGTTTTAGGAGAACGACTTTTGTCATGTACATAGAAAATATGAAATTGAAAAATAGATTAAATGTGAATTGCATACACCATTATTGCCAGAAAATCAACGGTTAACTAATGAGAGGAACAAATTTAGATTTTCTTTTCAATAAGACGTGCAATTTGGGAATACAAAGATTTCAAAATTGAATAATATGTCTATTAACTTGTAGTTTTGAATTTATTGATTAGCACGTAGAAATAAACAGGTGAGATGTTCTCTGAAAAAATTCTTATTTTATATTTCTTCATTTATCACCTGCGCATGAAATTTGTCGTACGATTTTATACGATTTCCCGCAGTTATAAGATTGGTCCATGCGTGTCACCACTGTGAAGTCTGGTCGATTGGAACCCTTTTGCTTGAAAAATGTGTTTAACCAAGGTTACTCATCCCCACTGTATATATGAGAAGTACCATTCCATAGTTAGTAACAGTCATATATTTATCTGAAGTGAATCTAACTGGAATCTTCTTTACAATTGAGGATGAAAAATTAATATTTTCTGTTCTTATTGAGTGACACCACAGGCATTCAACATCCCATTTTCTTTGCAATTATCGATATTACATACATACTCTTCCTTCAAAATAATTCATATTTGAAAAACTCGGAAAATGACCTACTCGCAATGTTATTACAAAGTAATCGCTCAAAACAGCTATATTTGCATGAATTTTGAAAAATGAACAAGTGAAAACTTGTTTCTATGCCGATTTTACAAATTAGTCTCAAATCCGAACGTTGTATCGCAACATTTAGTTTGTGACAATTTTTTAATATACGAAATTTCTTATACAGTGTTCACCAAATGGGAATTTTGCTTTATTAATTGCACAATTAAAATACAAATATTGTTGAAAGTGGGTGCACGTTCGATGATAATTTTTATTCGAACAGCATACAGGGTTGGTCAAAAAGTATAAAAACTGTGAAATGTTTCGAGGAAAAGTTGTTCACAATTAAAATTTGTCTAAATACAAATATATTGCCTCCTAAGAAATCAGTTAATTTATACAGTTTTTTTATTTATCTAAAATAGAAAGTTTTTACTTCAAATGTTAAATATTATGTTTACGATATTTTGAAGTTTCTTTTAATTTGAACAAAATCATGCGCAATAAATTTGATAGTGATCAATTGATGAAAATGTTCAGGGTGAATATAAAAAAATTAAAAAAAATTGCGAATTTTCTAAAATAAGGTTACTTTTATTATTCTATTCTAAGGACACCTATGTTTATCGAATATGAACAAACTTTCAGCAATGTTTGTATTTCGGTTGTGCATTTCATAAAAAAATCCCATACGATGCACACTTGAATGTTCAAAATGTATATTAAAAAAAAAATAACTTCGATCAAACTATTTTACATTTATTGCATTATTATGCTACTAACACCCAGTTATTAAATATCGATGAAAATATGCTTTTTTGTAAGGAAATGACAAAATTATTAAAAATTTCTGTTGTGTTTGATTTAAGGTTCATTTATCATCGACGATAGAAAAATGTAACCGATTTTTGTCTTAACTGAATTGATGCCAAACTTACTTATAAAAAAATCATCGATCCACTTTACATATCGAACCAACTCTGAGGACTTTTAACACAGTAAATGTTTAGGGATTATTTAAAACAAAAAAGACAATTTTGATAGGTAGCGAAAGTCACGTGACCCGGTCGAATCTCAAAATGAATTATCAATATGATGCCAAGTTTTTGAAGGACACTGTATACTTATCAGAAAACTGTTTTATGACCCAACCTATGATGAGAACATATTGATGAGTTGTTACTGGATATATTGGAATTTTTTCCCTATACCAGATCACCATATATTCACCTTGACACGTGTTTCGATCACCCAGTGACCATCTTCCAGAGAGAAAGATTACGTTAAGGCTGAAACACAATGGAAGTTTTATGTTTTAAGTTTTAAATTTTACAATTTTTGATATTTTTCATAGCCTATCTATCCTTAACTATCATTATTCTGATCACGCCTTAGTACTATTCGCCTAGTGGAAAGAGTTTGTGGGGGTGACAAAATAGGTTTTGACTCTATTATTATTCACGTAATTCAATACCCTCTCTGAATCGTCGTCACTAATGATTTTCCTTGAAGTTTCGAATTCCTAACTTTTTTTGTTCTGGAGTTGCAGTCCGCTGATTATTTTGAAACTGTCACTCTTTAGAGCTGATGGGAACCCCCCATATATCTGAACATCGAAACATAACGGAATAACAATTCATTTCAGAAATTTTCCAAGCTATTTACGTCTCATTTATCGAATCTCGATGAGTGAGAATAATAAAGAAAATTACCAGCAGCTGCTAGGCTATTGTGTTGCCGATGTGGCGGTAATTTAATTTTCCTGTGTCTGGGTCTCAATTTAATAGAGCAATTTCTCCACTTTATGATAATACCAATGAATAAGTGCGGTGCAATATCGAAATCAATCTTACTGATTAGTTCTTCAGGAGTTTATGAATGGGTTGATTTTGTTAGCACTGCTAATGAATTCAGCAAAGTACTTTTGAGCTTGTTTTTACATTAGTTGTAGAAACGGTTGTGGATGGATGATTGGTATTGGTTATGGTAGGTGGTGAGAATAAGTTCTATTATGTCCCACCTTCTCTGTTTCCTCGAAGCAGCCCCTCAATGCTCAATATCCTGAAAAACTCGGGAATTTTAAGATGCTCTATCAGATTTTTTAATAGTGTATGATTAACAGCCACACACATTGTTTTTGTTGGTTCTGTCAACTGGCTGCACCCTTATGAGCAACCCTCAAAAGTCTTCAAGATACTTGTGTTAGCTAAGAAAGACGATGCCCTTACTTTTCAACGTGTGATACCATGCAAGGGGTCGGTGGCTACCATGAGATATTTTCCGTGCCTTCAGTGCCTTGTGAGATATCTTGTGAGGTTTTGAGACCTTTCCTGCTAAGGCTGGTCACTATTTCACATTTTTGTATGTTAAAATTGCCAAGAGAGGTATCTGATTTGCCATAGACATGAAAGTTTCTGCCAATGCATTTTTCTTAGTTCTTTCTTTTCTTCATCTACTACCTAACAAATAACTGGAGGCATAGTAAATTCCATTGAATTCTCAGACAGTACTTAGCAGTGGCCACTGATCTTGAATGAAAAAGTCCTCGTCATCTTCACTAAACAAAAATCTGACTAGCCTGTATAAAGAATCAGAAAGGCACTGCAAACCTCGAAACTTCAGCTGTACTGGACGATAACAAGCCTACAATAAACATCAACACGGATACAAGTGGAACTAGTCTCTATCATGTAGTCTCAAACAATTGGAAGGACCAATGTGGGAAAGAAAAAGACACACCTAAAAAACAAGTTACTTGCACGTGAAAAGAGGAAAACTACCACACCATCATCTATCAGAAAAGATAAACCTCCACGCCGTATAGAGGTGAACATAATGATAACAAGACTAGATCACCCCTTCTTTACTTTTATTCTATAAAATCCCACCCACTACACCAATTCATTGGTGGTCATGCTTTCAAGAATATCATTTGCGTGTCTGGTCACTACATTCTTGAATCTTTCGTAGTTTCTGATCCCGTTAATCCCTCAGTTTTCTCAAAATTTTCAGCACTTTCCAGAAGCTTCGGAAACATTCCAGACTTTTATCTCTTATACTCTAGAAATTTCCAGAGAGTTCCCGTGGATAGTGTTTCCAAGGCTGAGAGTCGGGTATCTTCAGAGAAGCAAGATAAAAAAGTTACTAAGGATGACTGTTAGCTCTTCCCACATGAAATATATTTGAAGATATCTAGTGACCGTTGAGTCATCTCGTGGTGGGAATTATACAGATTTGTTACTGTGTTGTATATTTGAGTGGATAGTCGTTGATTTTTAAGCGTTGTTGATAGTGTCCCAAAGCTTATATCAATACTGTGTGGGACTCTTGTTGAAAATCTTTTTTTGAGGAGCTACAATAATTGGCTACTAGTTTCTTTAATTTTTATTTTTTTCCATTAACCAGGTGTCGTTCCCCTACGAACGACAGCCCTCAGAAGTAGAAGGATTAACGAGGTCTTACCTTTTGACGTGCGATTCCTACCTCCTACCTTCCTAACGAGCTACATCCTTGTGGGAGCTAGAGATTCGTTCGGTAGGCTTGAAGAACTCTATTTGAACACCTAGAGAATTTTTTCTGTTGCCACTTCCAGTTGGAGATCATTTTTGAAGGCTGAAGATTCGACGAGGTTTTGGAAGCTGCAGATTCTAGATTCCGACACAAGATATTTGTTGGAAATTCCAATTGGAAGGTTTGTGTTCCAGATTCCATGTTGGAAGTTCAACACTCAGGATTCAAGTTTAAAATTAAAGGCTTCATGGAATAATAACTGTTTGATTTAGCGTTAGAGTGAAATATCTATGTATATTGTGGGTTACTCGTTTATTATTTAGAAGGGCTAGGACTCTAAGAATTAATTATTCAGGTATAGTCATCCATTCTGCGAAATATCTGTTGAACGCAAAAGGTAACCTCTTCAAATGGACCCATTAGCTTTTTCGTTTTTCGTACCGTATAATCCCTCAATTCTCTCTTCCTTTGTGAATATGGAAATTAGCTTGTAAGTCACAAATTAATTTTTGAAACGATACTTTTGAAAACAGTAATGACATTTGAATAGTTCACATACTATGAATGTACTGTATAACTTTGGGAATTGGCTTTTCCTTTTAACCGTTTCCTGGTTATTTTAAGAACTATTGAACTTGCTGAGGAAGGAAACTAGGTGTTGCACTATTTTTTTGTACAGATGAATGGTTCTCTTGGTCACCCCAATGTTTGCCTTTAATTTTCCACAACCATTTCAACTTCGAGAATAGCTGAGAGCCTGCAGTGATTTTGGCGACAATTTCATTGATCTGACGTCCCATGCATCTTTATTTCATTTGCCTCGAAAGTCCTTCCAAAGTGCCACATCAACCCGCATCCCCTTCATCTCGAAGATGAAGATAGAGTTTCTCTTGAAGCCTCAAGCTAACCACGTCAAAGGTCAAATAACTTCAACGACTACGGGTTTATTTGATAAAATTATTAACTCAGGGACAATCCGAAGATATCATGAAATTATTAAGATTCTCGTGAGGTTCAACCATCGGATTTACATGTTTCTTAGAGTAAACGTTTTTCATCTCATTTAAAATCATTTGCAGCATGTTATGTTACAGGGTCTCTCCTAATCAAAATGAAAGTTTATTTTACTGGAAAGCTAAAAAAGAAGAGCCATCCTCTTTATGGACACAATGAAGTAGAGCTGGTAACTTTTTCAATGCAAAAAATTTGAAAAATACCAACCATCCAATACCAAAATCAACTATTTTTTGAACCCGCGAAGGATATTTTCAAATGAAAATATACACACTTTTCCGAAATAAAATAATGATGATAATTTTTTGATGATGAAGGCAACATATTATACCTGTGAGATTATTGAAATTAGAAATAAGTGATGATGTTAACGAAGTAACGTACAACACGATCTGAATGTCAATGACAAAAGTAAAACTTGAAAAATTTGCTTTTACTCCAGAAAACATGCATGAATGGAATTGAATGCTTGGATACTATCAGAAATACCATCGGAAATTTGTCTTCATGCCACAATCCATGACCTTTTTTTGCTTTTAATAGAAATGAAAAATATGATTTTCAACCAGTCAGTGGGCATAAACACCTATTTGCGATTTACAAATAAAATTGCTACATATCTGTGACTTCCAAATTCATCGCGATACACAGGGCACTATTCCAGGAGATCATTCCCATCCTTACTTGCTGATATGTGTATTTTGAAGATATATGGTGAAGAATCTAGTAAGTGTTGCCGAAGGATATGTTTCTTGAAAAACAAAAAAAAAATCATTAATTATAGGAAACGGAGAAATGGTTTCTCAGAATTCTGTAGAGATTAAAATCTGCCATATTTCAGTTGCCACAGAAGTTTGCAATATTCTTCTGTTGGCAGGAAAATCTTCATATTTATATCCTTGGATATCTGCGACTGAATTCCGCCCTGTCATACTTTCAATATTTATATTTTGATTCATTATAATTTTGTAAAGAATGCATGAATGAAAACATATTACTATGACCATGAGGATACAGATTCAATCCTCAGTATATCAGTTCAAATTAGTATCCAACAGAAACTATATTGAGTTTCCAGTAACGCCTCTTGGTGACATTGTCAATTGTTGAGTTTTCTGAGTACTTTGTGAGAGAATATTTGCTGGAAACCTCCATCAATGTAAACTGTGATATATTTTCTATATAGGTACTCAATAGTTTTACTTGTCGTGGTATCATCTCCTTATATTGTAGCATCAAATACGTCAATGTTGGCTAACAGGTTGTTCGTGTAGATTATGAAGAGAATTGGCCCTAAGATCGATCCTTGTTGACCAATATCGATCACTCAGATAGAACTTGATCTAGTGAAGCGAAGTTTCTCTTTTTCCATAATAGTGAAGCTTATCAAGTACAAGTACATTGTGACCAACTGTATCAAATTCTTTGCTAAGGTCATAACACAGTAACTGAGTAGAATCATGATTGCCAAAGGATTCTAGAAATTTCTCTACACTTTCTATCATAGCTGCCAAGGTAGATTTTCCTTTTCTATATCCAAGTTGGCTTTCGTTGAATATGCTCAATTTTTTGAAATAGGTAGTCTACTAGTCGATTTTTCAGGTTTTTTTGAATATTTTTGACGAAGCTGGTATTTAGGATATGGATCTGAAATTCATGAGAATAGTAATTGGAGTTGTAATTTCATCAATACATTCTTCAGTTCTTAGTTGATATTTTATATTCAGTTTTTTGTTTTTAATTTCCACTATTCACAGTTTCATATATCAGTGTTTTCTTCCCGATAGCTATTTTGAATTATTTTTTTGCTATTTTGAATTTCCTTTTCTCAGTCCTCCACCATCTCTTCTCCATAAACTCTTATGACCGATCTAGAAATCACGAATCGTTATTATAATGAGATGAAACGACCTCACAATATCAAGAAAACCGTTTGTTGACTCCCGCCCCACGACCCTCCATCTTTTTCAGACGGTGGAATGTTTACATAAATTCGATAAACCCTCGTGAGTTGCACAATACGCGTGTATTCGAGAAATTCACGTTAGAGGGGATAAAACGTGAAAGCGGTGTTTCGATCTGAAGGAAATATAAAAACAAAGTTGCTTTTATACTTTCTGTTATCTCTTTGCGTTTATATCGAACGTTCTCATCCATATCTCTGAAGGGAATTCGTCGTCATGGGAGCCCTTTTGGAGAAAGTGCCCGTTCTTGAACCTGTTGCTTTCTGGATTATGAGTTTCAAAGGAACGAAATTGTAAGTAAGTAAGTATAAGTGAATTTGGCCTGGTTCAATTCAAATTCTTCGTAATGTTCATAGACAATTTCATGATCACATTACAGTTTCCTTAGAATTGGATGGACATATGAACGTAACTTTCATTTGATTTATAGTATACAGTGTGTACATAAAGTAAGGAATAAATTCATTATCTAGAAAAGGAAAAGCTTTTCGGAAAAACTCTTAGACACGTCAAATTTTGTTTCAAGATGCGCATCTTTTGGAGCCCTATAGGCCAAGCAATAGAGCCACAAATGATTGCTTTTTGGACAAAAATACTATGTCCTCAACTCGAAAATGTCATTTTTTAATTTGTTATAAACAATAAACAACAAAAAATCGCGTTTTTTTAGTTTTTCATTGTAAAATGGAAACTATTGAAGCAGTGTTAACGGTGCAAAAGGGTGAACTGTAGAGAATTGAATTCCGAAGAGAATGACGGATCAAGCAATCCGATCGGATAATTAGAACCGGAGAAAAGCGGGAAAAACCGGAAAATTGTGTTTTTTTTTTCTTTAATTCATAACTCTGCCATTTTTCAATATTAAGAGCTGAAACTTTGCACGATAGTAGCTATTGATGTGCACTTTATGTGAGCAAAACCTGGATTTAGTCGAAAAAACAGTTTTCGCACAATCCTCATTTGAATTTTTTTTTTTAATATTTTTGCGGAGAGCTGCATGCGTGTGAGGTCGTCAGATTGAAATTTAAAAAATATATTTGGAAAGTAGACGTGAGCGGTAACAAAACGTCTATTCTGATTTTTCGATAAAACGCGTTTAAGTGTGTTAAAAACTAGTGAGAACATGAGGGAAAACGGCCGGCGGCGCGTTAGCGATCTTGTGGTGGGGGACTGTGCGAATCGAGGAGAAACGTATATAATATTAATAGGCGCGCGCTGCGCGCAACTTAAAATTCTTTGCATTTGTTTATCTCGGCATATACGGCAGCTATTTGATTGGTCTTTTCCTTGATTTTGGGGTATCTGAACCTGCGGAATTCGATTCGTGACTCAGATTTCATTAGTGATGAAAGCATAAGCAGGTATTCTATGTTTTTTTGCTACATATCTTTATTTATAGACAATATATGAATAGATCGCAGATTTTTTATTACAAAAATGAAAACAAATTCATAGGACTTATAGAAAATCATTTTGCAGTAGTATAAATATTACAGGGGCAACCAATAAACTTGCAAATTCTGCTGAGTGTCTGATTTGTGGTAAATGTTTGTGGTAAATATGTGGCACCCACAAGAAAAAATTCCTAATTCAGGCTCGCAATGGAACTGAATTTGGGTAAAAAACAGAACAACAACTTTTAAGGCAACTTTTGGACGTGGTGATCCGGCAATGATGGAAAAATTGGAATTGTACCCAAATTAATTTGTTTCCAAAGCTATGTATCATCGTCCCTCATACTCTGAATTCAAAAAAGGCTTCAGAAGCAGTACAAATAAAAAATCTGCTTCAAATGGAAACTATGCCCCAAAAACAATGGAAGAATCATTTACTATTTACACAGTATGTATCATCGTAGGTAGAAAAATGAAAACCATTGCCTCTCTTGGTTCAGTTATTAAAAATCATCAAGTCTATAGAAAACCACTTCGGAGAAAGATTAGCATTTTCTTGTAAAAAAATTTAAAAAAATCTGTAGTTCCCAATGAGCTTATAATATGAGACCCAAGATGTCTGTAGGACTTCTTATTGCTAATATCTTATAAAATAGCAGTATTTGGGTCAAAAATCTATTAGAAAATAACTACTTCCTGGCTAATGCCACTACAAATATTGAATTACTTGTGATAAAAGTGGCGCTCTCAGTTTGGATTTATCCACGGTGCGGAGGCGTTCGCGGCTTTTGCCCTGAAATGGGATTTACATCGAACCATTTGTTGCAGTCATTAGTCATTGACTACTAGACCTACCCTATACTGATGAGGGGCGACACCCCGAAATCGGTCTATAGGTGGTCCGAAAATTTCGATAAACATTCCCATGCAACAAGCAATAGAGATTTCTAATGGCTTTGGACACCCTAATAAAATGTACTCTGTGATTGGTTACTATAAGGTCAGGGAGTATAAATGTCATTTTCAACTGTAGCTGTCATGTCATTCAAACTCCCCGCCATTATGGTAACCAATCACAGAGCGCGCCCCTGGCAACAAGGATGGAAAAATTAAGAACTTTCGTCTCTCTTTATTTGGGTGTCCAAAGCCATTAGAAATCTCTATTGGAGAGGAACTCTGCAAGGAAATTTTATCAGATGTAATTCGATGTTGATCGCGGTATTAGCCAGGAAAGTAGTTATTTTTTGATAAAGTTTTGATCCAAATACTCCTATTGTATAGGATATTAGTAATGAGCAGTTCTACGGACATCTCGTGTCTCACATGTAAATCTGGAAAACCTACAAATCCTACAATCGTACATTCTCCAGATATCGTTTATGATCTTCCCAAATGCCAATTCCATATTGGATATTCTTATGATATCATCTGTGAATATTTTTATCAAGCAGTCTATATAAGTAATCTGTTTCGAATAAAATTAAAATTAATTGCACATTTCTGTGAATATTTTCTGCAACACCGTGTAAATATATAATGAATTGTGTACAAATATGTTTCACAAGAATTAGGAACTTCAATTCAATGAACTTTATTCTATTTTCATACCTTGACGTGAAAACTATATTGTTTTACTTGGCGCCAGGCGACAGTGGTTTACGAATATTGCTTCGCCGATGGTATGTTTCGTCGTCGTTAAATGGCTGCAGCCAATTTATTGTCAAGAAAATATGTATATATAATAATCATGTAATGGACTTGGAAAATTGCGCAGTTTTTAGTGAAAAGAGAATTTTAGTGACTTTCAGCGTGTTGAAACATTATCATTTTATTGAAAATTTTATCTCAGCACAAAATAAAGCACATTTTCGGAAAATGCTTTTTTTCTTAGGAAATTTTTCAAAAGTACGTGAATAGGCATTTCTAACAGTGAAAGAATTTTTCAAATAACTCTATTATACCAGAAGTTATAGCGCCTTCTTTTTAATTTTTGGAATATCCCAATTTTTTTCGTTTTTTCCATGTAATTTTTGTCACGACCAAACTGGCGTGTTGTAGATTTCCATTTCATATGTGGAAAGGCATAAGGAATCGACCTGCATAGGTCCCATTTGATATACCGGAAAAATGGGTCAGACTTTAAAACAGGCGATTTCGGTGCTGTTAACACCGGACTATAAACGTTTCTCCTCGATTCGCAGTCCCCACCACTCGATGGCTCACGCGCGGTCGGCCGTTTTCCTTCATGTTCTCACTAGTTTTTAACACACTTAAACGCGTTTTATCAAAAAATCAGAATAGACGTTTTGTTACTGCTCACGTCTTCTTTCCAAATCTATTTTTTAAATTTCAATGGTACGACCTCAAACGCATCCAACTCTCCGCGAAAATATTTCCAAAAAAAATTCCGATGAGGATTGTGCGAAAACTATTATTCCGACTGAATCCAGATTCTGCACACATAAAGTGCACGTCAATAGCTACCATCGTGCAAAGTTTCAGCTCTTAATATTGAGAAATGACAGAGTTATAAAATTAACAAAAAAAAACACAATTTTCCGGTTTTTCCGGCTTTTCTCTGGTTCTAATTATCTGATCGGATCGTTTTATTAGTCATTCTCTTCGGAATTCAATTCTCTACAGTTCATCCTTCTGCACCGTTAACACTGCTTCAATAGTTTCCATTTTACAATAAAAAAACTGAAAAAAACGCGATTTTTTGTTGTTTATTGTTTATAACAAATTAAAAAATGACATTTTCGAGTTGAGGACATAGTGGGAATAAACTACGGACTATCCTGCACGGGATGGCACAGGCGGCTTCCAGGTAGTATTTTTGTCAAGGACAATATCTCTATTGCTTGGTCTACTAGTCGGAATGGTGACGTCAGTACTCTTACGGAAATATCATCATCGGTTTTTTTTTTCAAATGACAACCTATGTTTTTGACAGTGTCATTTGAAAGCGCATATTGTTCTCCACATAGCACATCAAGAGTTTTGTCATGTTACATAAGGACATTTTCGAGAAAATTATTGTTATCATGATTTTATATTAATTTATTTTACACAGTTGATTGCACATACTAATTGATCAAATGTTCAAACTGAAGTCCTTCCTGAGCCTGGCAGTATCCAAGACGGTCAATAAATTCTCGTTGGACCTTCGTGATAGTGGAGTAACATTCATTTGTAATCCTAGTTTTTAATTCCTCGATATTATCTGATCTAGTTTTGTACACGACATTCTTTAGATAGCCCCAAAGAAAAAAATCTAATGGAGTAAGGTCCGGAGATCTTGGGGGCCATTCAATAGCACCACGCCTACCTATCCATCTATTGGCAAAGACTTGGTCAAGATACCTTCTAACATCAGCTGCGTAATACGGCGGTGCACCATCCTGCTGGTACCATAAGTTTTCATTTGGTATAGCAGGGTTATTTGCGTTAGGAAATAAGATCACCAGACTGGGTATAACATAATCCTGTAGGAATTGAAGGTATCTTGGACCATTAAAGGTTTCTTCGAAATAGTGGGGTCCAATAATTCTGTTTTCTGCAATCGCTGCCTAAACATTTATTTTCTGAGCATACTGTGTGTGATGTTCTCTCGTCTATTTCGGATTCTCCTTAGCCCAGTACCTACAAGTCTGCCGATTCACTGTTCCTGTTAGTGTGAAGGTAGCTTCATCAGGCAATATTTTTCACTAGCAAAGGGTCGGCATTGCACAAATCCATTAATGTTTGGCAGAACTGCATCCGTCGGTCTGGATGCCACTTTTCCAATTTTAAAATTTTATGTGTAGTTGTAACTGGGATATCTAGATTTTGGCTCAGGCTTCTTAGGCTGTTGTGTGGATTTTCCTCCATTGCTGATAAAACATTCAATCTGACATCCTCATTGATTTTAGGACGCCCAGCTTTAGGGAGATCATCAACACTACCAGTGTCTCGAAACTTCATCTCAACTTTGCTCACTGCCGATTGAGTTATAGGACTATCCGGGTATTTAGTATTAAACAGTCCAACTACTTCTTGTTGCGTTCGTACTCTATCACCGTATCCAATCATATTCAGAATTTCAATTCTCTGAGTAACAGAAAGGCGCATTTTATTCCTAATTGTTTCGAAAAGAAGTGAATCAATGAAATATGAACTTTCAAACTGTGGCATACGTCAACCAAACGTCTAAATCAGCAAGGTATCATAAACAGTAACGATTTCTTTTTACGATAATAAAAAGGGTGATTTTTTTAGGGCTCAGCAAAAACGAACACACCAGTGGCGTGCTGACAGAGAAATTTAAAAAGCTAGGTAGGACTTTATTTTGAACCCTTCATTAATTAGTTTGTTCAACTAACCGAATAAAGTAAGTTAACTTAAAATCAATAAATCATTAATTTTCTCGAAAATTTCCCCATTTAACATGACAAAAATTTTCTTACTTTATGTACACACTGTATATGAAACTATAATGACCAAACAGCAGTACATATTTTCCAATGGAACAGCTTCCGAAACCAAACTTGCCACGATAGGAGTGCCTCAAGGCTCAGTATTTCGACCACTCCTATATATAAATCATGTCAATGACATATTCTATTATATACAGACCTCCGACTGAGCAAGACTACCCCCACATTGCTGAAAAATTACCACACCACACCATTCAAAGTGAACGAGTGGCTTATACCTAATGGTTAATATCCAGGGAAAACTTAAAAAATAATTTTTTCTACGAACAAAGATGAAGATGTCAAATGGCACGACCATATTGATTATCTAAATAAAAAATTCTTTGGTCAAATTTTTTTAACAAGATCTCTGGAGAAATCAATCAAAATGTTGTATTTCACTCTCATCTAGCCTACGGAATTCCTCACAGACTGAAAGCATATATTTCCTCCAAAAAAAGGCTGTCAGAATAATTGATAGTGCAGGACCCAGGGATGACAATACCAGGTTTATTGTCTTTTAGAGAATCATCGTAACGCTTACAATATGTATATACAGCTATCACACAAGGAATTAACGTTAGATTTCGACTGAAAAAATCATCCAAACACTCTTGAATGTTGATCTACAATAAACTACCTGATAGTTATGAAAACCAAAACGCCACCTAATTCAGAACTTCAGTCAAGTAGATGATACTGAGGTACAACTTCTGTTCTGTTATGTTATTTTTTTGTATTCTATAAGTATGACTTTGTATTACTGAGGTATAATTCAATGTATTTCAAGTTGCTTGTAACAATCTAACAACGATTTGAACTGAATAATACCCTTAAATCATTCTAAAATCGACCGGCAGTACGATACGAATTCGAAGGTATTTATATTCACTACGTAAATTTCTGTAAAAAGTTTTCACAATCCGATGAACAGAGACTATTTTGCGAGACATATAGTGTCACTGTTAACGTCTGCATCTTATTGGATTCCTCTAAATTTTATATTTTATAGGAGTGAATAGCTGTGGTTCCTGAAAATGGCTCTGTTTCGTTTTCAGTTGGAGAGTTTATGTGAGTCTTTCAATGTTTTGCTTTATTTCTTCCACTTGGTAGTTTATAAGTTCTTCGTTTCGGAAAATGCCTCTCAAAATAATATATAAAATTATCGAATAAATACTGAATCGCGTTATTCATATCAGAAATGGTTAACAACTCAGCCCATGTTTCCTATCCAATGTCATCACTGAAATATACGTAGAGCAGGTGTGAAATATTCAATATGACAATGGAACAAAGTCAAACGTTTTCCATATTTCCCTGAAGGACATTCGTCAAAATTTCCACGCACACTTCACGTGAACTCGGCACGCAGTATTGAGTGGCATCCTGTAAGAATATGTGAATAGAAATATTTTGCATGACAAAGACATATTCCCACTCCTGCCGTTAAAACGGTTTCTCCTTCACCGTCACCCACTTTTGTCATCTGGCGTTGATGTATGATTGGTGCGCTACGATTGTAGAATTTTCCAGCTGTTCAATATCGAAGAGACATTTATTATTATGAAATATGTAGCCTACTTACGTCGCTTCTGCAGCATACAGCTTGGGTTCAGACAATTTCAATTGCAGATAAATTCCAGTCATGCATGCAAGGAGTTATTAATGCGGTTTTTGTCTGGTTTCGGTGTGGTTTCATCAAAGCTACGCCTCAGTACTTGTCAGTAGTAGTACGTCGGCATTCCAAACAAATAATGCAGAATGACTCCCCTTAGTACACTCGTGATATCGCCTAGAGGGACGCTTATTCAAAAATTCATTCATCTCATATGATAGTACAATCATCTGTCACATTTCATATTTCAGAAATTGATATCAGTTGCAGTTCAATATCATAAACATAAGTCACGGTCAAATATAACGAAAAAAAAAATTGTAATCAATGAAAATGCACGTAACAGCAATAAGGAAATTGGATAAATGCATGATGACAAAGGACGATCGGAACAATCGAACCTAACGCGGGTTCACGGGATATTCTGTAGGTGAAGTCTAGATAGCGTTGTGAGTAATTCTGTTAGTTGTACAAATTGGGGACAGAAAAGTTCTCAGAAAGATTTCCTATGGCAAACTGATAATGTTTTTTCAATAAGAACCCCTTGTAGCCTCTACATCACTCATTTCCTTTCCCTGTTGGGCTATTGTAATTTTAAAGAGGGCTGATGTATCCTGGGTATTTTGTTCCTCAATATATACCTGTTAGAATATAGTGAATCTGTGACTTGTTTCATTAATAAGTTAATATACCAAGAAGGGGTCAAGTCCCTTTGTTTCTCTTCCTGACAAGGTCTTGAGCGATAGGGCTTGTATCTTTTTCAACGAAATAGGGCGAAGGCACGTAGTTCCATTCGCAACATATGGTGGATGCGCCGGATAACAAATTTCTCACATATGGTGGATGCGCCGGGCAATATAATTCGCATTATATGGTGGAGGCACAAGACAGCCCTATCGCGACAATATGGAAAATAAAATATGCACTAATTCAAGAATATTCTGAAAATTCATCAGAAACGAAAAAAAATTATGTTACTATTCCTGGCTCAGTATATCTTGATGATCAAACAGCTGATAGTGCCTTTTTACAATCTCTGCCAGTTTTTTCGAAAATACATATTCAGTTGGTTGAAGAGAAAATTTATCAATCACAACTCTGTCATCCGAAGAAATTGAAATGACAACTCATAGCAACCTAACAGTGGCTACAAATTAGAAAAAAAAATCCGAATAACCGAACTCAAAAAAAAAGTTGACTCAATATATTTCAATGAATCCATTGATAACATTGGAGTACCTCAAGGCAGCGTTCTGGGGTGACCTTTTGTTTATTTTTTATAAAAACAATATTAATCGAATTGCAGGGAACTGCTGTATTGACAAATCTGCCGATGATATATTGGTATATTGTATAAATCACAGTTTAGACCAAGCTTAATTGAAATTAACAATCCATTATGCAGTATTGAAGGATTTCTTCGGACGAATTCACTTGTAAATGTAGCTGAACCCAAATCATTGATGGTTAAAATATAAATTCAACCAAAATCAAATTTTTCAACTTCAAAACCTTAAAATAGAAACAATAAGATCAACACTGAAATGTGATAGATACACTCCAATTGAAATAATCTTGGATACACTACAATGGTTTTCAGTTAGTACTCTTTTGTTTTCCATGAGTATGATTGGCATTTAATAATTGAACAAAGTCCTACTTCTTTCGTATTTCAACAAATTTTCAATAAGAAATGATGAAATTCATAACATTGGCACAAGAATGGACTTTTATTCAAAGAACAAATTCCATGAGCATGAGATCGCAATTTTTTAAAGGGTTAAATGAAGGTAATGAACACTCTATGAATATAACATCATCAGTTTCTTCATAATCGTTAACGAAGTATATTAAAACTCTATAATTTTTGGACATTTGGATTTGGTTTTGAAGTGTTAAAAATATTTTTGTGAAAAAATCGTATTTTTACTTTTTTTCCATCTTATTAGGTATTACGATAAGTATTAAGGTGATATTATTATTCTTAAAGGTTTCTGAATCTCTTGTTTGACCAGGAATTAACTGTGATATTTTTATATATTCAATGTAATAAGTTTATATGTATTTATGTGATATAAGATTTGTATGTATTAATGTGATAAAATATTCGAGATGTTTGTATATAAGGCTGTTATTGATAAACTACTACTACTACAAACTAGACTCCAAAAACTTCGCAGGTTTCAATAGAATCCCAGTGCCATACATGAAAAAAATCCAAAACAATTGTTAACGAGTGCTCCCCTTTACACATTCATAACCTTATAATCTCTTCGGCATGGAATTTTCCTTCCAAATGGAAAACTCCTTATATCATTTTATTTGATAAAAACTGTGATAGACATAACATAGAAAACTATTGAAAAGAACATTTACAATGAAATTTTTCATAAATGTTAAGACAAAATAATTCAGAAACAACACGGATTTTCTCCTCTTAAATCAATCGAAACGAACCTCATGACTGTCACATATTTTTCATTGGAATCATGTTGAGGTCGATGTCGTTAACAATGACTTTAGCAGGACCTTTGATAAAATCAACAATATCAATAACTATGCTTGCTGAAGTTGGCGTTGGTATGGTTCTTACTGCACGACAGAACTCAAAGAATAGCAACAAATGAATATATCTCAAATCCCTTTTAATCATCGTCTGGGGTTCCCCAGAGAAGTCACCTTGGACCGTTATTCTTCATATTTACACAAATGAAATTATTACGTACTTCAAATATTGCCCATTCCTACTTTACGCAGACGTCTTGAAACCGTATCGTGCTGAAACCGTATCGTGCAGTGGATGACCTGAGTGACTGCAGAAATATACAAAAAGACTCAAACCGCCTAACATCTTTCTGTGATAGTAATTAATAGCCTTGAATCTTGACAAATGTGTCGCAATATGTTGTCGGATTAGACAAGTATTGATGTTGGTACGCTTTCAACACCCAGTATATTGACCTTAATTCAGGAAATGTTTCAAGTATTCAAGTTAAAAACCTGGAGAGATTCAAACTTGGTTCTATGAGAAATGTACAGTCTCCATTCTCATTGAATCCATAGCTGTTACCTATATTATTTTGAGGCCACTGCAAATTATCGATCTGTCAGATAAGATGAGACGATTTGGGTTCGGATAATCTAGCAATTAGGTTTCCATCTCGCTATCTACATGGAGTTTAATTACCGTAGTAATTTATCTGCACCAATTCAGCGCCTCGGGATAATCATCCGACATTCAGGTAATCGTGTTTCAGGAAAAAAATATCGTGATATTTTTCAATAAACTCAGGACAGTATCACTACTTCGACAATCCCTAAGACTAGGGAAATATATTTGGACTGACGAACTAAAAGACTCTATAGGAGATTCTTGGTGATATATCAATAGTGTCCAATGACTAATATAAACCTCAGAAAAAATATTTCAAGAAACATGTGACACTGGAAGGATTCACAAAATTATCTCCACAATGAAATATGTTATTTGCATCCCCAAAACTTGTATCAGGTGGAAGACGGAATTTGCCATATCAGAAACATGTACCCCTGTTAATGACCATTGTTGTCCAATAAAAGTTGTAGATTGAAATTTTTTCTGCTTCCATTGCTCTTATATATCATAACGGTTCTTGAAACTGTTTGTACTAGGGGCTGTCACAACATCTGGAGGTAGGGTGTTCCACTTCGAGAAGATTCTGTTTAGAAATAAGCTAGTGAGATCTCCAGATAAGTCATCGTATAGTATTTGGTGGGTCAAAATCGCATCGCCTCTGATACGTCTCACTCAAATAGGGTAGATTGAGTTGAGGTAGTCGTTGGTCGTAGAAGAGTTGATTGAATCCTCTTACCATCCTGGTGACGTTGCGTTGGACCCTCTCAAACGAATAAAGAGATAATCGATAAATGATCTATCACTTGTTTCGATATCGACAAAATGTAAAAAATAGAAATATACAAATTTAAATACAAATAAAAATTTGAGCACATACTAAATGCTATAAAATACATATACAAATAATGTCAATCCCAGTCTAAAAATACGGAAATTGAGACAATAAAACAATAAATTAAGACGTCAATATAGAGTATTACCATCAAAAGCAAGTATGAGGTGTTCATTGTTTCGATTCTACTAGATCGTTTATTATTTTTCTATCGTTGCTGAGGATGTGATTTTTCATTTTTTTTTATTGACTTTATTTTTTTCGGATCTTATGGTATCCAGGACATTACTGTATAATTTTTTTTAAATATATGAGTGCGATCTTTGGGATATAGATTTGTTTACACGTGGTACAATCGTAGTAGGTTTTCGGCGGGTATTTTATATTCATGAGTGGGACCTGCTATAACCAGAAATTTTACATTCGTTCAGAAATAAAATAGTTGTCTCATATCCATGATTTCGGATTGTTTGTATAGTAAAGCTAAGTTTTCATGTACACGAATTATTCCTTTTTCGTACGAAATATGTCAAAAGCCGTTCAAATATATTTCGTGGCGGCAAATTTTAACTGAAGGTACGAATAAATTCAAGAAGTTGAATTAAGGTCAACTTGTCCGAAATTTTAAAGGGAAACAATGATCAGTGCGTGGTTATGTATGTTTGTTTCCAGGCATATGGAAAATTGTAATGTTAAATATGGACAGCAATCTCCTGATTTATAATATAAGGATAAGAAACAGCCGTAATATTTCATATTTCACTGATTTTGAAAATTACATGGCAATTACCACAGCTTAATTAACGAGCTGAGGAATTTACTTGAGAAAATGGACGGTAAATTAGGGGGTTGACGTTGAATATTTCATTTATTCCGTGAAGGCATTTCGCACAAATGAAAACCGCTCACAATAATATTCGTACGATAAAGTGACATATCTTTCAAATTTCCTACGAAAAACCGAAAATTCGGATGCATGAAAACTTAGCTTAAGTCCGAAGAAAATCTTCGGTTTTTCATCATCACTTTCAAAAATCCTTTTTGCACTATTTCCAGTGGTTTGAGGTGTATTCGGAGAGCACTGCTCCATATCAGAATTCCATATCTTATGTGACTTTCTACTAAGGAGTTGTATAATATTTTCATTGTTTTCAGTGGCAGGTTTCTACTTAAATATTTGAATTTGTTTAGGATGAAGTGCAGTTTTTTTATGACGTAGCTTTTACCAGGTATGGGAACCAGGCTAAGACGGCACATTCCAGGTGGGGGCGAATATATGTTTTATAAAGTTTACTGAAGAGTCTTTTATCAGGATGGACGAAAAATATATTGAGTGGATAAGTACAACGGCTATCTTTTTTAATAATGGCTGTCACTTGGTTAGCAGCAGTCAGTTTTTTGTTGAAGATAACAACTAGGTCAATATGGTTGTCTACTTTCGGAATTGATTTGTTGCCCAAAAGATAACCGAATATTGGGTTGTTATAACCGATGTATAACACACAACACTGGTCGTCATTCACAGGTATTTCCCAAGTTTCACACCACCTTTGCACGGAAATGAGATCAGACAGAAGATCAGCATGACTAGTTGGCGGGTTTCCAAAGAACTTGCTGTTATCTGCGAAAAAAGCATGGTATGAGGGAAGTAGATCTGAGACATATGCCAAGAAAAGAGTAGGTCCCGAAACCGAACCTTGTGGAACTCTCGAGATGACTTGATGTAGATCAAAATGATTGGAAATGCTTCGGTCCTGTTGAGCAGTTACCTTTCGTATTCTATATATGGGAGTGACAGAGGCTAACCGCCATTGAGTGGAAAGGCGGGAGTGTAAAAAACAGTATTCGAAAATATATTTAGTAGATATGAAGGTCTGTTACTCATTTGTTCTCACTATGAATCTGACATGACTTTCGGTGTTCGTCGCAACACATCTCTCTTGCCTCAACGACCAGTTTCATAGAGATTGACCGTTGATGTACAACCTAATAACGTATAACACGGATGAAAACAATCACCGTGCACCACCCTATGCATCAATCATAAATCAAACCGAGTTGCCGCTGCTATTAATCATTTCCCATTAGGCCCACCCACATCAAGTAGATCAATTCGACGTCGACAGAATATCCTAACGAATGACTTGGAAACGTAAGGAGCAGCTTCAAAGGTAAGTAAACCTTTTAATAAAGCTGTACTTATGGAGAAACACATTTCGATGTTTCCAAGAACAAAGGATATTTGGCTTAACGGAGCGAGCGAAGGTAAATGGAGGGAATTAGAAACATCCTGACTAAATTATAAATTCACAGATAGAAGATTCTGGAGAATAAAACGTTTCTACCGATAGAAATCGGTTTCCATTATGCTGATTGTGGATCAGCGAGGAATAGCATGTGCTTAGAAGTCCAATTCATCTAATGAGAATTAGTTGAGTGCTTATTGTTGATTCAAAATAAACGTTTAACAATGATGAAGTCTAGGACGGCTATTATTATTACTCACCATGACGCCTGTATTACATGCAATGTCGAGGGGTACATCAAAACGTATATTATGATGAAATCAGGTTCAAAACTGAGAGTTTGAAATGTTTTCGGTGGTATAGGGTAACAGGGTGTTTTCCAACTGTATATGAATTTGGTATAATTAAACCCTAAAAAGTTGAAGGAAAGAATGAATGATCAATTATAGCCCATTAACATCTATAAAATATTGCAAAAGTGATAAAAAAATACTGAAAATAAGATTGGCGAATCTTGCAGAACAATATAAGTTGATTTCTGAGAAACAGTATGGGTTTATAAAGGAGAGATCGACTGAAAATGCTATACATGCTTTAACTTCGTATATAATTGAATCCTTAGATGAAAAAATTCATCATTGTGTATCTTTGTCGATCTCTCCAAAGCATTTGATACTATAATTCACAGCAAACTACTGAAGGAATTAGACAATCATCGAGCATATACTATTTATGGAAGTCACCTGAGTGACTTCCGTAAATAGTATGAGATGAGACATCCTATGAAAGTATCCATTGGCGTTCCATAAGGAACCGTTCTGGAACCAATCTTGTTTAACGTCTACATTGAAGAATGGTTTCGACTGAATACTAGAGGCAAAGTATTGAGTTTGATATATAACATGGAATCAACTGAAAATAACAGCTGAAATAGGCTTCAGAAAGGTTGAGAAATGGTTCTGTTATAATAAACTAATTATTGATTTTGAAAAGACGGAATACCTACCCTTCGCATCCTACACCAATGGAATACCCGATATGGGGAATCTCAATATTAGTTGATAATTATAAATTACCTGAAATCGACTCCATAAAATGATTAGGAATCACTATTGATAAACATCTCAGATGGGATCTACACATGAAAAATCTGATTTGAAAGTTAAGAGGTACACAATCTTAATTCAAATACTTGAAATACTACTTATTTTTGAAAACACTAGCATACGATAAAATAGGGTGGAGGGGAGTGAATGACTATTACCTGATAAATTCAAATGTTATTCAAAAATGTATCTTGAAAATAATATCACAAAAGGGTAAGAGGTACTCTAGTGACAAAGTTTAAACCATATATACCACAATATAAGAAATGAAAAAAAAATACACTTTCTGAATACACCACGTTGTGAAAAGGCTATTGGACAATGAAACCACGATTTTTTCAAATTCTTCCTAATGAAATAAAAAATATCACGAGTGAAGCAATATTCAAGAAGGAAATGAATAAGACAAAATATTCATAACTGACTACTGACATGGAATTTTCAACACATATATTATTAAGGAGTAAATATAAAGAAAAATATTGGCAAATGATCGGTGTATTGTGAGGTCATCCATATAAATTGAAGGAATGTGAAGAATACTTCAACTCCGAAAACCATTCAAACATAAATCATGCTTCAAACTCTACGGCAGATACTCGTATTGATAACACCCAACAGTCCAACCAACATTCAGTCCTATCGTTGAGAAATAGACCCAAAAAATAGCTAAATATAGAAAAAACGGATTTCACTGTGATGCACCAGAACATGCAATGTGGTAGAAATAAAGTTGACTGCATGAGAGCCTTTATGGAAGACAACGACCACAATCAGGCAAACATTGATGTACTGTGCATTTCAGAAAGTTGGATGAATGAAAGTGAAGTGAATAGTTTAAGCATCAGTGATTTTGAATTAGTTTCACATTTTTGTAGAAAAATAGGGATATATGGTGGCGTGATGATTTATTCTCGTAATGATCTTGATTTTGAAGAAGTTGATAACTTGGTGGTGGAGGGTATTGAAAAGGAATTTGAATATTGCTCAGCGGTAAGCAAGTTATTTAAATATATTGTCATTTGCACCTATAGATCACCAAATAGCAGTGTAGACATTTTCTTTAATTCTTTTTATAATCTTCTGTTCGATTTAACACAAAAGCTGAAGGGTTATAATATTATTGTTTGTGGAGACTTCAATATTCATTTAGAAAAAGAAAGTAGAGTGAAAGATGAATTCGTTATACTACTGAACTCATTCAACATGCATTTCACTATAGATTCTCCTACTAGAGTAACACATAACAGTGAATCAATTCTCGATAACATCATCACTGACATATCGCCTGATTGCCTATTATCAACTAAAAATGAGTATTTTGGATTTGGAGATCACAACGGTCAAATAGCTGAACACTTCTGAAAAATCAACTAATTGCAACGAAATGAGGAGAATAATCAACGATAAAAATATATCCAATTTTAAAACAATAATTTCGCAAGTTGACTGGACCCCGTGTTTTACAGAAATAAACACAAACAATGCTTTTCAGAAATTCTATCAGAGTTTTAATGAATGTTTTAACAAATCTTTTCCTCTCAATAAAATCAAAGTAAATGGAAATCCTCCAAAACCTGGATGGATCACCCCCGCAATAAAAAATTCTTGTAGGAATAAGCGCTGTCTCCTGTACATAAAAAAATTCACTAACAACCACATAATTTTGAAGTATATATCTGAATACTGCAGGATCCTCAAAAAAGTAATAAAAAAATCTAGAGAATTGTATTTTGTCGGTCTCCTTGATATATCTGAAAACAAAATAAAAACGACATGGAACATTATAAATAATAACCTAAAACCAAATAATTCTAGGACGAAACCTGCAATCACATCACTGAACATTAATGATTCAATAATTGACCAACCTCATGAAGTAGCCAATGAATTTTTAACATATTTCAATTCCACGCATAATGCAACATATTATCTCAAAAACATTAATGTTAATCACAGTGGATCGGTATTTTTCAGACCTGTTACTGAATCAGACGTTGAAATGGTTGTAAAACGATTGAAAATCAAGAAGTCTTCTGGTTTTGACGATGTTCCCATAAAAGTGGTCAAATATTGTATAGACATTTTAAAATCAGTCTTCACACATCTGATAAACTTGTCTCTGGAAAGTGGTATTTTTCCAGATTGTCTGAAGATAGCAATCATCAAACCGTTGTTCAAGAATTATAGACCAATCTCTTTTTATCGGTGTTTTCTAAAATTCTTGAATTTATTATTAAAGATCAACTTATGACATATTTACAACTCAATAAAATAATTGAAGAAAAACAATATGGTTTCAGAGCGGAAAATAGCACTGGCGACGCTGCCTTCGATTTAGTAAATAAAATCAATATCATCATAGAAAAGAAAGCCATCCCATTTACTATATTTTGCGATTTATCAAAAGCTTTCGATTGTGTTGATCATGACATTCTTCTAGAAAAATTAGAGCACTATGGGCTACGTGGTACGTCATATCGGTGGATGAAATCTTATCTAGAAAATCGTGAAGTTTTTGTAGAAATACCAACACTGAACAATTCATTGATTTCCAAAGAACGGTCAATCATCGGAACCTTAAAGTGCGGTGTTCCCCAAGGATCAATATTTCTGTACCAATTTCTGTATATAAATGATCTAGTACAGAGCTTTCCATCAATATAATTTTTTTTGTTCGCTGATGACACTAGTCTACTCAATTTCAATGACAATATCAATGATCTAGTCAAAACGTCCGAAACCATAATGAATAATATTTTTGATTGGTTTTCAGCAAATAAACTGATAGTAAACCTTAAAAAAACATTTAGCATGTTAATTCACCCCAACAATAATATTGAACAAATTGAGATTAATACAAGAGATGGAGTCTTGAAACAAGTCACGAACACAAAATTTTCAGGATACTGGCTTGATGAAAGGTTGGATTGGAAGATACATGTATCAGTGACGAATAAAAAGTTATCTAGCGCAATCTATGCAATTGATATCATCAGAACTAATGTTGGCTTCTATATGGCGAAATTAGTCTATTATGCTTATTTTCAAAGTACGCTTTGCTATGGTATTGAATTTTGGGGAAATTCGGTTGATAGTCAATCAATTTTTACTTTACAAAAAAAGGCTATACGAGCACTTCTAGGATTATCGAGATTTGAATCATGTAGGCAGCATTTTTCAACCGAAAAAATATTTACAATGACTAATCTTTATATATACCGGGTGGCTACGGAAGTATTGCCTACGGAATATCTCAGTTATTGTATGAAGTAGGTTTGTGAAATTTAAAGCGTCGATATAATGACATAAGAGCTAGAATTTGAGCATATTGACATGTCGAAGTTAACTTCCGGTCTGACCGGAAGTAACATCAACTTTCTTATTTTAAATGAAAACCCTATTTTTTTTTCTTTTCGCTTTATTCAGCATTCAATTCCCTTTCTAATGCATATCACAAGTTGGTATCTAACCAGAAACTAGATGAGAAAAAAATCATTATTGAAATTCACCGAGTAGGCCGTGGAAGTAAAATGGAAGCCAAAAATTGAAAAGTTGTCTATGGAAACCATACGTCACTTGATAACAGTTGCTACCCCTGTGATATTTTATTTTCATTCGTCGGCGTTATAAAAAGCCGCCAAAAAAAATATTGGAAAAATTGGGAAAAAACAATACTCTGTAGGTCCATAACTTAAATAGGAACATACAACTTTTTCTTGCCTGTACTATTCAGCATAACCATTCCTTTCTAATGATATAATAGAAAGTAATTTTTTGAAATGAAATACCAAAAAATCCAATTATTATTCTTCAAATAACAAATCAATTTTTCCCAATTTTTCCAATACTTTTTTTGGCGGCTTTTTATAACGCCGACGAATGAAAATAAAATATCACAGTAGTAGCAACTGTTATCAAGTGACGTATGCTTCCACGGCCTACTCGGTGAATTTCAATAATAATTTTTTTCTGATCTAGTTTCTGGTTAGATAACAACTTGTGGTATGTCATTAGAAAGGGAATTGAATGCTGAATAAAGCGAAAAGAAAAAAAATAGGGTTTCCATTTAAAATAAGAAAGTTGATGTTACTTCCGGTCAGACCGGATGTTAACTTCGACATGTCAATATGCTCAAATTCTAGCTCTTATGTCATTATATCGACGCTCTAAATTTCACAAACCTACTTCATACAATAACTGAGATATTCCGGAGGCAATACTTCCGTAGCCACCCGGTATAGAGTGGCTATAGCAGCATTCAAACGAAAACAAAGCTACACGAAATTATCAGATGTCCACAGCTATGACACTCGAAACAAGCAGCAATTTCTCATGCCAGCACTCAGCTACAATATCAATCGAAAAGGACCGCTATATATGGGAATTAAAACTCTAAATAAATTACCGAACTCACTAGTTGAAACGACTTCGGTCACCAAGTTCAAAAGACAATTGAAGAAATTTCTCAACAATACTACAACTTAACTGAGTTTTTCGATGATCATTTTTAATGCGTCTCACCTCCAAGCATCACTTCCACTATTTCATGAATAGAGCCAATAATTTTTTATATTTTGTTCTCTCTACTCTTTCTGGATGCTCTTCCGAGCAAAATGCATTGTAACTTATTATTATTACTATTGTAACATATATATACTTGTAATGCAGTTCCTGAGAAATAAATGTCTGTCTGTCTGAATTTTGAAATAGTGAAAGCTGGTCTGCAGGGTTGAGACTTTACGGTAAAATTCATTTTTTATAAAAGAATTCACATCGGAAACGTCTTTGATGGTCCCCATTTGAATTATATGGCGGAGGCGCCGCCTTAAAATCTTGAAATATGAAATAACTACATGAAATATCAGGTAAAGTGACCTAGATGTTGGGTGTATTCACAGCATTTTCAATTTGATACATCTTTTACTGTATAACACAAAAATTTAATAAAAAGCTAATAATTTTGGCTGGTAAATTACTCAAAATTTCAATATTAAGAGACTTTTGTCAATTTGAGAAAACCAGTTGAGTTTGCCATTGATTACGATGAAATTACAACGTAATTTTAAGCTACGTCCAGTCGAGTGTGATGATATTATTATGGTTTGTGTTCAGATATATGTCTATACAAGACCAGAAAAACTCAAAAACTTGCGATCTAAGGGTGGCACTCGATTTCTCGAAGATAATAATTGCCAAATATCCAAGACTTCCTGAATGGGAATATTCGAATCGGGGAGAACATCTTCAATACAATTTGAAGAAGTGTCTTCTCGACAAGAAGTCGAAGATGCTATCCATCAACAGAAGAACACTTCCAAATATGGAAGATAATAAATTCTAGAATATTTCCGCAATTTCTAGAAAGTGCTGAAAATTTCAAGAAAACCGTGGAGTGAACCAAAAATGTCTAGAATATGCAAGAGAAAAGTCTAGAATGACCATCTATCTTCACCAGAGCAACTACATATTGCAGCTAGTTTTTCCTTTCTCTTAGATGAAGGTGGAGCAATTTTCTTCTTCTCTCGCCTCTTGGTTTTTGGGTTCGTGTTTTTTTTTTCTCACATTGGTCATTTCAATTGGGTGAGACTATGGTGGGGGGCAGGTTTCATTTGTGTTCATGCTGTCTGCTACCTTTTTGGTTAGTGTGTTAGCTAGTTAGTAAGTGCCCTCCCCCATTATTCAGGTCCTTTATACAGGCCAATTGGTTTATAACCTTATTCATATTTGCAGCGTCTCCGTTTTTTTTGTGAGAGAAGGCCTTGGGAATCTTCTCGTTATTGATGTTTAGTGGCCTCGGATGAGTATTGTTTGTAAATTGATGGAATTTTCAGTCCTTCCATTGTATTCCTTGCGTAGAGACTCAGAAAGTTCATCATGTTAGAAATCAGTGGTCTCTGCTATATTTTGTCTATTCGTACGACTTTAGATTATCGTCGATTTTTCGGTCGAACGTTTATCTGTCACTGATCTACTTGAAAATCTCAACATATACCCATTTCGCCGTGCGGAATCGATTGACGTTCGCAGAATTGCTCTATCTCAATCCGTTCGCGAGTTGAAACGGTCATCGGTTGTAAGGAGGTGACCTGCGGCCGCGAAATTTTTTTTCCCATATCATCTTCGTAAATTTCAATGTTTTTTGTATACGTTCAGCAAATTTCAAAGCGATCGCTGGTCGACCATTGTTTCTGTAGTCATTTCAACGAACGTCTGCATATTCAAACAAGTCGAACTTGAAATTGAATTTTTTGCGATTCTTAAAAAATGTGTCGTATGAAATCGATATCGCAGAATACGAGAATAATAATGAAAAAATTCCAAAACCGTCGAAAGTATTTTTTTAAGGTTGTATGGGATAGGATATCGGATTGGCTGTTCGGAGGTGACCTGCGCCCTCCAGAATTTTTTTAAATTTTCTATCATATCATATTCATAAAACTCTATGATTTTTGTATAGTTTCACCAACTTTCAAAGCGATCACTGGTCGAGCATAGTTTCTGTAGTCGTTTCAACGAACGTCTGCATATTCAAACGGGTCGAATTTGAAATTTGATTTTTTGCAATTATTCAAGAGTGTGTCGTATGGAATCAATATCGTAGAATACGAGAATAATGAAAAAATTCCAGAACCATCAGAAGTATTTTTTTTAAAGGTTATATAGGTTGGGATACCGGATTGGCCGTTCGAAGGTGACCTGCGCCCGCCAGAAATTTTTCAATTTTTTTTTCCATAACATATTCGTAAAACTCAATATTTTTTAGGGTAAAATTGGTTAGGATACCGGATTGGCCATTCGGAGGTGACCTGCCTCCGCCAAAAAAATTTAAAATTTTCTTCCATTCATATTCATTAAATTTAATGTTTTTTGTATAGTCTCACCAAATTTCAAAGCGATCGCTGGTAGAGCATAGTTTCTGTAGTCGTTTCAACGAACGTCTGCATATTCAAACGGGTCGAATTTGAAATTTGATTTTTTGCAATTCTTCAAGAATGTGTAGTCTGACATCGATATCGTAAAATACGGGAAAACTAATGAAAAAATTCTAGAACCATCGAAAGTATTTTTTTTAGGGTAAAATTGGTTAGGATACCGGATTGGCCATTCGGAGGTGACCTGCCTCCGCCAAAAAAATTTAAAATTTTCTTCCATTCATATTCGTTAAATTTAAGTTTTTTGTATAGTCTCACCAAATTTCAAAGCGATCGCTGGTAGAGCATAGTTTCTGTAGGCGTTTCAACGAACGTCTGCATATTCAAACGGGTCGAATTTGAAATTTGATTTTTTGCAATTCTTCAAGAGTGTGTCGTATGGAATCAATATCGTAGAATACGAGAATAATGAAAAAATTCCAGAACCATCAGAAGTATTTTTTTTAAAGGTTATATAGGTTGGGATACCGGATTGGCCGTTCGAAGGTGACCTGCGCCCACCAGAAATTTTTCAATTTTTTTTTCCATAACATATTCGTAAAACTCAATATTTTTTAAATAGTTAAATTGAATTTAAAAATGATCGCTGGTAGAACATAGTTTCTGTAGGCGTTTCAACGAACGTCTGCATTTTCAAACGAGTCGAATATTAAACTTGATTTTTTGAAAATTTTTAAAAATGTTCCGTATGAAGTCGATGGCTTAGAATACGAAAAAAATAATTAAAAAATTCCAGAACCGTTGAAACTATTTTTTTTGAGGTTATATGGGTTAGGATACCGGATTGGCCGTTCGGAGATGACCTGCGCCCGCCAGAAATTTTTATTATATTTTTCCATATCATATTCGTAAAACTCAATGTATTTTGTGAAGTTTCACTGAATTTCAAAGCGATCACTGGTCGAACATATTTTCTGTAGGCGTTTCAACGAACGTCTGCATTTTCAAACGGG
The DNA here is from genome assembly GCA_958502065.1 of Chrysolina americana. NCBI lineage: Eukaryota > Metazoa > Arthropoda > Insecta > Coleoptera > Chrysomelidae > Chrysolina > Chrysolina americana. The sequence continues at coordinate 101,940,807 of OY293411.1, forward strand.
TCGAATTTCAAACTTGACTTTTTGCAATTTTTCAAAAGTGTTCCGTGTAGATTCGATATCGCAAAATACGGAAAAAATTCCAGAGCCGTCGAAACTATTTTTTTTTCTAGGTTATATGGGTTGGGATACCGGATTGGCCGTTCGGAGGTGACCTGCGCCCGCCAGAAATTTTTCAAATTTTTTTCCATATTAATATTCGTGAAATTCAATATTTTTTGTTTAGTCTTACCAAATTTCAAAGCGATTGCTGATCGAACGTAGTTTCTGTAGGCGTTTCAACGAACGTCTGCATTTTCAAACGGGTCGAATATTAAACTTGATTTTTTGAAGATTTTTAAGAATGTGTCGTATGGAATCGATATCGTAGAATACGGAAAAAATAATGAAAAAATTCCAGAATCGTTGGAAATATATATTTTTTGAGGTTATATGGGTAAGGATACTGGATTGGCCGTGCGGAGGTGACTTGCGCCCGCCAGAAATTTTTAAATTTTTTTTCCATATCATATTCGTAAAATTCAATGTGCTTTGTATAGTTTCACCAAATTTCAAAGCAATCGCTGGTCGAACATAGTTTCAGTTTGTGTTTCGGAGAACGTTTGCATCGTCAGAGGCATCGAAATTAAAATTTCATTTTTGACAATTTTTCAAAAAATGTGTCGTGTTAAATTAATGGCGTAAAATACGGGAAAAATAATGAAAAAAATCTACAATTTTTGGAAGTATTGTTTTTGGTCGATTGTATGGGTTAGGATCCCGGATTGGCCGTTCGGAGCTGACCTGCGCCCGCCAGAAATTTTTCAAATTTTTTTCTATATTGTATTCGTAAAATTCAATGTGTGTTGTATGGTTTCACCAAATTTCAAAGCGATCGCTCGTCGAAAATAGTGTCTGTAGGCGTTCCAACTAACATCTGCATTTTCAAACGGGTCGAATTTGAAATTTGTATTTTTTTTCCATTTTTCGAAAATGTATCATGTGCAATCGATGGCGTAGAATACGGGAAAAGTAATGAAAGAATTCCAGAACCATTGGGAGTATTTTTTGTGGAGGTTATATGGATTAGGAGGATACCGGATCCTAGTGTACCTTGTAATTTTTTCGCATTTTTCGACCACAAGCAGACACTTTCGTTAATTACATGTCCATATGCGAAGACAGCTGAGAAAATTTCCTACAAAATGACCATATCGTCGGTGTGACTAGCAAGTCGCGCGTAGGTATTATGTGCGTTTTTTTTTTTGTTAGTATACCAGATTCCGAGGATTTTGACACATTTATCCCATTTTGACGGCATATCGTGTATCACAACCTATTCGAATCATACATTTTCGTCATCAGCGTAAAATTGCGAGTATAGCGCTGGTTAGTTCGAGTGTAACGTACGACTTTGGATTTACGTCGATTTTTCAAGGTTCGAATTTTCGGTCGAAAATTTATTTGTCGCCGATCGACTTGATAATCTCACCATATACCAATTCTGTCGTGAAATTTGCAGTGCCTCTTGGTTTCTCTTGTTTGAAACCTCACAGTTCCCGTCATTCACAATATTATATGGTCTGCACTGAGATATATTTAAGAACGTAGCTCCCTTCTCATCAGCTTTGGAAGACCTATTCCTTCGAATATCATACTTCATTCTTATAAATTATTATTTTTACTTAGTATTTAGCTTGTCATGGATGAAATTTACTATGGTGCAATCCATTAGTGAATTGGTGAACTAACTCGTAAACAGCGAAAATTTTTGTGATTTATGCGGCCACTTTGGGAATCACCCCGTAATTCATTGGAATAAGCAACAGAGTTTGCGGTTTCATGAAAGCACAAGAAATTGTTTCAAATGAATTTCAAAATTATTTTGTTATTTATGTAACCATGCTTGTTCAAATGCGGATAGATAATAATTTAATGGCCGCTCAACCCCAAGTGTGGAGGAATTTTATTAGAAATTATTTGGCTGTAACACGAAGAGGTAATTTTTCGTATAATGTCCTGAGGTTAACTCTCATAGCATCGCTTAATAGCTCTGTTTCGTGCAAAGAAAATTTATCGTTGGGACCGTGCGCAGCCCAGGCCAGTTGTTTGCAATTTTCACGTGCTCTCCTGGAAGAAACACGGAACGTAACGGCCGTAAAATGAGCAACAGTGTCCTTCGGGAGCCGGTAATTTGTAATAAACTGCCGCTCGGCATTATCCACATTAAAGACCAATCTCACTCTAGAGGCATTCGCAGCACATCGATTTTTCTCTCGAGCCAAGAGCGGCTGGCATCATTCAAACAGTCAACTTCATGCTAGAGGGAATGTCTCACAACTTGCTTCGTTTTAATTAGTTGCACATTTTAATCAGGTTCTTTCTGGAGAGGTCGACGATGTAGTCATTAGACCAGGTATTACGTGACTTGGCATACCAAAGTGGAGTAAAAATTCAAGAAATTCCACAATTTGCATAATGTTGTTAATAATAGAACATGAATAATCCATCATACTGCCGGATAAGTTTCATGACGTTCTTGATATACAGGGGGAACCAACACCACTTCGAATACTAGATGGGGTACTGTTCTGTCATGTACGAAGGCATCTGTAAAATTTGAGAGCTACCCGTGATGATTTGAACACTTTTTTATGCGACAACCTCTATAAAAATGCTACTGAATTATGGAAATGTTCAAACACAGCTCATGCTTCCGCACCTATCTCCGCATATTATCAAGTGAACTAGTTAACTTGACGATGGTTTAATAAACCGAAACCGGACGTGAAAATGAAGAATCGTAGTGGAAATTAGAATAAAATTATTATTATTTTCTCTATCATCCATTCAATGCAGCTAACCAAATTTATAAAAAAGACTGGTGAGCCATTTCACCAGTGATAAATGTGGCGAAAATATTCCTAAACATTTCTCTGGTATACCTATGAATATAACTTTTACCGTTTCATTGAAAATAAAGCTTCCTTCAAGATAAATATTTATTACAAATTATTAACATGAAAATATCACAGTAACACATAATACATTAGTAGTTACAAAATCTAATACGTTTGTAGCTTTATAATACACTAGATACCAATTTTATTTTGAAATCTATTTAAGAAAATTGACATGAATGTTTTGACAGTTCTTAAAATTATTGATAGATACACTTGCACCATTCTTGTCCAAAATGATAGGCATGTTCGCGGAATCTTGGCCAGCAACATTCTCATTTTCGCGCAATGGAAATCTTACTCAAATTATCTTCTAAATATCATCTTGCAACATTGCTTGATTTCCAACCACCAAGTTCTTGTAAATCTGATATGTCTCCACCCACATTAACAAAAAAAGTTGATGAAGATCTTCTACTACAATGACCAAATACATTTACGCTCCCTGGATCGATCTGTACAACATTACACAGCAGCAGAGGATAAGGATGAAGCGGGAGGTGAATGAGTTGTCACAGGAGATGAGGGTGCAACGGAACGTGGGGGCACATCTGACCACGGACTTTTCATACGTGATTTTCCAATAAAAGAGCGACTTGTAATCTCCAACATCGAAATTATCAAAGGTAATAAATACCACGAGTGCTTCAAATTTTATCGATAATTTTTTCTTTTCCACGAAAACTTTTGGCAAAAATATGAACACAAACCGATTGATTAATTCACAAGTCCATTAGGACGAGTGATTCTATCTATAATTGGTTTGTTTGAATGTTTTTGATCTTGTATCTGATAAAATTTGAAGAACGAGTTGTGTTTGGAAAGATTATTTTTTCAACAATTTTCATATTTGCTGCCCAGTTTGCAATCTCTTGAATAGTCGTATCGTTTTGTAACTGATAGTTTCTGATTCTGAAAAATGCTTCAAAGTTGATTCCATATTCATTTTTTGGAGTTTATTGTGTTTTGTGGAGTGGAATTTTGTATTAAACGTTCAATATTCTCTTGGGTGATGGCACTGAATCGGTTTGTGTTCATTTTTCAATAAACTTCGAAGCACTTTAAGCTGTCAATAATGACAAGGGGTTTATATTTTTTTTTCGAGTGGTATTTAGTGAGATAATTTTACGAATCAAATAAATGAATTATTAAACAAAAGTGAATAGAACATAATTTATTAAATTCAAAAAGAATTCATTGAACAAACAGTACACTTAACAGGAGATATTATTTAAATATACAATTAGTGAAAGAACAGTTTTGTTATAGAATCCTACCCGAAGAAGACTGCTGAATTTGATTATTTTCCTCTCTTAGATTTGTCATCAAAGTGGAATGATGCTGTGAGTCTAACTGAAGGTATGGCTTCAGAGAATTGGCATTCGAATGTCCGGTCAGCTTGATAATTTGTTGTTTATTTTTCAGATCTAGACCAATTTTTTCTGCAGAAATTCTGGTCCACTTTGAAATTTCCTTCACACCAATGGGCACATTTTTGTACCATCCTTTGGCATTTCCATTTTTCCAAAACGGATTTGGTGTTAGAAACAACCTATTTGAAGAAATATGTGTGTTTCGTTTTTCTATGGGCACTTTCAACAATCTTACTGGACACACGTTCGGATTTTCTTTATTTGTAGTCAACCACTTACTTTCACTGCACCTTTCATCTCCACCTTGAGCTGTTTTAGAAAAGACCGTGTTGTACTCCACTCTGCCTGTCAATGTTCCATTATTGTATTTTTCGGCTTTGAAATAATAAATTTTACACTGCGCACTTTCACTACCTCTCCAGGCTAATTCAAAAGCGGCGATATGAAAAAGTTTTTTTGAAGTCCCATTGGAGTATTTTCATCCCACTGCTCTGCCATTTCTATAACTTCTTCTTTACTTATTGCTATAGAACCTTGTCTTCTTTTATCTAAATTGCTCTGCAGTTGCTTGCGTTTAGCATTTTTAGCGTTTCTAGCGGCTTGAAATGTCACATCTTTGAATGGGTCAAACACAATCTTATAATCCATATAATATATTTCTTGCACAATTTTGGCTACAGTATTCCACATTGTTTTTACTACGTACTCCTTGTGGTCATTTCCGTCTGACTATCTGCCAATATGCTTGAGATTTCCGGCTGCGACGTTGACGGTAATAGTTCATACCCCTTCTCTCGACAAAATAATTCAAACTGCCTCCAAATTGATGATTCGGTTTTTTTGGAGTGGCTTTGTCTATTGCAGAATTTATTATTTGAGTAGTTGCACTACCAAATCTACCGTTAACGCTCATTTGAAATTAAAAACAACACTTTGTGAAAAAAAGTATGATATGAATTTGTTGTCATTTGGCTTTGTTGATAGCAACGCGTCCTTGGGTACAGCGTCGGATTCAATAGTCATACGACAATTATTTGTTGTTGCCGTGGTGAATGTAAATAACAGTTTATCCACTTGCAAACAGTTACGTTCCTATTTATCCGATATCAAACTGCCAAAACTGACGTTTCTAATGGACGATTTTATACATGAGTTGAATTATCAGTATAATACCGAATGATTGGCCAAAATAATGCATTGCTATTAGTTGAAACTATCAAAATGTCAGATTTTGATATGTGAAAAACATAATCTGCCTAATCTTGGCTGCTCCTTCGTTGGTCAATGCTTTGTTGTATCTATCTATCCAATCTATCCTTCTATAATAATTTTTATTTTATTTGAGTGTAATTTCGTCTGTCGTAACAAAAGAAAATTAACTGCTCCGACTTAAAAATTTGGTGGAGGAGCCGATCTCATTAGTAGTTAATATTTGGAGCCCAAATCAGATTATTTGGCCAATTTTTAATTGAATAGAATAGGCGGTAGACGCTCACACAAGCTAGCAATAATAATAACTAAATGAAATGAAGCAGGAATAAAAGGAGAGGCTTCACCAGAGGACGTAGTAAAACGAAACCACCGATTATTTTGAGAAACCATAATTATTTCCATGTAGTTGATGTTTTGAACGGTTCTTATTGATAAGTTCAAACTTCATAATTCTGCAGTAAAACTGCACTAACTAATTGTTCTAATTTATTTAAAACACTATTTACAACAATTATTCACTAAACATTTACTTCACTAACTATTTCAATTTATTTCTACTGTGGCTATCTATCAGCGAACTCTGGAACTGTAACTAACTCTGAATTCTGACTGTCCCGCCAACTGCTATACAGCGGCTATATATAGTAGCATTTACAGTTTTCAATCTTTCCAGTCTGTTCGGCGACTTCTTAGAGGTTCCTAGAATGTTCGGTTAGGGCGTTCGCGTCTCTTCCACGGATGAGTCATGTGTTTGTCAGAAGAGAACTTGTTTACATTTCGAATGTGGAGTGTAATTGGATGTTCAGGGCCGGTCTCGAGGCCGGTCTCAAAATTGTTACAGTTCATTCTTGATTGGGTTAGAAAAAAACTGAAAAGTGCCCTAAAATTAATTATTATATTTTCTGACTTCTCATCTGAGAATTCTAATTTCAATTATACTAATATCGTTTCAACCTTGTCTATGAGTTACCCTTTACATAAAACAAAGTAACAGCGATGGTACTGTAGTACGGACTCAATCTTGCTTTTTGTGTATTATTACTGTCGTTTTTTCCAAATATGAGAATAATCGATATTTTGAAAAATTTTGACAGGGTTCTTGGTATTATTTTACAATGAATTGATATAAATAAATTTCAAGGAGAGGGGGTAAGTGGGACTTTCCAGAAAATTTTTAGATAATAAGAATTTTATACCTGAAGTGTCGAAACTTCAAAAAGAAATATTAACTTTGACTAAACTGGATTGAAATTTATTTATCCTAAACACCTCCACTTTGAGTTGGACTGCGACAACTTTAGAAAAAATAACAATTGAAAACTCTATGTTTAAGGAGAATTCGAGACCATATTCAAGTAGATTTTGTAGACCAATTCAAATAAATTTCCAAAAAGAAAGTTCTTCAGTAGCCATACGGAAGAGAACGCAGTAAATAGCGAAATCAAAGAACTTAATCTAACCAAAATCAGCTTAATTACTCATACTTTTTTCATCCGCCAAGATACGAAAATAACTGTGACTGATGGAAAAATCTGTAGTGTTAATTACCTACATCGAATTCGCTTGAATTATGGACTATCATGTTCTTAGGCCAACTTGTATTGTGAGATGTTCTAGACGTTTCGTCAACACGAATAGTTGGTATTTTGAAGAGAGATGTTGACAGGTTCTTCCATCACTGTCAAATATGAGTCAGATATCAATGTATACAAAGTGGAACCAGAATGAGGTTGTGGCACAAGTAAAGATGGAAACACTGCCCGAGATTTAAGTGATTCATGTGTGATGTCTAACATTCTGGGGCAAGATTATGATTGAAATTATAGTTATACTGTTGAAATTTGTTCAAGATTTAATGTAGATGGCAGTTCGTTATGAAACCTCTGGCTTTCATCCACATATGTATGGTACCTGCTACATGACGTATAGTGTATATGAAGTACAGACATATGGTGCCACTGTTCTTTTAAAAAGGATGCTGTCGGAGGAAGCTCAAGAAAGAAGGTATGGATATTAAAAAAAAAACCTTACAAACCACCACAAATCCTGATATTCTGGGGAGATTCTTTATATTATTCCTCCATCTCATTTCATGTCTGAGGAGCTTGCATTAACGACAAAGGCGTATCTTTTTTAAGAAGTGCCAGCTCTCGAACTGTACTTTTAGGAACACTCATCTCAGTATTTATAACGTATTGTTTCATAAAATACGTTTTGTACAAATTCGACAAAATGCGAAATATTGACTGGGCTATAAAACAATCATATAAATTCAAACCCACCACTTCTCTTTGAGATGACGAGTATCGTCGTTGTTCTCGCCGCAGGCCTTGCAGAAGTATGAAGTGGCAATTCCAGAAACTGATGAAATTGGAAGCCAACCATTAACCCGGTTATTTTTCAAGTACAGAGCAAATGAATAAACTCCTTGGATAAAAATTCATTCGTATCGAAATGTTGTTGGAGTAATGTCTTCCGCTTTAAGGAAACGATTTCTCTCAACATACATTTTGGGAAAAAAACTAGGAGCTCACGATAATAGAGGGTGTCTGTGAAGGGAGATAATGTCACCACTACTGCGGTACCTCTTGATGGTATAGCTTATCAAGAGACTTTTCGGAAACCATTCAAGACCTTCATCACGAACTTCGGAGTATGTATACAAAAAGAATAAAGAAATCACATTAGTTTGGAACAAAATTGAAGCAAATAAATACAACTGAAAACCTATAAAAATATCAATGAAAGACGATAAACAATCTATGAAGATCGAATGTATGAATTTTATTAGAGATAACTGTATAACTAACTGCATATAGTTACTGCGACAGACGGTGATAACGACTTCAATTCGTATTTTGTTAAAAGTATTGACGATATTTCCAGTTCTATCATAACAAAAACAGACTGATATCCTACTAATTACATATAGAATAATAGAAACAAGATTTGTTGAATTCAAAAACACAACTTCTAGGTAAGCTGTGATCCATAATATCCTCTCTCAAAAATAAGGGTAGTGAGGAAGAAGTGATGAGGGTCATATAATATATATATAAATATTTTTTCACAATAGGATTTGCTCTACTTAATCAAAAATTGAGATAAAATGAAGTTAGTGGAAATGCCCTCAATTGGTTTGAAGAATACCTCACTAACGGATCACAAACAAGTGAAGTGAGAAAATCGCTCTCAAATGGAGTTTTGTATAACATAGGCGCACCTCAAGGCAGCGTGCCAAGACCTCTACTTACTTCTATATCTAAATGTTATAAATCACAAACAGGGCAAACGACACTCTGGTTGCTAGTTATGGATGTGACCTGTTAAGGCTTATTTATACCCTCGCGAATTTCGCAATTTTTCTGCGAATAAAATGGCTTCCAGTCATGCCAGACCAATTGTTGATGCAGAACCATGTCGGCAGCCATTTCACTCGCAGAAATATTGCGAAATTCGCGAGGGTATGAACTAGACTCTAAACATCAGTGGGTCCCATAAACCCAAGTTCTGATGAAGTTTAAAGCACATCTGAAGTTGAATAAACTGAAACTGGGTATCAAAATTAAAATATTTAGAATTGATGCTAGATGAATCGTTAAGTCGCCACAATCATTGTGGAATGAACTACTTTTCATTCGAAGTTTCATGTTTTCAAAAATTACAATACCCATGAAAAACTCGACAGAATGTCAGAATGTCGCGTAACTCTTAAATTGACATAATTCATACTTGGGTAAATTTTAAGACATGTATTTTCTTCTCAAATAAGATATATTTCCTTTTATCTTCTTCCAATATGTTCATCAGTGATGTCAGATTTTTATCATTTGTACCAATGTGAACGCGTTCCTAATTGTATTTTGACTTACTCTCATATTCATGATATACTAGTTGTGGATGAAATGTTATATTGCATTTCAATTTAAATTCAATATTTTTTGGTTTGTATACAAAAATACATAAGATACGTTAAAAGTTCCCTCTACTCCTTTTATATTGTAATGATTCGTGATTGATGATGAAATAAAATTGGTCTTTTTCTCAATTTATTTTATTCAATTACAGAATTTTGCCGGTCTAACTTGCGGCTTCTGTTGCAGTCGGGTATTTTGGCGAGTAGTGGAAATTCTGTACTGTCATTTTTAGAACTGGTCTGAGAAAGTAAATTTTTGTGATGAACAGTGTGTTTTTCCAGAAAGTTGGCGACAAATAAATTTTGAATTGAATTTCCATATAATGAGAAATATGCCCTTCAAATCGTTGGAAAGTAAAGAGAAAGATAACGAAGAGAACCTGGGAAAATAAACTAAATATAACTACGTAACTAATTCAGGAAAAGTAACTTATGCAGATACTCTATTAAACTCACAAACTCACCGTTTCAAGCTTGCATGCTGTCGACTGGGAGAGCATGTAGCGTGCATAAATCAAACTTTGGCTATAAACTTTCATGGAAGTAATTACTATGGATGAAACTGAAGAGTTATAAAGATCAGCACGATTCCATCATTATCCTCAGCTTTAGCGACTCGGAATGACAGTAGTATATCACCTACTTCGTGTGTCATGATAGAATTTTACGATTCATTTCCTAGGCAAATGAATTTCATCAAGTTTCTGGTAACCAGTCAGATCCGTTTCTTGTATTCTGTTATTATAGTGCTGGCGCTAGCTTGGATTGCGCATCGATCACCCATTATGAAACGAAAATACACCACCAAATATCAGTAAGTCGCGCCTGAGCACCACGGCAAATAATAATAATAGCCGTTCTCTACCCGCACAGGCTATACCTTTGGGTACATTCTGTGAGTGTGTATGAGAGAGTATTATTATTTTTATATCATAATAAAACGGGGTGAGTATTGCCAAATGAATAAGAGATATAAGTGAATGCTACAAAAATCCTGTAAACTAGCAGATTTTCTCGCTACTCGAGAAATTATATACCTTTCAACTTTGAAAACTGTAACATTCGATTTTGAAGATCCATAAGTAACATTAATATAAGTATGCGGTTCAAGTTTCGATATCAACTGACTATGATAGACGGATGATGATGATGATTTTTTTGTTTAAAATTATGTGGTCCGATGATTTCTCTTCGCCAGAAAAGTGAATTTTTATAATGTACAATACTGGGCTGAAGAAAACCCGCACTGGGTCTGAGAAATCCATTTTCAGGAGGCTTTGGGTGTGAGTGATTGGTGTTGAAGTTTCAAGAATCACTTGATCGGACCGTATTTTTATCAAGGTACTATAAATGGTGACAGTTACCCTAATTTTCTTCAATTCTTGCGATTCCTACGAAAAATGTAGAAATCAAGTAATTCGAAATCAGCTTGACGAGGAACGTTTGAAAACACATTGCGATTTTTCTAAAAATGGAAAATAAAAAGTTTCGATTCTTTTAAGGATGTCCTTGTATCTCTGAATTGGGCTCCGTTCGAGCAGTTTTTTGTTTCTGCCAATCGACATTAAATTTATAATAATTACGTCATCCTGAATGGATTGGAGTTCGCAGAATTTCTCTATCTCGAACCGTTCTCGAGTTGGAAGGTTCATCCGAAGTTGAGAGCTGTCAATTTTTTTTATATATTTTTCTTCATATTCGTAACTATCATTAAATTTGAAATTGATTCCGAGTCAAGTGGAAATTTTGTAGGCTTTTTATGGAACCTCTGCAATTTCGAATTGAACCTTTTTCAAAAATGTTTAATTTTCATTTTTCAAAAATTTGCAAATTTCTGCAAAACGTATTTTGGCGAGCTGATTCCGAATCACGGACCAAAAATTGAATTCAACAAAGAATTAACGAAATAACGACACTTTTGTGCGATCCCGACCAAAATATATATAATATTATATATGAAAAGTAACTTGTGACATCTACAGTCTATTCACTTTAATATATATATATATATATACAGGCCGTTTCTTTTATCATGTGGTAACATTGCTATATTCTAAACCGTCATAGATACAAGGACGATTAAATGGGAAAAAATGTAACTATTGTGGTGAGCAGTACATTGGTCAGAGAAAATCTACGGGGACTCTCGCCCTTCCCGACTTATACAGGGAAAACCAAAAATGCTGTTTTCGTTTTTTTACGAATAGAATGGTTATTTCAGAAAATATAAAAAAATCAAAGAGGAAAGTTTTATTGTATTCAAAATGTACTAGAACTACGTAATGATAAATTTTTAATTAAACGTAAAAAACCGAAAACAGCATTTTCAGTTTTCCCTGTATAAGTTGGGAAGGGCGAGAATCCCCGCAAATTTTCTATGACCAATTTACTGCTCACCACAATGGTTACCTTTTTTCCCGTTTAATCGTCTTTGTATCTATTACGGTTCAGAATATAGCAATACTATCACATGATAAAAGAAACGGCCTGTATATACAGGCATTTAAAATGGAACCACCCCTGTAGAATGTGCATTTTTCAATCAATCTCAATTTTTTCTTATTGAAATATTAAGCATGAAAAACTGTATCTTGACACTAACTTTCACAATTTTTGTTTTCAAATTTGACTACAACACTAGATTCGTAGTCGTTATAAATGAAAACTTTCAAATTTTCATTAAAAAATATTTGTTAACAACGAAGTTACAACAACTTCAATTTTGGAAACAAAGTATTTGTTTGTAATTTTTATTCAGATTATAGACATATTTGAGATCTGACAACACTGTCATCACCAAGTAGGACACCAGTGAATTTGTTCAGTGAAAATCCGAAGTCAATAGCTCAATCCGTTCTACAGTTATAACTCCTGGAAATATGGTAATGTGAGAGATTTGTGGTGCAAGCGTATTGTAATAAAAATTTGACTACGCCAATGGATTTGTGAATAATATTCCTGACCGAAAAGAGGCCACATCAAAAGAAATAGCACGTTTTGGGGTGAATTATAGACAACATTATGAGAAAGAAGTTTGGGTTGAGAATGAACTAAATCTGTACTGAACTGAGAACTTGGAAAATACTTCCAGAGAACTCAGTATGAGGATGGTTTTCAAAACGAGTGAGACACTACAGGTCCATTTGGTCAATCCAAAGGATAAACTCGAGATTTCGAAAAAGTCTGGAGTTTACAAAACTGAGCAAATAAATTGAAAAAAAAATTGTGGCTTATAGTAAGTGCATGTTTATTACCAAATAAATGGTATTCTAAACTATAATGGTCATGCGATGATGTTGCCATCACTATAACTGAATAATATATGAAAACTACTTTATATAATTTTCATGGCTGTCCATCATCCACCAGACATCTCAATACTCTTCCGATGATTTATCAATACCGACAGACTAGACGCCTAAAAACCACACATTCAGGAATGGAAGCAAAAATTTGGAAACGCAGATGCAGTATATCGCAATCTATCTTTGCTGCGGCATTCCATTTCTATTCCCTCTTCTGATTTATATAAGAGCAGTCACTCTAAATAATGAAAAGATAAACAAGCTGTCCAAACTTTCAGCTCAAACATTTCTTTCGGCGGTGATTGAAATATATCTTCCAACCGCGCTTTTTGCAGAGATATATATACGAAACACTTCTGATGAATCGATGGTCCTTTCTTTCGTTGAGTTGCATGCTTCTACCGTCTAGATGATTTCAGATACTAGCAGACTTTTTTTTTAATTCTTGTCTTTGTTCGGATCAAAGTCGCATATCATATCGTCATCATTTGAACTAGAACAAGTACCCTGAAATATGTCTGCAGGTGGTCAGCCCCATCTCAATGGAGCCTTTGAGCAACAACATGTTCTACTTCATTTTGAAGCACCTGTGGAGGTTCTTTCAACCGTGACTTTTAGGATCTTTTAGGAGCTTTCCCTGCTAACTTGTATTTTGGACGTAACTTCGATTCTTCTGCTTTCCTTTCCTGACCGCCTCCACACGAAGCAAAGTGGTTGTGGTGTTAGAGCATTTGTTTCCCACTCAGGCGGCATAGGTTCGATCCCCACCGCCTACCACTGAGCTAAAGTGGTTCGGAATCCAGTTTTACGTAAGCTGGAGGTTCCTGCTCCAAATCCACTTGTAGGTATGGTCTCTCATTCGTTTCTTAATTCAGGCAGAGCTCATACATGGCATTTTTTCTTTCTTGTCACAAGTCCCCAGGAGGGAATAAATCTTTGGAGACCTTTGCACAAATATGAGATATATTTGGGATATCCCTTAAGGAATGTGTTAGGTTCACACACAATTGTGTGTGTATTGTTTTGGTGTTATTGAATACTTCTTGATTTTCCATTTTAAAATATTTGATACACAGAGTTCATCAATTTCAATGCTCAATTCAAAATTAGTTGAACGTGACTCACCGTATATATTTTCCATCGCCATCAAGCCTTCCAGATTCATTAACACCTTGTGGACAGAGGTAAAACGTACCCGTATGTACCTGTTCTTGTGTATACTTGACATATATTCGTTGAGTGCGAGCCTTTGTTTGGGTTTCTTCGTGCATTTTTCATTAAATTAGGAAGTGAAATCCGATTTTCCAACAGTTTCGTCGTCGACGTAAAACAAGAATTCGAATATTTTCAACACGAGTTGCAATGAATAGTTTTTGATTCTTTTTCCACTAGTCAATGTTAAAGGAGGTGTTCCCCCAATTAAATCGAAAAATAATTTCAGCTTTGATATTTGAAATGCATTGCAAAGTGGTTCTTGTAGAAAACTTTGCCAAGTATTTAACAGATATAATTCAATGGCCGTAGGGGGCAGTAGTTGTTTTCTGTTGAATACTTGCCGACGACCATACCTATTGTATAGGTTTTTTTGCGGAAGATTGGATTACGTAATCCACCATATTTCATTATTAGTTTTATGGTCTTCCGTCAAGTAGTGTCGCTCCTCTTTCATGATCTAAAATATATCCTTGCTTATGCAAATAATGTGCACATGATTTTAGTCTCTCGAAAGTAGACCAACATTTACCGGAATACACATATGAATCGTCGAAAAAGTCGGTAGACATTTTCCCCTTGTATTGGAGAGG